>JBBCBC010000001.1:9666158-10266158 GCA_037126765.1 Stenogyne calaminthoides
TAGAAAATATTTCATAGTTGGAACCAAAACAATCTTATCCAAACCCAAGTTAGGTTAAGTTGTTTAGCAAGATTCGCACTAGGGTTTCTAGTTACGATTTACGAGATCGGTTGAGTGAGAACTCCTTAAATATCTGTCGATTGTCTTGTGTTGAACTAACACATAAAACTAAGTTCATTGGTTAGTTGGTGCCCTTGTGATAGGGAAGAGTGGACGTAGGACCGGGTTTGTCCTAACCACTATAAATCTTGTGTGCATTTACCGCTTTGATTAATTGTCTACACAATTGCACACAACCTTTAAAAGTAATACATATTCTAAGTTGAGATCGCCTAGCACCAAGCTTCGATCGATCAAGCTTTCGACACTTCAAATAACCGGTTAAAACACTAACTTTGAATCGATTTATAAAAACCGTTTTTCACGGGTAAAACTTAAGCTTCCGCACACATCAATTAAACCGATAGTTATCGAACTAATCTGCCTTCAGCGATTAGTAAGTTGGTTATCGGCCAAACGATTCACTCGCGCTCGATCAAAGCTAACCGCCTCACACCGATCTGACAAAAGTTTTGAAGTCTATTCACCCCTCCCCTCTAGACTTCTGCCCTCACAAAACCTTAAGGACCTACAAGTGGTATCGAGCCGTTGGTTCTACGGCACCAATCGACTTTGTGTATCATCGATTCTTGAGGAAGAATCTTTGTGGTCGATCGAATCGATCTTGAAAAACCTTCTTAAAACTCATTCATTTTCCAAAAACACTCAAAGATGGATAACACCTCGTATTTATCATGATCTGCCAAGTTCTCAATCGATGAGTATGCAGATTGGGCCATATATATGTCCAACCATCTAGGTTCGATCAAGGGCGTAATGATGGAAGTCATCGAAAAGAGGACCCATCATCATATATTACGACAACCCCGCGGTTGGAGGAGATCCAGACTTTGCCCCGGAAGTCTTTGTAAAAAAATCAAATTTTGATGGATGCAAGAGGAAAGAAATCGCATACTCTAGATACTATCGCAAAGGCATATTATCATGAAAACAATGGATAAGGTCACCAAGGAAAAGATTAAGTATCTCAAATCTGCGAAAGCAATGTGGGATACTCTACCGAAAATATCGCGAGGAAATGACCAGATAAAAGACAAATTGTCTCTAGCCGAAACCGGTAAAGTTCAAAAATTGAAGATGTCGCCTAAACGAAACCATCAACGAACTCGATGGAAGGATTACTATGTCAATAAACAAGCTTCGAGAACTTGGTAGAGAGATGTCCGATAAAGATATCAACTACAAAATTTTAAGGTCTCTCACCAAGAAATGGGACATGAAGGTCACGGTAATCAAGGATTGGCAAGACATTTCAAAAATGAAGCCAAGTAGCTTGTTCTTGAGCCTTAAAGTTCACGAGTTCGATTTAATTGAGAGAGGACAAGCGGATGAAGATGAGGTGCCCGCCAAGCCTCAAACTTCCAAATCGCTTGCTTTTAAGGCAACCAAAGAAAGAGATTGAAGACCAATGAGCCCATTGAAACATCATAAGTCGCGTAACAGATCGCTCGCTACTGTGAAACTAGAGAAAATCAAATACTAACCGGGTAAGTATCAAGATTCTATAAAGATTATCAACATAGCCGAGGAAGAGATAGGAGATCGCATAAATGATCTCCGTAAAGAACCAGATCCGATGATCGGAGAGATCACAGAGATGAAAGGAAAAGAGATAATCTAAATGATGAGAGAAGAGATAACCAATCGATGCAAGAAGCTCAAACTACTATCGAAGGAAAATCACCGATAGATCATACAGACGGAGTGATTCACCCGGAAGAAAAGGTTCCGTGGATCAAGGAGCGTGCTTCAATTGAGAAGCCAGTCACTCAAATACAGATCGCCCCGGACGACACACCAAGAGAAAGGGAAGAAAAGAGGAAACGAAGAGAGCAACGGACAGGACGTAAAAGCCATGGTTGCTTGACATCGTCGTCAGAATTGACGATTAGATCTGCCCCTCCGAGGACTCGGATACTCCTCAGAGAAGATTTACCGATCGCCCGGTGTTGTTGACTTCTATGGAAATGAAGATATGATATTCTCTTTAGATGATGATGAGATCTCACTTTGATGGCCAAGGAGGACCAATCTGAGGTAACCTCCAAACCTCTTTGTTCGCTTTACACCGCTATCATTAGCACACCCGCCGGGAGATTGACCGCAGCTCTACTCGAGCAATTGCTTGAGGATCTCTCCAATGCAAGAGACACTTATGCTATAGTGAAGTTTAAAATGACAAGCTAAGGACCGTAAATAATCACTTGCTAAAGAGAATGATCTCAAAAAAAGCCTCCGAACTTAAATCGGTTAAAACCGCCGTAAGGCAACCGAGGAATTTAAAATTTCGAAAGTTAAAGCTTCGATCGGAGAAGCGGATCAAAGATCACCGGCAATTAACAAACAAAGAAGTCGATGACTTCAAAATCCTCGCAAGCAAAATTCGATGAGCTATTCCGAAAGCATGAAAGTCTAAAATCATCTCGAGGATAATCACGAAGAAAATAGAGGTTTTTACAAAATCATCTAAAACCGTTCAAGACATGAACACCTATTTTCAAACAACGATTAACAAGAAGGGACTTGGGTATGAGAACCCTTCCACATCCTCAAAAGCCCCGGCTGATTCATCTCAAAAAGGTGTAATCAGACGAGTTTCTGACAAAGATACACCAAAAGCCAAACATGTATCTAATAAGGGAAAAAGACCAGTTGAGCAGGTAAGGCAGGTGCCTAACCGTATGGAAACAAATGGACCCCAACTGGTAAAGCATCAGCCGAGGAATCAACAGAAGAACCCAGTTCTTCTGAAGAGACCTCAACCTGATCAACAGATCAGGAATCAGAAAAGACAACCTGTAAAAGGGAAGTCCAATCTGAGACCCAATCAAGGTCAGCTGCCTAATAAGCATGCTTCAGGTAAACTGCAAAAACCACGATGCTTAAAAGATATGAATCTTTTGATGGTAGCAATGCGTACTACCCCCTATAATCGAAATCTAGGGGTTGCTGCACTGAACCACAATCGGATGAAAAGAAGACAAACAGAGAAGATAAATCCCAAGTTTTCTAAGTCACCCAAGGTTCACACTAATAATCATACTAATCGAAAAGATATAAAAGAGACGTATGATTATGTTGATAGGTATGGGAGACAAATCAGCCTTCGATCTAACCGATCACAATAGAAGTGCTTTCTTTTGTATGGATCCCCAAAACTAATCCTAACCCTCGGGACCCAATCCAAAAGGGGTACCTAAAGCCCGATTTGGGCAGGATCGGATCGCGGTCCGCCAACAAAGGAGGTGTGCAAGCAACTATCCGGTACATCGATAGTGGATGCTCAAGGCACATGACCGAAGCAAACATCTCCTCGGCTCTTACATAGAAACGAGAAAGGCCCGCGTGTACTCTTTCTTTGGTGATGATAACTTTGGTTATACCAAAGGATTCGAACCTTAGAGAATGATGATGTACAAATAATCGGAGTCTCAGATGTCGAAGGTCCGAAGCACAACCTATTATCGGTTTCACAATTCTCAAACAACGGATTCAAGTGTTGAGTTCTCGACCGACCAATGCACTATCAAGAATCGAGCCACTCAACAGATTTTTGCTAACTGGTTCAAGGAAAGGGACGATCTACACAGCTGATTGGAACAGTTGCCCAAGAAATGCATGCCTGATTGTCAAGAGTTCCAAAAGTAGCGATTGGCTCGCACAAAAGAATGAGCCATCCCGAAATTTAAAACTCTTAATAAGATAGCAAGGATGTCTCTAGTGGAAGGACTTAGAATGAAGTATTTTCAAAGGATCGGACATGTCTTGCATGTCGGGAAGAAAAATAGGTCAAAGCTTCATTCAAGGGAATTCCTGACCGGCATCCAAAGAGAGTCTTCGCAAATTGCTCATATGGATCTATTTGGACCCGATTACACCAAATACCTCAATGGACCTTGAATATACTCTGGTAATCGTGGATGACTATTCCAAGTTTACCTGGGTTATATTCTTACATAAGAAGAATGAGACGACAACGAAGATACCCGAGATGCTAAAAAGATTACAAAATGAGAAGGGTGTCAGTGTAGTAAAAATCAGATCAAATAAAGGTACAGAATTTCTGAACTCTTTTATTACTGATTTTTGCTCTAAGTTTGGAATACAGCATGAAACATCAGCTGCAAGGACGCCACAACAAAATGGAGTAGCAGAACGGAGGAACATAACTCTCAAAGAAGCTGCTCGCACGATGTTAGCTGAACATGCAATACCAAGCCGTTTTTAAGCGTAAGAATCAACATTTACGTCATACTCGTAATGATGTCTTCCTTGACTAAGGCTCACTACAAAACACCCTATGAACTGTGGAAGGACGAAAAACCTCGTGTCTCTTACTTCCATGTTTTTTGGGTGTAAGTGTTTTCATACACAACAATGGGAAGAGTCGGGTTGAAGACTTTTGAGGCCAAGTCGGATGAGGTATATTCTTGATATTCCTCATCTAGCAAGGCTTTCGGGGTTTACAATAGGCGAACCCTACTTGTGGAAGAAACACCCCATGTAGTCTTTTGATGAAGCATCTTCCGAACAAGAGAAATCGCCTCGTAACAAGATGTACTGATCAACTAGTACCGATGCTCGGAAAATGGATCGACTAATGATCAAGGAAAAGAATCGAAACCGTAATAAAGATACATTCCGGATCTAGTCGATTCACCGGATCATTCGGATCCTAAGGTACGAAAAAATGTCGATGAAGAAGTTCGACACACCGAGATAAAGATCAACCGAACCATCCGTCCGTGGGGAACACCGTTCCCACAAAAACGGACATCGTAACATGATGAGTCCAACATCACCGAGACATGTTCTTGTCAAGTGGATCATAATTTCACCACTCCCGGTCGCTAGTAATGAACCTTTATCGAAAATGGATGATGTTCTCCAAACCGACGCAAATCGGAACAGAAGGACCTGGATAACCACTCATCCAACTAATCTGATCATCGGAGACCCATCTGATAAAGTTAAAACTAGACATCAAATTGGTGAAAGTGCCATGTATTGCTGTTATTTGTCTATGAAGGAACCAACAACAATAGAGGAAGCTCTACAAGACGCAAAATCGATTCTAGCCATGCAGAAGAGAAATGAAATAGTTCGGCGTAAATCAAGTTTGGGAACCGGTAGATGCACCAAATCATCAAGACGTAATTGGCACGGCCGGGTTTTCAAGAACAAGAGAGATGAGAAAAATGTCATCACTAGAAATAAGGCAAGACTTGTTGCTAAGGGGTATTCACAATCAGAAGGAATTGATTATGATGAGACCTTTGCACCAGCCGCCACCTAGAAGCCATTCGGTCAAGCTTCGCATATGCTTCCCACAGGGTTCACTATGTATCGGATGGACGAAAAGAGTGCATTTTTAAACGGGGTACTAGCGAGAGGAAGTTTATGTCGAACAACCTCCAGGCTTCGAAAAGAACAACCAAGTGTACCATTTAAGAAAAGCTCTTTATGGTTCGAAACAAGCTCCTCGAGCTTGGTATGATACACTCTCTCGGTTCTTGATCGACAAATGGGTTCACTAAAGGAATAAAGGGATGAACCTTATTCGAGAATAGAAGATGGAGAAGATATTCTTCATGGTTCAGATCTCACGTGGGCGACATCATCTTCGGATCTCCTAACAAGAGTCTATGTGAAAGATTCACAAGTTCGATGCAGGAAGTTCGAGATGTCCATGATGGGACGGATGAATTACTTTTTGGGTCTCCAGGTGAAGCAAAGTGCGCGAAGGGATATTCATCTCGCCAAGCAAAATACACTAGGAATTTATTGGCTAAGTTTGGAGTTCAAAATTGCAAGGAAGCCAAAATTCCTATGATGACCGGATTCAAGATGGATCCGCTTGAGGATGGTCGAAAAACAAATCGAAAAGAATATAGGGCTCTAATTGGATCTCTACTATACCGATTTGCAAGCGTACCATATATCACCTTTGCAAAGAGGTGTATGTGCGATTTCGAGCAAATCCAATGCAAAAAGCCACCTAGAAGCGCCTAAGCGGATTCTTAAGTATCTGAAGGGGACAAGAAACCTTGGTTTATTTTACCCATCGATGATAATCTAGAGCTTAGTGGGTATTCTCGATTACGATTATGGAGGTTGCAAGATTGACAGAAGTCAACCTCGCGAACATGTCGCTGCTTTTAGGAAGAAAACCGATCTCGTGGTTTTCAAAAAGCGGACATCGATTCGACATCTACTAACGAAGCGAGAATATATGGTTGCGAAAGTCATTGCTCCCCCAACCGCTTCCGCTTAGTCAAGAAATGAGGATTATAACATCGTAGCTAAGAATGTACCTATATTCTGCGATGACGATAATAGTCTATTGCAATCACTCGTAATCCTCGTTCTACATACAAGATGCAAGCATGTGGATGTCGACACCATTTTATAAGAGATCATGTTGAAAAGAAGAATATCGAAATGGAAAAGATTCACACCGATTTACGTAAAGTCGATATTCTAACCAAGCCACTAGCCGAGATCGATTCAAAGAATTGTGTAATGAGCTAGGGCTTCTGGATCTTGGAGAAAAAACACCTAAAATGCTTGATGGATTGTTCTCCGTAACCACCGGTTAAGAGACTAACCAAAGTTGAAAGGAATCAATTGAGTTTGGTATCTCAATCGATCGGAAGATCGATCAAGGAACCGATTTGAGAAATCGATCGATTTACTGAGTTATCGATTAAAGGAATCGATCGATTTAAGGTTTATCGTAATAAAGGAAACGCCAATTTAAAAGGAATATCTGATTAAATCAGTTGGGTTATTTTACATCTTTGTAAGTCGATTTATTGATATTCAACAAGCAAGATTCACAGATTAAAGCCTACAATCGCATAAGAAAGCAGAGAATTTACACAACAATGGAATAATAGAACTTTTCATTGATAAAGACCAAGGTCGATTACATTACAAGTTACAAGTACAAAGGACCCGGAGTCGAGACATAAGTCATAACCGAAAACCCTAAACCTATAACCCTAAACCCTCATCCTAACCCATGAAGAGCGGAGAGAGAGATTTTAAATCGATGCTCTCATTTTCCCCCACTTAACAAGGGTGAGAGAGGCTTTTAAAGAAATCCTAAAGCCCGCCAGGGGCTAAAAACCAAAGGAGCGGAGCCGGCGTTGATAGGATTTCTAAGCCGAGAGCCCTTAGACACAAGTCAATGGACTCTCCAACAGTTAAATGGAGCACATGTGCCAAGAAATTGGTTCAAAGACCTTATGGGAACATGTGTTGCATGAAAAAAATTGAGTTGATATCGAAGATCGGTTGTTGTCCGATCAAGACCGTATATCAAACTCATGTTTTATATCGACCGAGTCCGTTGATCTTTGGTTACGTCATAACGATAGACACACAAGGTGCATACGGTTAGGAGAAGTGTCTTCTCGATTCTTGACAAAGCAGATCCGCCGTGGGTGGTAGAGGAGTTTGGCAACAATTGTATGTGAAATCTTTGATGATGACGAAAAAAAGGATAAGGGACACACGGGTTGATTTGAGAAGTCAAATCATTGAAAAAAGGGGTAAAGGTGTTTCTTGGGAAGTTTCACCGGAAATAAGGGTTCACCGAATGCATGATTTTACAAAGAAGATAAGTATGGTGAATGGGTTATGTTATGTAAAACATTGGTCCAATTTATAGAGGCCAAGCAAGGGTGCAAATGCAAATTTGATTTCAAAAAGCCTTTTAGAGAAATTTGCATCACAAGGACAAATGTAGAAATCACGCCGACCGATAATTGGATAAATTTATGGCGGATTGACATATCAAGATATACTGCATTTATAATTACGATGTCAAATCGCGCCAACTTAGGAATAGAGACTACTATTCTAGACTAAGTTTTGGCGGTAACACTTATCCCAAGAATTGGCTTGATCGAGAAGAATCGATTAGGTCAACCAAAATCGATTACATACTAAAATCGATCGATAAGAAGATCGATTGAACTTGAAACCTCAACAAATCGATATATCGATCTATGAGAAAACGAAATATCGGTTGAAGGGGAACTTCAACCGATCGAGGAGGATCGAATGGAAAATCGATACAAAAATGAAACGGATCGGTTAGAAAAAGAACGGTTGGGAAATTATAAGGTTTAGGCAGAAAACTAAGATCAACAAGTGGAATCAACTTCAAGTGGTATTGACTGATTACTATATCAGTCAATCATATACGCCTTCTATTCCCTTGTTAGTTGCTTATTTATCGGATTTTATCTGTTTTTATTTGCCTTACTGTACGCATTACCTGTGTGACGTATCCCCTGCAAATCATTTAATACGGACGTAAATACATGTATTAATTGCTACAAAATGAGCTTTTAAATCCAAAAGGTTTTTCAGACGTGCTTTTCCCAACCATTCGATCAAAACCGCTTAATCTGGATCATCTAATCTTTTCAAACGGTTGATCTTCCAAATCTTGTCTTTTTCCCTCCTCATCTTTATAAGGTTCATCAAAAACCCTACCAGAGTTTTCCAACTCACAAACTTGCGTTTTATTTTCTGAAAACTCTCCAGATTACTTCTCTGCGATTCAAAGTGTTTTTCTTAAGTCTCAAATCCGAAAAACAGAATCTGGTAATTTCTGATTATTTGATGAATCATTCTTTTAAAACCATTGATCTTAAAGATTTTGTCAATCGTTGATATCCTGTATTATATTTTATTGTTTCTTGGTTTCCGCATATGTGATATTCTTAGTATTTATGCACAATTTTAACCGAATCTATCTTATCTTAGAGGTGATCACTCCAGGTATGGGTAAAATAATGTGCAACTATCGGAAATCGACATTAAGGATTGTCGAGGACAAGTTCGCACAATTTGGGGTTACAAAGGATCCTAATCAATGGAAGTAGAGGAAATTCAAGAAAGCGGGACTTGAGAAATATTGTGTTTGCTTTCCTTTGCAATCCAAAGATGCAAAGATGAAGCCCTCAATTCGTAAGGAATTTAAGGGTGGATACTGATGCTCCAGAGAAGAACTACTTTCGACAAATCAACGGAGAAGAGATCGACCGATGAATGAGGATATAACTCGTCTGTTCAAATTTACCAAAAGAAAAATCTCGCTTTTTCACTCTGGGAGAATCAAGATGAGTTGATCGAAACGAAGCTCATCGAGAGGCCGACAAACATCATACGTCGCCGCTTTGTCGGAGTTAATGCTCAAGAGGAAATACCGATTGTTGTTTGATATTTTGTCAAAAACAATTATGGGTATTTCATTCAAATTTCAGATGCTTTACATCACCAAACTCAGATGCGGATGGTCGCAATAATTGATGAAGCCAAGAACATCAATTGGCATGGGTTCCTAAAGGCCATTCTACTCCAAGAACATGATAAATTTGGAGTTGATGAGTGGAGGCGTGTCTATCTGAAGAAGAGGATCAAGAATCTCAACAAGGTTGCGCTTATCCTACAAGACAAAATGCAAAATGCCGGATGGGGAACAGAATGGACCGAAGCCCTACAAGGCATTCCTCTCCACCACTTTAGCCATATTTGGGCCACTGACGATGATATCGCCAACTCCCCCAAAGACGAAGAAGGGAAAAAAAGGCGAAGCAACTTCGTCTACACCGAAGCCCCCTAAGAAGAAAAAAAAAATCGGTGAAGGTCTAGAAAAGAGGCCGAAGAAGGGCAAGCCTCCATGACTCGATGCTAGAAGATGAGTCGATGAAGAAAGAGCGCCAGATCGACCATTTGCACCACAAAAATCGGTGAAAAAAATCGGCATGCACAAAGCTCAAGCCGAGAGCTCGCCACCATTCGAGGAAGAAGCACGAGACGAACGATCTCTTCTCCTCGCTCGAAAGTTGATTCACCACTCGGTTAATGGGTCACGAGCATGTCTCTCCTACTCTTCCACCGCTCACAACCGAAACTACATCACCACAACCTTAAACTACATCGGTCCATGAACACGAAACTACATCGTTCGCCGAACTCGAAACGCAATGATTCATGAACGGAAACCTTACATTGTGGAACCCGAGGCACTTTTCCTCCACAAAGAGAACCTCTGCAGTCGAGCCTATCGATAACTTCCACCTACTCAAGCACCACGGAACCCTCCACATCTCATCAACTGGATGCGGGCCAGACAATTCCCGAAGTCTAGATCATCAAAGACCATCACAAGGAAAATAGTCGTAATGCAAATCGAAAAGAGAAATTGATGAGATGTATCGAATCGGTCGCCCATCCTCGCTATTAGAGAACAAGTTATGGAGATCCTCACCGAGAGATCTCAGATTAAAAAGCTTCTCGGACTTTATAATGATTATTGAGCAAATGGGCGGTCTTGATGAGTTTGCAGATTTTGATTTCGATATGAGGAAATCTGCTAAAGTAGGATCACCAGCTGAGCTGATAACTACTGAATCTATCAAAGCTCTGATCCACAGGAAGCTAAGGTTGACTGAACAAGGCGAACCGGAGACTGCTCAAGAAGCTCTCTGGCGAGATGCTACAATGAAGGATACAGAGTCAGCCGATGATAGTGGAACTGTCTTTGCAGCTTCATGACCAACCACCGGAGGCACAAACAACCTAAAATCGATCAAGTGACGCAAAACATTCCAACATCTCATATCATCACGATCAATTTCAGAAATCGATCTTGTCTCAAAGATCTCCCGAAGAAGAAGTTGAGGGAGTGATAGTTGATCGAGGCGCATTGGCCTCAAGAAATAACAGATCAAAGGGAATTGGCTATTTCCCGGATTGCATTTATCAAAGATCGGTTCTCCCAAATTGTGACCACCGTGGTTCCGCCGAACTTATAAAATCCATTGATGACAAAAGTTCATTCTGTGGATCAACAACAAGTTTTTTTTATGATGCTCACCGAAAGCTCGAATCGACAGAAGAGAAACTTGACAAACTGATTTTTACACTCTCTATCGCCATGGAATCTGCCAAAGACCGAAATGATCTCGAAGTTTGAACATCTAATCGCTCAAGTTCGGGGGTTATCTGTTCTGATCTCAACAGGGCAATATCGGTCGATTTTGGATCCCTAACTTCCCACCTCACAAACTCTTTTTTTGATCAAACCAAAAAGGGGAAGGACGGAGAGAAAACCAACCGACATGATCGTAACAACAAAGACCTAATTCGACGGTTGAAGCCTATGGACAAAAAACTAGACCATCCGATCTCTTTGCTAACGAAGTCTCTGAAAAGATGGAAAAGTCAAAGGCAAGAAAGGTAGTTGATCGCGGTCTTTGGGACATCACAAAAAGGTAGGCTGCTGCGGGTCTTTGGAAAATCAACTGCATGTACCGACCACTCGACACAACCGTGCATGTACCCCACTCGTACTAAAATAGTCACAAGAATCACAAATAAACCCGGATCTGGCCCGATAAGGAATCGGGCCGAGAAACAAAAAGAGCAAAGGTTTCAAGAGGCCCAAAAAAGCGAAAGAAGAAAGAAGGGCGCGTAAAAATTGACAGAGGCGTAAAATCAAGAAAAAATTCGGATCGAGAGCGAAGAAAGGAAAGGCCGGAAAATCATATTGGGACCTCACCGCCAAAGAAGAGTTGATGAGATTATTCCAAAAACCGCACATGCTAAGAGGTTTGAGGAATGGAACAAGATCGTGTTGAATGGCTTCGGATGCTTTTGTCCTTAATCTTGTTCCACGAGAAGAATCTCCGGATGATGAATTCCTCAACCGGTTAGAAAATAAATATCCAGTTTTCCAAGTATCCGGAAAATGAGGCCAAACTTATCAATGTAAAAATATATCGCCAAGAGTATGATCTGTTGGATTACTCGAAGAAGGCAGATGGCTCATTTGACAGATTGGCATTTCAGAGATTCTACTTTGACATCCTGAGCAAAACACATATAACTGATCCTCAGCAGACCAATGATGTCAAATGGAAACTATATCAGATCTTCAACGTACCTCAAGATCAAAGAGAGATGCCAGAAGGATGCAAGCCTAAAGAGTGAAGAATCAGAAGACTTCTCAGGATCAGCTGTTTTTAAATTCAAACTTTTCTTATGTAACATGTAATCGACATATCTAATGAGAAAAGTTTATTTTCTGATCCTAAGACAAAATCTCATTGTCTTCTGATTATGTGTTCTTTACTGTTCTATATTTATCAACTGTGTTTGGTTTCTCAGGTGTTTTGGTTTTATCAAAAACGGGGAAATTGTTGGGAAATTTATAGTTTTGATAAAAGTTCCAGAAACACATGTAATAGGACCAGTCAGACCTGTTAGCTGACTGATGTTTATATTACCGTTTATAGAATACCAGTTGATAATTACTGTATAGAACAACTGATGTAATAGATAGGTCACATATTGAGGGGGAACCTCAATATGTATAAGTCAGGTCTGAAGATCCAAAGAACAGCTGATATCCGACAGGCCAGAATGCTAGAGAAGAACAGAAGATCGGATCGATCTGATCTAGTCAGATATCTCAGCTGAAGTCATAAAGCTCAAACTCAGAATACTTGAAGATCAGATGACTTCCAGAAGATCAGACCAGAAGACCTACATCAGCCGAGTCTGCTAGTTGAAGCTAAGTCAACCGGCACCAGAAGACTCCATCAGGTAGACTGATCAGGTCAGCTCACCAGGTGAAAACTGATGTTTCACCTAATCATACGTCGATGATCTGAACAAGAAGAAATGTCAACCTTAGTTGGAAGAACAAACACTGAAAAGTGTGTCTGCTAACCAATAAGAACAAGACACGTATGATCGGAGCCGACAATTAAGGGATTTGATGCTGCTCTCTCTAACGGCTATAAAATACAAGTTCACGCTTTCGGCCATGCCGTTCCTGAAGCACGTCACATCAATCCTGCAAACCTACCTAATATAGCCTGAAATTCAAATTGCTCTCCAACGGCTCTTTGATTTCAAGGTCTATAAATATGGGATCACACTTCAGAGTGAAGAAACGGAAACACTGAACAATCAAGAAGCTCAAGCAATTATCAGATTTTCGCACGAAGAACACGATCAAGAAGATTATTTTATTAAGTGTTCATCCCATAAGTTCTTAGCATAGAAATATTTTCATCTAGCTGATAGGCTACCTTAAACACTAGAAAAGATTTCATAGTTGGAACCAAAACAATCTTATCCAAACCCAAGTTAGGTTAAGTTGTTTAGCAAGATTTCGCATCAGGGTTTCTAGTTACGATTTACGGGATCGGTTGAGTGAGAACTCCTTAAATATCTGTCGGTTGTCTTGTGTTGAACTAACACATAAAAGTAAGTTCATTGGTTAAGTTGGTGCCCCTCAGGATAGGGAAGAGTGGGCGTAGGGACCGGTTTGTCCGAACCACTATAAATCTTGTGTGCCTTTCCGCTTTGATTAACTGCCTACACAATTGCACACAACCTTTAAAAGCGCATACATATTCTAAGTTGAGATCGGCTAGCACCAAGCTTCGATCCGATCAAGCTTGACACTTCACCAACCGGTTAAAACACTAACTTTGGAATCTGATTTATAAAAACTGGTTTTTCACGGGTAAAACTTAAGCTTCCGCACACATCAGTTAAACTGATAGTTACCGAACTAATCTGCCTTCAGGCGATTAGTAAGTTGGTTATCGACCCAAAACCAATTCATTCTCGCGACTCTGATCAAAGTTAATCGCCTCACACCCGATCTGCACAAAAGTTTTCGTCTATTCACCCTCCTCTAGACTTACGCCTCACAAAACCCGTTCGGGACCTACACAAACCATTAAACAATTAAGGGGTTTCTTGGGCTTAACAGGGTATTACATGAAATTTGTGAAGGGATATGGTTTCATCAGCAAACCACTCACTTCTTTACTCAAGAAGGACAATTTCAAATGGAACCCTGAGGCGCACCTAGCTTTTCGTGTTGAAGGAAGCCATGGTGAGTGTCCCAAAGCTAAGATTACCTCGATTTCACAAAGAGATTTGTGGTGGAAACTGATGCTAGTGGGAAATGAATTGGAGTTGTACTCATGCAAGAAGGAAAGCCCATTGCTTACATGAGTAAGTCCTTGTGTCCAAGGAATCAAGCACTCTCTGTCTATGAGAGGGAGTTTTTAGCAAATCTTAATGGCCATTGAGAAGTGGAAACACTATTTGCAAAAGCGTAAATTCACTATAAAGACTGACCAACAATCCCTTAAACACCTTCTGGACCAAAAGGTGGTAACTCCACTACAACAAAGATGGATTACTAAATTGTTGGGCCTTGACTATGAGATTTTGTATAAAAAGGGAGTGAGAACGGTCACGGTGATGCATTATCCGTAAGGAGAACAGGTTGTTCTCGCTATAACTACAATGGTCCCAACCCGTTGGATCAGTCCTGCTAAGTTACATCGATGATGGTTACATTAAGGAAATCATCAAAGCCAAAGGTACTGATCCTAATACTTATTCCCTATTTCAGTTCACTAATGGTATTCTGAGATATAAAAAGAGACTGGTTATGGGTAGCAATAGTGGATTAAGAGATTTATTCCTTTCTGAGATGCACTCCACACCCTATGGAGGGCATTCTGGGGTTACAGGAACTTATCAGAGGCTTAAGAGGATGTTTTTTTGGCCTAATATGAAAGATGATGTGTGGATGTGGGTCAAGAGGTGTGAAGTATGTGCCAAAAATAAGTCAAGCCCAGGTTTATACCCTGGCCTCCTACAACCCTTACCCATTCCAGACCAAGCATGGTCACATATCTCTATGGATTTCATAGAGGGGCTTCCTAACTCTTGGGGAAAGAATGTGATATGGGTGATAGTGGACAGATTCACTAAATATTCACATTTCATAGCCCTATCACACCCATATACTGCTACTTATTTAGCTAAGGTGTTTTTGGATGTTATCTATAAGCTGCATGGGTTACCAGCTAGTATAGTGGGTGACAGGGACAAAATATTTACTAGCTGTTTTTGGAAGGAACTATTTAAGTTGGTGGGAACTCAATTACACCTAAGTTCATCTTATCACCCCCAATCTGATGGACAGACTGAGAGGGTAAATCAATGTCTGGAGCAGTACTTGAGGTGTTTAGTAAGTGACAACCCTAAGCAGTGGTTGAAGTGGCTACCTATGGCAGAGTACTGGTACAACACAAATTATCATTCAAGTCTGAAGATGACACCTTTTGAGGCTCTCTACGGGTATACTCCTACAGGATTCACTTATGGACCATATTTGGATTCAACAAATGAGGAGGTTACAGATCTGCTTACTCACAGACAACACATCATACAGCAAGTCAAGGCTAATCTAATCAAAGCACAGAATTGCATGAAGGTACAAGCAGACAAGCATAGACAAGAAAGGGTTTTTGAGGTAGGAGACCAAGTTTTTCTCAAACTTCAACCCTTTCGGCAGAATTCCATTCAATACCGAAAGAATTTGAAGTTGTCATCAAAAACCTTTGGCCCCTATACAATCCTGCAAAGGGTAGAGAGTGTGGATTACAAATTAGATCTACCAATTGGGTCAAAGATTCATCCCGTCTTCCATATTTCTTTACTCAAGAAACACACAGGGGTTAAGTATGTACCTTCACAGAGTCTTCCAGATGTTGATAGCAACGGCCTCTTCGCGATCCAACCCTACTATGTCACAGAACGACGTAGATACCTGGAAAGCGGAAAAGAGAAAGATCAGGTTCGTGTCTATTGGGTTACCGAAGATTGGAAAATCGATTTGTGGGAAGATACCGCCTTTGTTCTGCGAAATTTTCCTTCACTCCATCCTTGGGGACAAGGATCTTTCGTTGGAGGGAGTATTGTTGCGAGACCTGAGAGAAACGTGAAGAGTGGTGAGATGGGAACGAAAGGGGAGTTAAAATCAGGGTTTCCTTTGTCAGTGGGAAATAGAGGTTCAGTATATATTTATCTGAACGAGGAACCTGAGGCTCAGGATCCACCTGAGCCAAATTATCTGAGCAACGAAACTGAGGCTCAGGATACACCTGAGTCAAATTATCTGAATGAAGAAACTGAGGTTCAGGATCCACCTGAGCCAAACTATCTGAGCGAGGAAACTGAGGCTCAGGTTATACCTGAGTCAAATTATCTGGATAAGGAAACTGAGGCTCAGGATGCACCTGAGCCAAATTATCTGAGTAGTTTATCTGAATGAGGAAAGGTTTGGGCTTCTCTTAAATGGGCCCAAACATTTAGAATAATCTGGAAGATCCATTATCTATTTTTAGATTCTGCTTTTAAAATACCTAAGGAATATCCACTGGAGTGTGGACCCCACTGTTAGTTACAAATACGGCCTCTGACCGATGAATGGGAAGATCAGAAAAATTGCATCATCCTATCTCTTCTAACTACCTCTCCTCCTATCTAATTCTCTCTCTCCCTATTTCTTCAAATCTTCAAATCTTGATCTTGTTCTACCAACAATTTATATGTTAGCAACATTATTCCAGAAAATCTAAAAAACATTTTACAAACATCCCAGAAAATATCAAAAACGTAACATCAGTATATTGATTATTTTCACTAAACAATTAATGTTATTTGTTCTGAATAAATTTCATAAAAAAGTTCCTTTAATTATTTTTGTAATAATATTAAAAAAATACATATTTAACAAAAGATTATATAATATATACTTAAAAAATAAAAGGTACATTTAATAGGAAAAAAAATTAGATACAAATTAATAACACTCCAAAAAAATATTATATAAAACACGAAAGAAAGTTGAAAGATTAAATCTCATGTGACATTAATGTGATAAAATATGTCATTCTATTGTTAACTTGGTAAGTTAAACATAGTAAATTTGTTAGTCAAAATAAAATAACACAACACGATATGTAAATTAATATATGAGTAAGTTTAGATTAAATGATAATTTGTGGTTTTGATTAATTAGTTAAATATGTGAGCCTAACATAATTAAAAGAAATAGGATTGAGATTTTTTTTAAAAGGTAATTAATTACAATAGTTTTCTAAAATAATCGATTATAAGGGGAATCACTATAAGAGGGAATAAATTTTCCCTCTCCGTGTCTCGAACCCAAGATCTCGGGTCTCAAATGGTGGAACACTAACCACTTGAGTTATCCACGCTCGGCGGAATTAAGATTGAGATTTATGTTATATAAATATGTTGATTTTGGTTTTTTTTAAGAAGTGTTGATTTTGGATTTTTTATTTAATTTTAAAAATAAATTTAATTGAACTCAAATTAAATTGAATTTAATTAAATAAATTGTTCTAAAAGCTTAAAAATTAAAATGAATTACAAATAATGCATATAATACAAAGAATTTGAACAAGAGTTGCACTGGGTTTGAGCTCCATGCGGGGCCAAGGGAAATCCGCCCAGTAACATGAGAATTCAATTTGGAAAGTTATAAATTTTTTGGCAAAATTTGTGTAAATGAATTTTTTGAGTAGATAATTTGCATTTTATAAGTATTACTCGTTTCATTAAAAATAATACTTTTTTCCGTTTTGTAATAAGTGTCCTTTAATTTTTTTAGTAAAATTAAGAAGGACATGTATTGACGAATTTGTTCTTCTTTAATGATTTTTTTTTTTCAATTTCCATGATTTTTGTTTACCATAACAAATTCTCTTTCACACATATCTCAATAATTAGGAGTATTTTCTAAATTTAAAACAAAAGTGGGTCTCCTGTGCATCCAAATGCACCGTGCACTCGGGCATAGGAGTGATCAATTAAGAAAATGGGTCGTGCACTTGTTTACTTGTTAACATAGCAGGATGTTGCAAATTTTCATAAAGTTACAAGGTGCCCCATTTTTGTAAAGTTACAAGGTGCCCAACGGTTCTACACCATTATTTAAAGCTTGAGGTGCAAGGTTCAATATCCACCTATTGCAATTTTTTTTTAAGCCTGCAACTACTTATAACAGAAGCGTTCAACTACATATAACAGAAACGTGCAACCACTTATAAAAGAAGCGTGCAACCACTTATAATAGAAGTGTGCAAGGTTCAATATCCACCTATTGCAAAAAAAAAATTAAGCGTGCAACTACTTATAACAGAAGCGTTCAACTACATATAACAGAAACATGCAACCACTTATAACAGAAGCGTGCAACCACTTATAACAGAAGTGTGCAACTTTTAAACATTATCCTGAATCTATTAACCTACTTGATCGTACTAGAACCTTGAAACACCCTAAAGTGAAACAAAAGATGCAAAATGATGCTTCCTTAGCTAAAACACTTGATCACATAGCTCTTCAACCACGATTTAACTACTTAGTGCATCACTAAAATCTGTATACGATCAACATCCTCCACCTCATCGAATCCGACCAAAATCTTGCTCATCAATTTCGCCATAGGCGTTCACCGGCGCCGATTGGGGGAATCCGAATCTCGCCGCCGCCTTGTCCTCCTAGCCGCCATCACGGGCTCATCTCTTGATTGAGGTTCGATTTCCGCTGGATTAGATGGTGGTGGTCGTCGGAGAGCGCCAGTGCGGATCTCACGGGACGTGTGGCGGTGATGGTGGTGGTACTACTTATTGCATCACTACATCTGAATACAGGTGGGCAAGGCGCTTCCTCCTAACAAGAGAGTTTGGGTATCCATCAGACGGACAATCTAAATTTATCTTTTATATATGACCCGAATTCAAGTGACTGGGTAGGGTTGGGGCGAGTACACGGATCTTAGATCCGTGCACCAGTTGCATATGAGACCTAGCCTGAAAACAATGGCAAACTTGGCAAAAATAGTGCCAAAAAGGCTAAAAGACATGAGTGAGTTTTATGTGCATTCAGGTGCACCGTGCACTCATAGTGTATTTTAAAACCGTGCAACTTATTGTACTGAAAAATGCAACTTATTAACACTAAACCGTGCAATTATTAATATGAAAAAATAATTGCACCTTTCAATATAAATAAATTGCATATTTTAATATAATAAGTTGAACGGTTCTAAATGCACCTGGATGCATACAAGACTTAGCCAAAATACATTCCATTTTGAACAAAAAAGAAAAGTTAAAAGGACACTTATTGCGAAAGGGAGTGAGTAGTATTTTTTTTAAGCGAAAGTTGTACTAAAACACAACGACTATACTTGCAACAACAGAGTGTTGAGATGCGACAACTGCATTTTCTCTCTACGAGTTTGGCATACTAAGAGTTTAACTAGCCCTTGAATTACTTATTCCAGCATTTTTCACGTACAATGAATTGAATGTATACATACATATATCATATATAGAAGAAGCAATGTATCATCCTATCAAGAGGACATAAGTACTCCAGAAGATAGTTTATAAAAAATAAATCCTTAACAAACTTGGTTTAAATTAATAAACAGCAAAGTTACCAAATTGGTGTACCTGAACCACCAAGTGTTGAGTACGAGTACAGATAAATGGAGAGTCCCATCAAATAAAACTCGTGCAGCTCTAAACCAGATTCATCTTACATTATATGGTTTGGCGATCAAATGAAGACTGGACTTTCTAGACACCGCGGCTCCATCGTTCTCACTCATATCCAAATCATGCGGGCTAACTCCTGGAGGAAGTTTCCAATCGAAGTGAAAAAGGAGTCAAGCAAGAACGAGTTCAATGCTGGCTACACCAAATGCGATGCCAGGGCACATCCTCTTCCCAGACCCGAACGGAATGTACTCAAAATGTGTGCCCGAGTAATCAATTGGGTTTTCCTCAAACCTCTCGGGTACAAAACTCTCTGGATTCTTCCAGCATTCCGGATCTCTACCTATCGCCCAAACGTTAACAAGAATGACAGCATTGAGAGGTATGTGATACCCGTCAATCTCAAATTCCTCCCTACATGCTCGTGGGATTATGCAATTCGGAGGGTGAAGCCTTAGAGTTTCTTTGACGACTAACTTGAGGTATGTCAGTATTTCAATCTCGCACTCCTTGATTGTTTTCTTTCCCTTAAAAGCTCGTCTTATCTCACCTTGTGCTTTTGCCATCACTCTTGGGTTTTTCATCAACTCTGCCATGGCCCAGTCCAGTGTTGTGAGTACAGTTTCCGACCCCCCTACGTACAAATTTACAGATGATCACATACAAATTAAAAGGTTTATTGTCCCATAATTTGTCATTTTTGGCCCCAAAATCTCTAGAAATTTTAAAACCTGTCTTGTTTTATGTCACATAAGAATTTAAAAGACAGGTTATGGGGTCAAAATTGGACTTTTGTGCGACTTAAATCAATGTCGTCCACCATTTCTTGGCACTTTTGAGCTAAAATTGGACAAAGGTTTTAATACTGGGCTCGACCAAAATTGAACAGTAGACATATTATAAGTATTAAATTAGTCAAAATGGCACTTACAGAAATAACAGCTTTGATGTTATCATCAGTTATCTGAATATCAAGCTCATCGCTCTCCTTCAATCGCAGCAGGACATCAACCAAATCTTCACTCCCCAATTCCCCGCTCCCTGTCCAGTCGCAGCCAAATTCTTCCTATGTTGAAGAATCACGTAATCCAGAACCTTCTCCGTATCCCTTCTCAGCTTCCACATCTCAACCTTATCCAAGCTCATCATCTTAAACACTTCCACCGACGGAAACAGATCCGCCAGGTAAAGATGCCCCGCGAAGCTCGTCGCTTTCTTCACAGACTTAACAACCGCGTCCTTGTTCATAGCCGCTTTCCTTAGCCCCGAGTTCACGGCGCTTTCGTCCTGGCCATTTTCCCTATCAGGGCTCTGGACGTCATGGAACCGATGCACAGGATAATTTTCTCCGTCAGGTTAAACGGCGTCGCGCGGGTCGACTCGATTGTTTCCAACGCCTCGTCCTCCCTGATGTGCTCGAAAAGTCGGGTGCTTTTCGCGCCCAGCAGTTCCGAGCTGCAGACTTTCCGCATCTCCCGCCAGTAGTGGCCGTACGGGCTGAACAGAATGTCGGAGTAATTGTAGCACATTACTTCGCCTGTCATGGTTTTCGGCCTGTCGGAGCACGCCACGTCGTGAGTTTTCAAAACCGCTTTCGCCACGTCAGCTGAGGATACTACGATCACCGAGAGTTCACCGAGCTTAATGTGCATCAGCGGGCCGTAGGTGTTGGATAGATCTCTCAGTGGGTAATGGTACGGAAGCGATCGAATGAGGTAGGGCGGAAGGTGGCCCATTAAATGCAGCCACGACGGGCCTGGAGGCAATCTCCGATGCCCTTTCGGGCTTTCACTGTCGGAAAAGGGCCCGAGGGAAAAGAGGTAAGTGATCAAGTTGAAGGGAAATTGGTCTTTTATTGTTGACAGAAAAATGTCAGATAGAGGATACGGTGTGTTGTTAACGTTGTTTTTTTTCGAATTTTCAGGTGAAGTTTTCGAGTACCTAAGGCCGCTGTCGTTGCTTCTCGTCTTCTCTGACCACGGGCAGCAGCACATGAACTTCCCCCTCTGTTTTCTGAAATTTCCAGCTTCGTTAAATTTTAGAAATGAAGCTGGACTATGGATCAAGTCCTTGGAATAAGACATTCTTTTTTCTTTTTTTTTTTGCTGGAATTAGATGTTCACTTGAAGTTGATTCGTGTTATATCATTTTATTTCGCACGCATATTTTAATATAATATAGGCAATTTTTTTCTAATTGACGGCTGGATGAGTGAGCATTTGCCGAACAATTTGGGAATGGCTTCATAAATACACGTGATATGTTGTCTTTGTAATCAAGTTGATGTTCATATATGATATGACAGATCTCGATGACCAGTTTTTTTAATTATTTAGTCTGATTTTTCTTGTTTTAAGCAAATGTTGTTTTCAATATTATTTCATCCGTCCTATTATAAATTTCTTCATTTCATTTTTCATAAATTTCTTCATTTTATTTTTCATTCGTCATACAATTAATTTTTTATTTTTATAAATAAAAAAAGTAATTTACTACTTATAATTTTTATTCTTACTTTTCACACAATATTATAAAAAATGTCACTCACTATTTCACCCATTATTCCATATATCTTTTTCCTCTCTCCCAATACTTTCAATTACCCTTTATTTTTAAAAAAATATTATTATTCATTAGATAAAACAACAAAAAGAAACAGAAAATTTATATCAGGAGACGGAATGAGTGTCTTTTAGTCTTGCACGCTAACATCATCAAATCTTGTGTGATGGGGTATGTTGTAGCACAAATCAAACTGGATATGTGCTTGTATCCGACACGTCAGCAAGGTCCACCGAGGCCCAAATCGACCCGACCCGACAGGAGATCAGGTACCCAAAAATACGTGGATCCGACATGTTGTGAGCATGTTGCACGAGGTCAGCCCCGACCTGAGATACCATGGGATAAAGATGATGGAATTTTACCAAGGCTAACACCTCGCAGATCGCCAGAAGAGACATCAAGGCCAGACCGGAGGATGGGCGATCAGAGCGACCTTGAGGACCTCGGTCTGACATAAATGTAGAGCATTAACTATGACTCGGCGGGTATTAGACAGGCGACGCCGAAGAACTTTCCTAAACCATACCTAAATCAGAGATAAATCGGCCAAGACTACGCCATGATTGAGTTTTCAAGATTATACTTAAACGGCTAATTCCGCAAATCTCTGAAGGCACGGGTCAATGAGTAAAACGAGGTCCGCGAGGTCGACAACCTCAACGGCGACCTCCTCAAGGACGATCCATAAAAGTAGGTCAAAAAAGAAGAATAAAGACTTTACGGCGGGCGACCTCGGGAGGTCGCCCACGAGCAAAGTCGACAAACACAAAGACAAGAAGATAATCCGCCAAATCGAGAGTCAACGCGTCGACCTCACGAGATGAGACAAAAGCATTTAGTGTAATGTAAATCTAGTTTTAATTATTAGATCCACGATTGTTAATAAAGCCCAAAAATAAAGGGTTTATCTGAGTTTGGAGGGTTTTTATATCAAGGGTGGTCCTCTCCTCTATAAATAGAGGACCACACCCCATTGTAAAGTCTCTCCCATTTAGCCCTCATTAAGTGATATATAAAAAAATATTTATGGGAAGAACTCAAGAGTTCTTTCCATGATGTTCTTGTTCGTTTATTATGTTTGATAGTTATTAATCGGGTTTATGTTATAACCACATTACGATCCGTTTATCCGACCCGATAAAATCGCTATCAACGAGGGTAGTTTTTTTTTATTTTCAGTATATTGTGATTCGTGATGTCATAAATAACAAAGTATAATGTATTAAATATAGCAACTTGTATTTATTATACTCGTGTTTAAAAATTAGTAAATAGTAAAAAATTTGATAAAAAATGAGAGAGATACTGAACACTGTCCAATATATGCTTTTAACTTTCAATTATTGATTGTTATAAAAAAAAAGATTTCAATTATTGATGAGTTGCGTCATTGATCAATTTTTAGAAATATGTTACTTCATAATGGATGAATTATATCTTTTTCCTTGAGTTTAGTTAAATGAACGGACAAATTTTCAAGAAACGACTAGTTTAAAATTTGTAATGACTAATTGTATGGTGCAATATGCACTTGTAGTGCATTCTAGAACAATGTAAATTGTTATACTAAAAAATGATACTTGTTTACACATAATTATATAACTATTAATATAAAATAATAATTGAACGATTTGATGTAAAAAATTGATCTTTTAACATAAAGAATTGTATAAAATACATTATGAATGCACAATTCACCTTAATGCACATAAAACCCACTCAAACGAAATTCATTGGAGTAGCATGGTATACATAGGAAAAGATTTGAAGCCCTTGTAAATTAAACAGTCAAGGGGTTTGATTGTAATTTTCACATCTCTAGATATTTGCTTTGTAATGTTCAGATCTGCAGAAAGACGGAACCTTGCAAAATCTACACCGTCGAATTTAATCTAAGGTGAAAAACTTGCCACATTATCAATTAGATAAATTGCAAAATTATGATTTATCTTTGCCTCTTATTGCACTTTAAGGACTTAACTTTAGACTCTTGCAGGGTAGGTATTTAACTCTTAATTTATTGCAAAAAAATGACCTGGTCAATTTTTTGACAAAATAATGGTTTTTTTTTCCAATTTGCATCTAACTTCTTTCGTTCTCAACCCTAAATGAAAAATAAGGTATTACGACAATTAAAAAAAAATTGTTCTCAACTTTTGTGTTCTTTTCTAAAATGCACTCCTTTATATTCACGGTTAAGGTGAAAAATTAATGAAAAAATTGGTATATCGCGCTTATCAAACTAAAAAAATACTAAAAATGTAGATTTTTTCAATATATCGTGAATTGCGGACAATACGGTAATATGCATTCTAAAATTTTAATATTTCAATATATCAAAAAAATTTGGTATTTTGTTGACAAAATTATGTATATACTGATATTTCGGTATGACATAGTATATCAAAATTTCGATACGGGGCGGTATATATTGACACCGTTCGAAATTTTAATATACCGAAAACTTCGGTACGGTAGGTAATTATTTTTTATTTATCAAATTTTTTTGTATGCCGAATTTTGGTATACAAAAACGATATGAATTTTTAAATATAAAAGTTGTAGGTACAGTATATGATATGCGTCACTATTTTCGGTATGGTGCAATATGTCAATTAATATTTTATTAGTAGTTCTTCTTTGTAATTCTTTGAACTACTTATTCGGTTTTATACTGTAAGATTTTGACTGTAATTGTTTGAATATTTGTACTCGTTGTATTTAATAAATTTATTTACATTTAAAAAATATATATATTAGCAGTCATTAATTTATTATTAACATTTATTATAATTTTTATTTTTTTAGAAATATCATTATTTTTTATAAAGTGGTATATAAAAAAATAAGCGAAAATACATTTTTTTGTCTTAAAATTGTCGAAGTCCCTTTTTTGCAACAGATTGATAGTTAAGTACCTACCCTGCAAAAGTCTAAAGTTGGGTCCTTAAAGTGCAATAAGGGACAAAGATAAGTCTTGTTTTTATAATTTGTCCTCATCCATTTAATTAATTACTTTTTCACCCAACAAATCCAACAAACAAATTCGCTGTCATTTCCTCCATTTTCATCCAAAAAATTCAGCCCCCATTATTTTCCCTTACAAGATGGAGCAATTTTTGGCTGCTAAAAAATGAACTCTGATCCAAAAAGTTAATGTTTGATTTGCTTCCTTATCAAATTTTGAAATACAACTTCTTTCAAGCATTGAAGTCTCGCAAATCGAAACAAAATCTACATTTTCCAACTTCATGGTTTTTAACTTTTTATGCACTTTAGTGACCACATGAATGTTTTTTACAATTTATTGCACTATGTTTGTCTTGGGGGAAAACTTTAGAACTAGTCATGTAATTTAGGCTGACTCCAATTTCAATCATGTAACTTTTCACGTTTTTTATTTTGATTCTGAAGTATTAATTTAGTCATTTTTGCTTGGAAATCTCAAAATTTTGCCAAAATCAGCACGTTAGGCGCAGTGACCCCTTTAAAATTTGGTAATTTTTAATTTGTTGGCCAAGTTGCACAGGTGAAGTGACACCCAATCCAAAAATGCTACTCCATGTTACCACTAGCCAACCCGATCCCCTCCTTTTTGGGTCGGGTGGTACTCCAATTGTGCAAATTGATAGACAAATTAAAAATATCAAATTTTAAAGGGGTCACATGCATCACATGCTGATTTTTGAGAAAATTCTAATTTTTCGAGCAAAAATGACTAAAATTGATACCTTCAGGACTATAACTAAAAAGATAAAAAGTTATAAGGCTAAAAGTGAAATCACTCTAAATTATAGGACTAGTTTTGAAGTTTTACCGCTGTCTTAGACACATATTCAATCGAGATTACCTGAAGAGTAATAAATTATAATATCCAGAGAAAATAAGCAGTTCAATTCCCCCGTCCCATTTTTTTATTACATCGTGTATCACTTTTTGGATCTTTAACACGCCTCGTCATGATAATTACATATTATTGATTACTTTTTTATATTACAAGTACATATCAATCATCTAGAGAGTGAAATACAAAAAGAAACATTTTGAAATTTTTAAATAGATTTCTAGGTTGGGTAGTTGGGTGTGTAGGATTTGGCGATGAAGTGGGATGAAAAGAGTTGGAAGGGTCACCCTCACGGTAATAGGCACTGCCACACTAGTGTACATGGCTCACGGTAATAGGCACTGCCACACTAGTGTACAAGGCTTTGATATATTCTCTCCGTCCTAATATTACTTGAGCACTTGTTTTATTTGAACGTCTCAATATTACTTGAGCACTCTCAAAATAGAAATAAATATAATATTAATACACTCACAATACCCTTATTGTATTCCATTTAAAACCACTAAAACTCATTTTACTTGGTTTACGTGTCATTTTCAGTGTTCAAGTCATCTTGAGATGGAGGGAATATTAGACAAATAACTAGCCTTTTTTTTTCTTTATTTATACAATATTTTACATGCTTTAGCCTAGCTGGATTACGATTAGCTTTAATTTCCTTCTCCTGTCTCCACCATTTATTTTAATATACTTATCTAGAAACATCATTCATCAGCTGGAATAATACATTTTTTCCTTTTGCTTCATGCACTTGATGCCTTCAGTGCCTTGGTCTATAGGGTGTGAATCCAGAAATTAATGGGAGTGGATTAGAAAATATAATTTTATAACAATTTTTTTTGTGAATTTGTGTATAGTGTGAAACGGTTTCTTTACCTTTTAAATTATATATCCCGTATTTCGGTAAATAATGTTACTTCTTTTCACTAAGCAATAGGAGTATTAGATAAATAACACTAAACAGTACTTATTAGTATATTGATTATTTTCACTAAACAATTAATGTTATTTGTTATGAATAAATTTCATAAAAAAGTTCCTTTAATTATTTTTGTAATAATATTAAAAAAATACATATTTAACAAAAGATTATATAATATATACTTAAAAAATAAAAGGTACATTTAATAGGAAAAAAAATTAGAGACAAAGTAATAACACTCCAAAAAAAAATTATATAAAACACGAAAGAAAGTTGAAAGATTAAATCTCATGTGACATTAATGTGATAAAATATGTCATAATATTGTTAACTTGGTAAGTTAAACATAGTAAATTTGTTAGTCAAAATAAAATAACACAACACGATATGTAAATTAATATATGAGTAAGTTTAGATTAAATGATAATTTGTGGTTTTGATTAATTAGTTAAATATGTGAGCCTAACATAATTAAAAGAAAATAGGAATGAGATTTTTTTTTAAAAGGTAATTAATTACAATAGTTTTCTAAGATAATCGATTATAAGGGGAATCACTATAAGAGTGAATAAATTTTCCCTCTCCGTGAGAATTTTTTTTTTTAAAAGTAATTAATTACAATAGTTTCCTACCAAGTTAAACATAGTAAATTTGTTAGTCAAAATAAAATAACACAACACGATATGTAAATTAATATATGAGTAAGTTTAGATTAAATGATAATTTGTGGTTTTGATTAATTAGTTAAATATGTGAGCCTAACATAATTAAAAGAAAATAGGATTGAGATTTTTTTAAAAGGTAATTAATTACAATAGTTTCCTAAGATAATCACTATAAGAGTGAATAAATTTTCCCTCTCCGTGAGAATTTTTTTTTTAAAAAGTAATTAATTACAATAGTTTCCTAAGATAATCGATTATAAGGGGAATCACTATAAGAGGGAATAAATTTTCCCTCTCAGTGTCTCGAACCCAAGATCTCGGGTCTCAAATGGTGGAACACTAACCACTTGAGTTATCCACGCTCGACGGAAATAAGATTGAGATTTATGTTATATAAATATGTTGATTTTGGTTTTTTTTAAGAAGTGTTGATTTTGGTTTTTAAAAAAAGTGTTGATTTTGGATTTTTTTTATTTAATTTTAAAAATAAATTTATTGAACTCAAATTAAATTGAATTTAATTAAATAAATTGTTCTAAAAGCTTAAAAATTAAAATGAATTACAAATAATGCATATAATACAAAGAATTTGAACAAGAGTTGCACTGGGTTTGAGCTCCGTGCGGGGCCAAGGGAAATCCGCCCAGTAACATGAGAATTCAATTTGGAAAGTTATAATTTTTTTGGCAAAATTTGTGTAAATGAATTTTTTGAGTAGCTAATTTGCATTTTATAAGTATTACTTGTTTCATTAAAAATAATACTTCTTCCGTTTTGTAATAAGTGTCCTTTAATTTTTTTAGTAAAATTAAGAAGGACATGTATTGACGAATTTGCTCTTCTTTAATGATTTTTTTTTTTCAATTTCCATGATTTTTGCTTACCATAACAAATTCTCTTTCACACATATCTCAATAATTAGGAGTATTTTCTAAATTTAAAACAAGAGTGGGTCTCCTGTGCACCCAAATGCACCGTGCACTCGGGCATAGGAGTGATCAATTAAGAAAATGGGTCGCACACTTGTTTACTTGTTAACATAGCAGGATGTTGCATATTTTCACAAAGTTACAAGGTGCCCCAATGGTTCTGCACCCTTATATAAAGCTTGAGGTGCAAGGTTCAATATCCACCTATTGCAAAAAAATTTTAAGCGTGCAACTACTTATAAAAGAAGCGTTCAACTACATATAACAGAAACGTGCAACCACTTATAACAGAAGCGTGCAACCACTTATAACAGAAGTGTGCAACTTTTAAACATTATACTGAATCTATTAACCTACTTGATCGTACTAGAACCTTGAAACACCCTAAAGTGAAACAACAGATGCAAAATGATGCTTCCTTAGCTAAAACACTTGATCACATAGCTCTTCAACCACGATTTAACTACTTAGTGCATCACTAAAATCTGTATACGATCAACATCCTCCACCTCATCGAATCCGATCAAAATATTGCTCATCAATTTCGCCATAGGCGTTCACCGGAACCGATTGGGGGAATCCGAATCTCGCCGCCGCCTTGTCCTCCTCGCCCGCCATCGGCTCTCATCTCTGATTAAGGTTCGATTTCCACGGATTAGATGGTGGTGGTCGTCGGAGAGCGCCCGGTCACGGATCTCACGGGACATCTGCGGCGGTGATGGTGGTGGTACTACTTATTGCATCACTACATCCCAATACAAAAAGGCAAAGGCGCTTCCACCTAACAAGAGAGTTTGGGTATCCATCAGACGGATAATCTAAATTTATCTTTTATATATGACCCAATTCAAGTGACCCAGGGTTAGGCGAGTCCGCGGATCTTGGATCCGTGCACCCGGGTCATATATGAGACCTAGCCTTAAAACAATGGCAAACTTGGCAAAAATAGTGCCAAAAAGGCTAAAAAAGACATGAGTGAGTTTCATGTGCATTCGGTCACTGCTTCACTCATAGTGCATTTTTTTAAAAAACATGCAACTTATTGTCTTTGAAAAATGCAACTTATTTACACTAAACCCGTGCAATTATTAATATGAAAAAATAATTGCACTTTTCAATATAAATAAATTGCATATTTTAATATAATAAGTTCTTGCCTCTAAATGCACTGGATGCATCTGAACTTAGCCAAAATACATTCAATTTTGAACAAAAAAGGAAAAGTTAAAAGGACACTTATTGCGAAAGGGAGTGAGTAGTATTTTTTTTAAGCGAAAGTTTTACTAAAACACAACGACTATACTTGCAACAACAGAGTGTTGAGATGCGACAACTGCATTTTCTCTCTACGAGTTTGGCATAGTAAGAGTTTTACTAGCCCTTGAATTACTTATTCCAGCATTTTTCACGTACAATGAATTGAATGTATACATACATATATCATATATAGAAGAAGCAATGTATCATCCTATCAAGAGGACATAAGTACTCCAGAAGATAGTTTATAAAAAATAAATCCTTAACAAACTTGGTTTAAATTAATAAACAGCAAAGTTACCAAATTGGTGTACCTGAACCACCAAGTGTTGAGTACGAGTACAGATAAATGGAGAGTCCCATCAAATAAAACTCGTGCAGCTCCAAACCAGATTCATCTTACATGATATGGTTTGGCGATCAAACGGCTCCATCGCTCTCACTCATATCAAAATCATGCGGGCTAACTCCTGGAGGAAGTTTCCAATCGAAGTGAAAAAGGAGTCGAGCAAGAACGAGTTCAATGCTGGCTACACCAAATGCGATTCCAGGGCACATCCTCTTCCCAGACCCGAACGGAATGTACTCAAAATGTGTGCCCGAGTAATCAATTGGGTTTTCCTCAAACTTCTCGGGTACAAAACTCTCTGGATTCTTCCAGCATTCCGGATCTCTACCTATCGCCCAAACGTTAACAAGAATGACAGCATTGAGAGGTATGTGATACCCGTCAATCTCAAATTCCTCCCTACATGCTCGTGGGATTATGCAATTCGGAGGGTGAAGCCTTAGAGTTTCTTTGACGACTAACTTGAGGTATGTCAGTATTCCAATCTCGCACTCCTTGATTGTTTTCTTTCCCTTAAAAGCTCGTCTTATCTCACCTTGTGCTTTTGCCATCACTCTTGGGTTTTTCATCAACTCTGCCATGGCCCAGTCCAGTGTTGTGAGTACAGTTTCCGACCCCCCTACAGCCATATCCTACGTACAAATTTACAGATGATCACATACAAATTAAAAGGTTTATTGTCCCATAATTTGTCATTTTTGGCCCCAAAATCTCTTAGAAATTTTAAAACCAGTCTTGTTTTATGTCACATAAGAATTTAAAAGACAGGTTATGGGGTCAAAATTGGACTTTTGTGCGACTTAAATCAATGTCGTCCACCATTTCTTGGCACTTTTGAGCTAAAATTGGACAAAGGTTTTAATACTGGGGCTCGACCAAAAATTGAACAGTAGACATATTATAAGTATTAAATTAGTCAAAATGGCACTTACAGAAATAACAGCTTTGATGTTATCATCAGTTATCTGAATATCAAGCTCATCGCTCTCCTTCAATCGCAGCAGAACATCAAACAAATCTTCACTCCCCAATTCCCCGCTCCCCTGTCCAGTCGCAGCCAAATTCTTCCTATGTTGAAGAATCACGTAATCCAGAACCTTCTCCGTATCCCTTCTCAGCTTCCACATCTCAACCTTATCCAAGCTCATCATCTTAAACACTTCCACCGACGGAAACAGATCCGCCAGGTAAAGATGCCCCGCGAAGCTCGTCGCTTTCTTCACAGACTTAACAACCGCGTCCTTGTTCATAGCCGCTTTCCTTAGCCCCGAGTTCACGGCGCTTTCGTCCTGGCCATTTTCCCTATCAGGGCTCTGGACGTCATGGAACCGATGCACAGGATAATTTTCTCCGTCAGGTTAAACGGCGTCGCGCTGGTCGACTCGATTGTTTCCAACGCCTCGTCCTCCCTGATGTGCTCGAAAAGTCGGGTACTTTTCGCGCCCAGCAGTTCCGAGCTGCAGACTTTCCGCATCTCCCGCCAGTAGTGGCCGTACGGGCTGAACAGAATGTCGGAGTAATTGTAGCACATTACTTCGCCTGTCATGGTTTTCGGCCTGTCGGAGCACGCCACGTCGTGAGTTTTCAAAACCGCTTTCGCCACGTCAGCTGAGGATACTACGATCACCGAGAGTTCACCGAGCTTAATGTGCATCAGCGGGCCGTAGGTGTTGGATAGATCTCTCAGTGGGTAATGGTACGGAAGCGATCGAATGAGGTAGGGCGGAAGGTGGCCCATTAAATGCAGCCACGACGGGCCTGGAGGCAATCTCCGATGCCCTTTCGGGCTTTCACTGTCGGAAAAGGGCCCGAGGGAAAAGAGGTTAGTGATCAAGTTGAAGGGAAATTGGTCTTTTATTGTTGACAGAAAAATGTCAGATAGAGGATACGGTGTGTTGTTAACGTTGTTTTTTTTCGAATTTTCCGGTGAAGTTTTCGAATACCTAAGGCCGCTGTCGTTGCTTCTCGTCTTCTCTGACCACGGGCAGCAGCACACGAACTTCCCCCTCTGTTTTCTGAAATTTCCAGCTTCGTTAAATTTTAGAAATGAAGCTGGACTATGGATCAAGTCCTTGGAATAAGACATTCTTTTTTCTTCTTTTTTTTTGCTGGAATTAGATGTTCACTTGAAGTTGATTCGTGTTACATCATTTTATTTCGCACGCATATTTTAATATAATATAGGCAATTTTTTTCTAATTGACGGCTGGATGAGTGAGCATTTGCCGAACAATTTGGGAATGGCTTCATAAATACACGTGATATGTTGTCTTTGTAATCAAGTTGATGTTCATATATGATATGACAGATCTCGATGACCAGTTTTTTTTTAATTATTTAGTCTGATTTTTCTTGTTTTAAGCAAATGTTGTTTTCAATATTACTTCATCCTTCCTATTATAAATTTCTTCATTTCATTTTTCATAAATTTCTTCATTTCATTTTTCATCCGTCATACAATAAGTGGGGCATGTACCTGGCACATAAAATTATTAGACAAGGCTATTTCGACCAACCCTCTAAAAATATTAAGTCACAGTATGCTCATGGCGTGTCTGAGTGCCAGTACATACCCCACTTATTCATAGCCCACCAAGAACTAGTGTCGGGTTCTACGACCCATGGTCATTTGCTAAATGGGGAATCGATTTGATCGGCCCATTTCCAACTGGCACGTCGGAAGTAAAATTTGTTGTGATTGCCGTTGATTACTATACTAAATGGGCGGAAGCCGAAGCTATTGTCAAAGCCACCGAACAAAGAATGTGGAACTTTGTTTGGAAAAATATTATTTGTCGTTTCGGGCTTCCCTAATCATTAGTAACGGATAACGGCAAACAGATCAATGGAAGTGAATTCCGACAAAATTGTGCTCGCTGGGGCATAAAAAAGTATTATTCAACTCCGTATTATCCTTAGTCAAACGGACAAGTTGAAGCCGTTAATAAAATTATCAAGCATACCCTCAAGGTCAGACTTGATAATTCCAAGAGGGGAGGATGGGCTGAAGAGTTGCCCGAAATTTTATGGGCCTATCGAACAACTTTCAGAACATCAACTGCGGAAACCCCCTTTGCCCTGGTATTTGGTGCGGAAGCTGTTATACCCGCAGAAATCAAGATTTCGAGTCATCGGACAATGACTTTTGGAGAGCACATCAATGACCAGGCGCTCGCCCTGAGTGCAGACCTGTTAGAAGAAAGAAGGACGGAGGCTGATTTCAAGAATGTCATGTACAAAAAGAGATCGGAAAAGTTCTATAACTCCAAAGTCCGAACACGCAGGTTCAATGTGGGCGAGCTGGTTCTAAGACGAGCAAAGGGGGTATCAAGTGGTGTGTTCAACCGAGCATGGGAAGGTCCGTTCAGGGTTACAGAACGATTGCTAAATGGGGCATATGACTTGGAAGACCTGAATGGAGTCTCATTGTCCTACTCGTGGAATGCGTCAAATTTGAAAAAATATTATCAGTAATGACGAGCATAACTGGCCGAACAAAATCAGCCACACAGCTGAAGCGAGCACAACTGGCCGAACATAATCGGCCACATAGCTGAAACGAGCATAAATGGCCAAACATAATCAGTCATTCAGCTAAGACGAGCAGAACAATCATGAAGGAAGAACACATCATGTTCGACACAAATCTTCTTGAAAGAAATTTCGTCAAATTTTATCGAAAAGATAGAAGATACGTGTCAAAACGAGTTAAGAAGTGGTGGCAACCAAAAAAGGAACGTGTCAATCCTTGAATAAGAGCTGGCAAAAAAAGCGGACAAATGTCAAAAGGAGGAGTTAAAAGCAAGAAGGCCAGCACCAACTAGCTATGCCAGCACCAGCTTGGGATAGTTCTATAAACAGAGGCATATTGATAGCTGAAGAAAGCAGAGAAAAAACAGATAAAAAAGAAAAAAAACTACGAGTTATCGGGAGAAAGTTGGTTCAAGATGCCTCCGGATGAAGAAGAATCGGCAGACTCGATTCACTTATCATTCCATTGAATCGAGCATCCGTCCCTAAGACGAGCTTTATACCCCATGTGACACGCCGAGCATAGGTCGGCGCTCGTTACGGACTCAAGATGCTCGGCAGGGTCATGGTTGCCACTCCACGTTACTCACTTTGCTTATCGCGAGGGAAATCACCTAGTCCCTACGCATCCCCAAAATCTCCTCCGAAGGGAGGGATGTCGTGGTATCCGCTCGAATCAATATCACGGATCTTGATGCTCGAGCATCTCTTGAAGGGGGCGAAATGGTGCGGTGAGGATTTGCTCGCGCCTGATATAAGCGGCGGGCGTGCTGAGCCACATGCTCTCATGTCGCAACTGCCCGCGTAATCACAACTTATCCGGGGAGGGACAAAAAAGCTTATCTTTCTTTGAGCATGTTATAAAAAGATGTAGACAGTGATCGCCTCGTGCTTGTCAACATCAATTCATGAATACAAGGTGAGGCGGTTAGGTGTCTACTTTCGAAGACAAGGTTTAAATTCAAAACCATAGTCCGATGTCTATAGTTGTGTAATAGACGGTCTTCTTCAAATGTAAAGGTTGTAATAGAATACAACGTGTTGCAAAAAAATATTTTTGTTTGTTAAGATTTTCTAGTTGAAGCCTATTAGAGGTCGCACCTAAGTAGGAAGGTCTTAACAAAAGACGAAACGAGCCCAAGTCTATGTTCACCGACGAAACGAGTTCAGACTCACGATTCCCGCAAAAAAAGTGAATAATGGGTATGCAATGCAAAAAGATGACTCGTGCTTACAGATACCAGTAAAAAAAGCGGGTGATGAGTCTTGGGTCGACTAAATAAGACGCGACCTAGTACTGAAGTGATCGGCGCTTAAATATCGCGAACCAAGAAAGGGAGGGTTGCATAAAGTTAACCCATCCGGTCGCACCTAAATAAGACGATCAACCGATTGCATCACAATAAGACAATAAAAATGAAAAGAAGTCGGGGAGCGGGCATAGCAAACACAATGTTTGAATTCATTGAGGAAAAAAGAGGCATAAACTAGAAAGCAACAAAGCAAACATCAAAAACACAAGCATCAATCAATCATCAAGAACAACATTCATCCTCAACAAAAAAAGTTAGAGGAAATCTGCTCAAAATGTAAATTCAACCTTTCGGTTTTGAAGTTGTTCGAACAAAAGAGAAAAAAAGGCAAGAAATTACACAAGTTCAAAAAGAGATTATTCAACAAAAGAAAGAAGACAAATTACACAACAATTGTTCAACAAAAGCAAAAAATTATACTAAGAATGGCTCCTCCAAAGATGGTCGGGCCCCGATCTGCTTTCGCCCGAAGTACACTTTTGCTCGATCACAGGAGGTCCCTTTGTTCGTCCCAAGACCGATCGAACCGGGCTCGCTCTCGAGAGTTTGGTCGAAATATCGGCAATATTCACATCCGAGCCATCTTTCTCATCCAAGATAGGATCATCAATCTTGATCCGCTTCGGGAAGATTGGAGAAATCACCGCAGATCGTTTAAGTCGGACATCGGAAGGTTGCGATCTGGGGGTTGTCGATCGATCTTCTTGAAAATTGGATATGAAAGGGGCAATTTGTTCGCTTTGTGAGCGTGTGGCGAAAGCGAACCCGGATGGCATCGGCAAAAGCACATATGTAAGAGAAGTTCGACATAGAATCAACATACTCACTCATTGTGCAGCACTCGAATTTTCGAAGACCCAAACGAGTGTTGGTCTCTTCAAAGAATGATGAGTTGTTGGCGGCGAATTCTTCTCACATTCCATGACCTCGACATCGGTTCGGAGTTTACTGGCTCGACATTCATCTCATTCTCGACTCTCCGTATGCCGACCACCTCCTCCCCGAGCAAGGTTTAGCTCCTCCTTGCTGGGCGAACAACTTCACTGGCGAGCATCCTCTTGAGCCTTATGAGCATCTGCTTGAGCCGAGGATATATGTCCTTGAGCCAACCTCAATTCATCCCGAGTTTTTGCTCACTTCGTGCCTTCTCTTCAAAACTTCCCATCGAGCCAAGTAGTTGGCATGAAGATTAGCGGACTCGACATACACTTTCTCAAGGATGACCAAGATTGGCCCGTGTACCGAGCCAAGTCGCATGTTTTCCAAAGGTGTTGAACCCGTGGTAGCCTCTTCAAGCTTCGATGGTCCATGCTCAGATATAGGGTCTCATAAACCTTCAAACATGCTCGGGAAGACCTTTAATATTGCGAACACTTTCGGAGAGCGGTAATAATTCTTCAATTCGGGCATCGAGGCGCCAACCTACTCAACCCGCATGTTTCACCCAAGCAAACAAATGAAATAAAAGCGAACAAAATCGATTGAAGGAAAAAGATAATTCAATGGGCTAACAAACGTGCTGTTCGCCTGGCGAGGATCCCATCCCAAAAATGATTTATCTTGAGGACCGAGTTGAGGGTTCATAGGAGTCCAAGTCCGAGGTCCCGGAGGAGGTGGAGAAGATGTACCCACCTCCATTTCAACTATTCTTGGCGACGGATCGACCACAGAGGCGGCCATTCTCGATCGCTTCGGCAGTGGGGTCCAGGTCTCCCTAACAAAGATCGATGCTCGTCAGCACAGTCCGCTTACCCCTTGCTTTCGTCGGTTTCCACCCTTGGTCTTTTTGGTGGCTGAACTGTTCGCTCTCCCCTTTCGGCGAGCAGAGTTGTCCTCTTTGGTCGGCTTTCGACTCCCGGAGGGCGGGCGTAGATGCTCGGCTCACCACCTTCTCCCACCTTTCGCTTCCCTCGATTTGCTCGGGCCGAGCCTCCCCCTCGGCTTGAATTCGAAGCAAGCTCTGGTCTTTTTTCTTGAGTCATTTCGGTGTGCTCGGATGTACTCCGCAACAACTTGATAACAGCGAGGAAAGCTATAGACAAAACAATTCATTATACAAGAAAAGAACAAAGGAAAGCAAAAGGTACAAAATATATGCAAATGTAAAGCAATCCTTACGGCGGGATTAAGTAGCAACCCGGATGGTGAGGGGGCACGTCATAAGCCTCATTTCTTCCTCTCGATCGGCGGTATTTCGAGTCTTCACAGATCGTTCCGAAAGCAAGACTCAAGATCGATTGCGAACCCATTGCTAAAATAGCGCGTCGTTGGTCTCTTTGTCCGTCGCCGGTGGAATTCTGAAATGGAGAATAAGTTAAAATCAATTCAAATTTGAAGAACAAAAGACACAAAAATACTTCTGCGGTAAACCCCAAAATCGATGGGGATGTCTAAACGAGCATCTAGTTTGCTTCCGGCCGGGGCTCTTCCAATCGCCCCAACGAACCAGAAATTTTTTCCTTCCAATCATCGATTTTGTTAAAGACATCCTCAATGATTTTGCACTTGGCATTTGCTGCGTGAACAACCACCCATGTTCTCCCTTGGACGGGTCAAATGAACTAGTCGAGCAAGTTCAATTTGGTGTGGGATAATATCTGGGCTTCGTTTTGCGAACAAAGTCGGGAAGCTCATAATCATGTGCCACCCATTAAACCCCATTTCAGATCTTGGTAATGTTCCATTCCATGAGCAAGCGAGTGATAGCCGGATGGAGTGGAAACCTAAAACCCGCTTCCATCGTATCCAATTCTGACTACACAACCCTCTGGGGGGCTGGTGCCTTTCGCTCATTGGGACCAGTGCCCGAAAAAAAGACATCGTTAGGGGTTTCATAATTTCTATACAAATTGAAATGAGCATATCTACATCTATCATGCTTTCATAATCTTGCTTTCGCCCGGGGTACTCATTTAATTCTATGAGGTTGTTAAGGGCAATCAAAATTATAACGAGCATTATACTGCGTTATATGTTGAAATATGAGGACACCAACAGGGGATATCAAGTTCGATATTACGCTCGCCGCCTATCCTCTGCTTAGACTCGATCACATTCTCAACTACCAAAATTTCCTCCCTCACATTATCATCATCCCTATTTACAACAACCCTAGATTTAATTTGGGGTTGGGGCAAAAATCCTCATCCCGAATCATCCAAAAAAAATCACTACGGGCTAAGTCCCTATCTAATTAGATTTAGGGCATCGTTGAATCGGAGGAAAAGAACGGACAAGCGGTTCTTGAACTTGCCAACGAGACCCTAATCCCGAAACATTCATCTCCGACGCATTAGCGTCGTTACGGGGGATTGTACAGGGAGGGGGGGAGGAAAAACTATGGTGGTCTGATTCTATTGAGGCAGAAGAGTTTGAATGAGAGACCATAATCGCAATGAGAGTAAGAATGCAATAAGTTACCTGAGTAAAATCCTTCGCCGGAATGATGAAGCACTTGCCGGAAGTTTTAGACACGAAAGAGATTGAAGACAGAAAGCAAGAAGAAGAAGTAAAGAAAGAAAGGGCACTGAGGCGGCAAAAATGAGGTATTTATAGATACCGGGTTCAATTTTGAAAATCCGGCGCAGAATACGAAATGACATTTACTACGGCCCAATCAAATTATAACAGCCGGGCCCCATGTTGAATACAAAGCGACCCGGCTGGGGGGTATTGTTGTGTTCGATATAATTATTCAGCATTAATCGAACACATAAGAGAGACACGTGTGTCGCGAGTCGTTTCGGTTGATGAGTATTATGTGGCTAATTTAATTACAACTTCATAAAACAAAACATATCGTGTAAGATAAACGATAAATAAGATGAATTTGTTGACCCGGTTAAATCAACAAATGACTACTCTGAGGGCATACCAAGCCGGGATGTAGTATTATGAGCTTTACATCGTCACGATTTCTTGATACATCTTATGAAGATGAATCGATGCGGAGTTATCGAATGAGTTCTAGGGTTTTTCATATATGTGGATGAACACTCTAATTTTTACATTCCTCTCACCTCTCGGGAGGATTTTTGTAGGCTATATTTACGGGATTATTTTACGAACCAACCCTTTTCTTCTTTTTTTTTTTCCATTTATAGTACTTAAATCAAGCATGAAATTTGGATTCTTTGGATCATGCAAGAACTCGATGGTGTTGCCACGTTTACGACTTCATCTTCTAGATTGATCTTTGTACAAACGTCGTCATGAATGCTCTTTTTGATCGTCCGAATTAATCTTTTGTTCGGTTGGACTTTACGTTTCGCCGCTTTTAAGATGTCGATTCTTGAGAGATTTGAGTTCGAACATCTTGACGGCGTTACGTTTGTTCGGTAGAGGTTTGGCCGAGCAATTCTGATCAGTTGGCGAACAAAAAGTAACTCATCCACCGGGCATGATTATTATATTCAAATATTACACGTGTCGCTCTTTGATGTTCGATTAATCCTGATTTATTATATCGAACACAACAATACCCCAAAAGTCGCTTTGTATTCTACATTGGGCCGTTAAAAAACTCGATTGGACCCGTTTGGCATCGCTCAATTCATGCAATGAAACTTGAATTAGTACCGGTGTCTATTTAAATCATATTTCCCCACTTTAAAATTTTTTCCTTTCTCCTCTACTCTTTTTATCGCCTTCCGCGTTCGAAAGTTTCCTGAAGGATTCATTGTTCCGGCGAAGAAATTCATTCAGGTAACTGCCGCATTCTTCTTCTACTTTATAATCATGACCTCTTGCTCGAATTCCTCCGCTCAATCCGACCATTATAGTTCCCCTTCGCCTTCCCCCATTAGTAGAATCTAGATTATAATGTAAGTACATCGGAGGCAAATGCCTCGAATTCGATTCCGCTGGCAATTTAAACAACCATTTACCGTCTTTTCTTCTCGACTCCGATAAAGTCCAAACGGAGTCGGATAGGGTTTGTCCCGTAATGATTAAATTGGACGATTCGATTATAATTCTTCGCCCCAAATTCAAATTAGGTCTATGGCTATTGATAATGTTGATGTAGATAGAAATGATCTCACGGAGGAGGGGGAAATTTTAAGAATCGCAAATTTAGTCGAATCGAACATAGGTGTAGATGGTGGGCAAAACTCGAACTTGGTATAATTGTTGGTGTTCCTCATATCCAACATATATAGCGAGTATAATGCTCGTTATAATTTTGGCTTGCCTTAACAACCTCATAGGATTAGTGTAGAGAACGAGTACCCGGCCGAGCAAAATGGCGAGCATAATTGATGTAGATATGCTCGCCAAAAGATAGAATTTATGAAACCCCTAAGGATGTCTTTTTTCGGCACCCGGTCCCGATGAAGCGGTGCCGACCAACCCCCGAGGGTTGTGTTGCCGTGAATTTGGACACCATGGAGGCTGGTCTTCGATTTCTCTCCATCCAAAGAATTACCCGTTTGCTCGTGGAATGGAATATCTCCATTACACAACTTAAACCGAATGGATGGCATATGGTTATGAGTTTTTTTGACGTTGTTCGCAAAATGAAACCAAGGTATTATCCTTCAAAATTGAACTTGCTCGGTTAGTGCACTTGACTCGTCCGAGGGGCGAACATGGGTGGTTGTTTATGCAAGCTAACGCCAAGTGCAAAATTATCGAGGATGTCTTAGAACAAAATCGGATGTTGAAAAGAAAGTTACGGTTAAGGGGGGCGATTGGAAAAGCCCGGCCTCGAAGCGAGCCAAATGCTCGTTTGGACATCCCAATCGACTTCGGGTGTCTGCGAAAGTAAGTGATTTTGTATCTTTCATTCTTCAATTTGAACTGATTTTAACTCACTTTTTATTTCAGGGATTCCAGCCGCGACGGATAAGGAGACAAACGACGGCTATTTCAGCAGCGTTTGGCAGATTGATCTGGAACCTCGTTCAGAAAGATCCGTGATAACTTTGAACACTGCCGAACAGAGAAAGAAAGGAGGTTTGTTCGTGCCTCCTCATCATCTCGTTGCTGTTGATCCTTCCGGTAAGGATTATCTTTTGTTTTTGTATAAGTCTTGTGTCTTTTTGTTCGCTGTCACCCGTTGATTCTGATTTCGTTTTATTTATAGCTTTTCCAGCTGTGACCATCGCTGTGAGTACGTCTGAACACACTGAGATGGCTCGAAGAAAGAGGCCACAGGAACTTGCTTTCGGATTCAGCCGAGCGAAGAAGCTCAAAGAAATAGAGGGAGGCGAAAGGGGCCAAACTACCCTCATCCGTCCTAGAGAATCAAGTCGAGCCCGAGAGGGCTCCCCGCTCGGGTGAGCATGGGGCTGGCGAACAAACTCCACCACCGAAAAGACAAAGGGTGGAGATCGTGACAACGGGGCCAAGGAGCGGGGCCCGAGAGGGGGAACAGGATCGACGAATTGGGGCCGACCGAGCAAACTCAAACAAGCACTGATACCGTCAGGTCGACTCGGACCCCTACCGTCGAGGCGATCAGAGCGGCCGCTTCTGTTGTTGGTCCCATTTCGCAGATTGTCGAAATGGAAGTTGGCACATCTTCTCCTCCTCCTCCACCGGACCTCGATCATGGACTCGACAGACTCGAGCCTCGATCTCCCGAAGATAAATCATTCCCCGGATGGGATCCACCGCGTGGGCGGTACATTTTGCTCGCTCAGAAATCGCTTTGGTTTCCGGGTCGATATCTCTATACTCACTTGGTCAAATATGTATATATTGTAGGGTTGAGCAGGTTGTCGCCCTTAATGCCCGACCTAAAGAATTACTTTTTGCTCGCCGAGTGTTCGCAAAGTTCCAGCGTCAGCATGTTCAAAAAGCTTGCCCGACTCTGCTCGAAGCGTGGACTACTGATCTGGAGAGTTCACGACGGTCCCAATTCCCTTGGAAACTATGCGTTTGGGGGCCGGTGTCTTGTAGTGGATCTTTGGTCGCTCTTGAGAAAGCTTATGCTCGGTTAAGCTAACATCCAAGCCAATTATTTGCTTTGATTAGAACTTCAAGACAAAGTGATCGAAATAACAGGGTCCAGGATGAATGAAATTGCTCTCGAGCAAACTGTTTTTTGATAAGTTTGGCGCCCAATGGCCCAGGAGGATGCTCGCCAATTTCAAGAGAATGCTCGCCTAGCTCAAGAGGATGCTCACACAAGAGAGACACCGAATCGGGCCTCGGGAGGAGGTGATCAATATACGGCGGCTCAAGAAGAAATGAATGTTGAGCTTCGCAAACTTGGGCCGGTGTTGAAAAAAATGGAAAGTGAGAGGGGACGAACTTGGCAACAAATTTCATCGTTCTTTGAAGAGACTAACACTCGTTTAGGCCTTGAAAACTCTAAGCTGCATGACGACGAATACATTGACTCCATGTCTAATTTCTCGTATATTTGCGCTTTTGCCGATGCTGTTCGATCTGTTCGCCACACACTCAACAGCGAGCAAATTGCCCCCTTATATCCGACTTTTCAAGAAGATTGGTTGATAACCCTCCGGATCGCAACCTCCCAATGTCGATTTGAATGGTGCGTGTGACTTTTCCGTTCTTCCTGAAGGGATCAAAATTGACGATCCAATTCCGGATGAAGAGGAGAACTCAGACGTTATTGCTACTGAGGTTGCCGATCAAAATCTTCACACTGAATCTGGGATCAATCAAGTACAGGATGAGCAAGAACCTCCGGCAACCGAGCAAAATGCGCCTCCCAAATGAAAGCATCCGATGCAGGACATCCCGTTGTTGAGGGACCCAACATAATGTGTTCGACATTTCTCTCCATCTACCCCTAATTTTGACTTTTATGCCTTGATGTCTTTTTTCTTTGTAAGACTTGTGTAACTTTTTGTCTTCTTCACTTTTTAATTCGAACAATATATCTTTAACTGTTTCTTGTTGATACTTCTTCTTTTGTCCGAATATTTCTTCAATTGAACAAATGAATTTCATATTGAATTGTTTCCTCTAACCTGTTTGTTGAGGATGAATGTTGATACTTGTGTTGCTCGATATTTTCTTTGTTGCTTTACGTTCGCTTTATTGCTTTCCAGTTTTTGCCTCTTTTCTTCTGAATGAATTCGAACATTGGGTTTGCCTATGCCCGCTCCTGACTTCTTTCGGTTTTGATTGTCTTATTGACGTTGCAATCGGTTGATCGTCTTATTTAGGTGCGACCAGATGGGTTACTTTATGAACCCCCCCTTTCTTGGTGCGCGATCGTCTTATTTAGGTGCGATCACTTCGTACTCGGGCCGTCTTATTTAGCTGCGACCACGTATTTCGTCACCCGCCGTCTTCTGGTATCTGTAAGTACTAAGTAAACTTATTGATTACTTAGGCGTACCCATTACTCGTTTTTTTTGTCATGGAATCGAATCTGAATTGCTTAAATCGGTGAACATAGACTGGGCTCGTTAAATCTTTGCTTTCTGGTCGTCCGGCTTAGGTGCGACCTCAAATAGGCCTGAACTAGAATCTCTTTAGCGAACAAAAGTACATATATCTTTCTTTTTCTTTTTGCAACACTTTGTATTCTATTACATCGTTCATAGCTGAAGAAGACTATCTATTACACAACTATTGTTATCAGACCAGGGTTTTGAATTTAAATCCTGTCTTGAGTAGATTACCTAACCGCCTCACCTTGTCCGGCGAATTGATGTTGACAAGGATGTGGCACATCAGTATCTACCCTTTTTTTTTGTAACATGCTCAAGCGGCGAAGAAGATAAACTTTTGTCCCTCCCGGACAAGTTGCGGTTATCTTGGCGTCATGAGCATGATGAGCATGTGGCGCGCATTCTTCGCTTTCGCAAAAATAGGTGCGAAAAAAATTTTCACCGCACCATTCTGTCCCCCCCATTAGATGCCGAAAGCATCGACGCCGGCATCTTATTTTGGGTGGACACTATGACATCCCTCCCTTCGGAGGAGATTTTGGGGATCATGGGGGACTCGTGGGCTTATTATCTGCGTGTGATGGAGTAACGTGAGTGGCAACCATGACACCGCCGAGCATCTTAGTCCGGAACGGGCTTCAACTGTCTTTCATAAAAGTCATCTGGGTAAAAGACTAAATGATCAGGCGGGCACGCTTGATTCAATTTGAATGATTGTTGAACCGAAGTCAATTCTTCTCGTCCGGGGCATACTAAACCATCTTCCTTCCGAGAATCGCAGTATTTTATCTTTTTCTTCTTCATCTTTTTTTTCCTTTTTTTTTTTCTTTTCTTAACCATAAGTATGCCCCTATTTATAGAAACCGCCCCAAGCTAGTCTTCGCATAGATAACTCGGTGCTAGCTCTCTTATTTTTTGCTCTCCTTTTTGACATCTGCTTAGGCTTTTTGACAAATCTTGCTCAAACAATTAACTCATCCTCGCATGGCCGCCACCACTTGTCAACTTGTTCCGACACGTATCTTCTATTGACAACTCGTTCGACACGTATCTCCCGTGCATCAATAGTCTTTATCCCAAATTTTTTTGAAGATATGCATCGAAAATAATATATTCTTCTTTTTATGATCGTCCTACTCATTTTTACCGAATGGCCGGTTGTGTTCGCCAAACCAATATGCTTTCGCTTTTAGTTGTTTTAACTTTGTTCGGCCGATACTATACTCGCCTTTTATTGATAATATTTTTTCAAATTTGACGCGTTCACGAAATAAGACAATGGGACACCATTCAGTCCTCCAAGTCATATGCCCCGCTTTGGTAAACGCTCGTGACTCTGAAAGGACCTTCCCATGCTCGACCGACACACCACTGGGTACCCCCATCGACGCTTTTAAAACCAGCTCGCCCACATTGAACTCACGCATTCGGACTTTGGAATTATAAAACTTTTTTCTCTCTCTTTTGTACATAGCATTCTTGAAATCGACCTCCGTCCTTCTTTTCTTCCAACAGTCTGAATTCGAGAGCGAGCGCCGGTCATTAATATGCTCTCCAAAAGTCATTGTTCGATGACTTGGAACTTTGATTTCGGGTATAACGACCTCCCGCACCAAATGCTAAAGCAAAAAAAAAGGGGTCTCTGCGAGTTGATGTTCGAAAGTTGTTCGGTAAGCCCACAATATTTCGAGCAATTCTTCAAATTTCCTCCTCCCTCGAATTATCAAGTCTAGCCTTGAGGGTATGCTTGATAATTTTATTGACAACCGACTTGACCATTTGATTGGGGATAATATGGAGTTGAGTAGTGCTTTTTATCCCCAAATGAGCACAATTTTGTCTAAATTCACTTCCATCAATTGTTTGCCGTTATCCGTGACCAATGATTGGGGAAGCCCAAATCGACAGATGATGTTTTTCCAAACAAAGTTCCACATCCTTTGTTCGGTGATTTTAACAATTGCCTCGGGCCGCCCCATTTAGTATAATAATCAACGGCTACCACAAAGATATCTAACTCTGATGTGCCCACGTAGGGAAATGGGCCGTCAAATCGATCCCCCATTTAGCAAATGGCCATGGACTATAAACCGATACTAATTCTTGGTGGGCTATGAATGAGTGGAGCATGTACACAAATCGATAACATGCACGAGCATATGCAAGTGAATCCTTTCTAAGGGTTGGCCAATAATAACCTTGCTCGATTATTTTGTGTGCGCGGGAGCCCACTGTATGATTTCCGCACACTCCATCATGGATTTGTTGCGTATACATGTCCCTCTTCAGAGTAATACACTTCAAAAGTGGAAGAGAAAAGCTTCTTTTGTACAAATGCTTGTCTATAATAGTATATCGAAGCATCAGAATGTCGAGGCGGTAGCTTGTGCTTTATTTTCGGGAGAAGTCCTTTTGTAAATAACTTCATTATTGAGTCATCCAAGTTTCTTGTTCGCTTGTTATCTGTGCGATCGCAATCTCGAACCCCGATGGCGTATAGCCGTGGCGATCACAATGTATGTTGTGTTAAATCACTCCTTCTCGCTGTTTGCCGCGTAAGCATCGTGAACGAATTACCCAATCGTGGTAATTGTTCAATGAAAACTTGGTCAAAATGCTCGAGCAACTCTTTTGCTAGTTGTTGATATTGTGCCATTTGTTAGCCTCGGGCCTCATACTACTTTGTTACTTGATAAACGATTACACGAGAATCGTTATAGATCATCGACCTCAATTCCCATTGTCATTGCCATCTCAGTAGTCCAAATGATCAAAGCTTCATATTCACCCTCATTATTTGTAGCCGGAAAATCAAATCGAATGGTCATTATAAACGTTTGCCTAGTTGAAATTTGACGAGAACTACGCCACTCCGGCTCTTGAACTTGTTGATGATCCATCAACATACATGTGCCATGGTTGATCGACAATTTAAATCGAGAATTTGTGGATATGTCAACTCAACCATGAAATCGGCCATAGCTTGCCCTTCATTGTTAAATGGAGCGAAAAAGTAATGCGAACTATCTAACTCCACCGCCCATTTGAGCAATCGCCCGAAGTATCTGGTCGATTGGAGGACTTGGCGCAATGGAAACGCATTAATCAATACCTCAATCGAGTGGTCGAAAAAAATATGGTCGCAATTTTCGCACACTCATTACGAGGGCGATGCTAATTTTTCCAATGGAGGATAACGGAGCTCGGCTTTTTTTTAGCACTTGGCTAACATAATAAATGGGTAAATGTGTTGTCTCTTCTCGCCTCAGAGCCACAAAGACTCGATCGCATGTTCGATCTGAAGAAGATGAGATAGAGTTGTTACTTTGGATGATAGGCTTAGATAAAGGTGTCCGAGTATCTGCCAAGGTATTCTTTAATGATTCAAATGCATTCGCAATGCTCGGTCCATCGAAATTTCCCCTTCTTTAATGCATCAAAGAAAGGTTTACATTTGTCCCCATTTTAATTGATATAAACCGGCTACGGAAGCTAATCGTCCGGTTAACTTTTGGACTTCTTTCACATTTCGGGGGCTTGCATATCGAGCATTGCTTGAATCTTTGATGGGTTTGCATCAATCCCCCGTTGACTAACCATATGTCCGAGGAATTTCCCTGAATGAATCCCAAAACTGCATTTCTTGGGATTTAACTTCATATTATACTTCCTCAATATATCAATCGTTTGTGAGAGGTGGGTGATGTGGTCTTCCTTATGTTCGCTCTTTACCACAATATCATCGATATATACCTCGATTGTTCGGCCGATGTGTTCGTCGAACATTTTGTTCACCAAACGCGTTGATACGTTGCTCGGCATTCTTTAATCCGAATGGCATGCGTTGCCACAAAGACATGTTCTTTTCCTTTGCGAATCTTTGTATTCTTTTGATCGTCCGGATGCATTGGTATTTGGTGATAACCAGCGAACGCATCCATAAATGTCATGAGTTCATGGCCCGCTGTATTATCAACCAAATAATCAATGTGGGGCATCGGAAAATTATCTTTTGGACATGCCTTATTCAAATCAGTGAAATCGATACACAGTCTCCAAGATCCATTTGATTTGCGAACGAGTACAGGGTTCGCAAGCCATCTTGGGCATTTTACCTCTCGGATCGATTTGTTGTCGGCGAACTTTTTGATTTCATTATTCATCGCGATATTTTTCCGGACTAAATTTTCTACGTTTTTGGACAACTGGAGCTTGTATTGGATCAAGGTTGAGGGAGTGGCAGGCATGCTCTGGATCTATTCCAACCATGTCCTCGTGTGACCATGCGAACACATCTAAATTTGCTTGAAGGAAAGTAATTATTTCTGTTCGGATTGGTTCAGGTAATTCTGAACCAACGAACACTTCTAACTCAGTCCGTTTTAATTCGACATCTTGATTGGTTCCAATTGCTCAACAGGAGTCGCCTGCTTTCTTTTTTGCTTCCACCGAGGGTCTTGAATGGATCCTCGGGGCTCATCATCAACCTCCATGGGTTCAAAACCTATGCGAGGCTCTAGGTCCGATTGCTCGTTCGGCTGATCAATATTCATTTGTTCTAGGAGATCGGGGGAACTAGTTGTCTTTCCGAAGTTTATGTTCGCGCCTTCTGTATTTGCACGAATAGTTATGCTCGCCGAACTCATGTTCGTCGGAAGACGTTTAGACGGTGTTTTTACTCGCTGGCTTGACTCACCAATCTCCCCTATTTGTTCCATCATGTTAACAATATTTTGTTTTTCTGGTACACATGACAGCAAACAATCTCGAGCCTTATTTTGATCTCCTTTTACACTCCCCGTTCCATCTTGTGTCGGAAATTTAACACAATAGTAATACGTGAACAAGGCCGCTTTGAATTCTGAATAAATCGGGCGCTACCTAGAAACCCGTTATAAGTGGACTGAGCATCGACGATTACAAAATCTAACATTCTAGTTCGTCTAATGTCCGAATTCAAAGTTGATTCTAGCTCGACTCCTAACCTAATCATACCATAGGGTCGGGTTACAGATTCCCCAAAACCCATTATAGTATGATTACTTGGTTCAATATAACCTCAAATCCCCAACTTGTTTTTCCATCTGGCGAAGGGTATTAACGAACAAAATGTTTGCATAAGCCCCAATATCAACTAAGAGGCGATGTACCTTCAACCCAAGGAGATGAGCACTGATGGTTAAGGAGTCGTTATGGGGAGTTATAATCCCGTCGAGATCGTCCTCCGAGAAAATGATTTGGTGTGTAGGTGGGGAACTGGATGATGTGCTCGCCACCTTTTACCTTTACGATGGATGTTCGCACGGCACGCATCTCCATCTTTTTTAAGGTCATAGATAACGTTGGCGCTGGTAACATCCACCCACGGGACCATATTCGGGGCGTATCATGTGGATTTCTTGGCTTTCTCGACCTCTTCCCACAGTTGAAGGCCCTTTTTTGGTCAAGTTTCAGATCTCTTACGTGATTCTTCGGGATCATCACAAATGTTTGTTCGACCTTTTCGCTTTCCCTTCGGTCTTCTGTCCTTTTCTCGTCCCTGAATCCTCGTTTCACGGCTTTTTAAGAACTGGGAAAGACGATTTTCTTCATATAGCTTCCAAAGTTGGCGGAGTAAATCGCGGCAATTTTTTGTATTGTGCCCGATGTACTCGTGATAATTACAATATTTGGAAGCGTTAAGTCGACGCTTATCCATTACAATTCTTCTTGCCTTTGTCCAACATGTCCCGATCTTTAATTTGATTAAAGATAGTTTTCAGCAAACGCCCAAAAGACTTAAATGGGGCATTTGCTTCCGCTCTTTGTTCAAAAGGTTTGAAGGAGAGGTCGATCTGTACCCCCCTTCATTCATTGTTTTTTTTTAAAAAAGTTTCCTAGCGATAGGCTCTGTCTCAATTGTGATTGTGCGAGCAAATCTTGCATGGCTATAATTTTAGCTTTCGCTCTCTAAACTCGAAAGTATGAGTTCGCCAATCTTGATGCATGGCCTTCCACATGTCATGTATTTAAAGTCGGGCCTCCGACCATCGCGAGGATCTTAGCATCCTCTTCAATCTGGGCTCCATCATATAAACATTTATCAAATCTTTCTATGTATGATCGATCGGACTCACCTTTTAATTGGGAAAAATCGCCAACCTTTGTTTCGGCCGCAGGCGAGCACACATGGACGAAAATGGGACAAAAATTGCCGTCCCGGGTGTAGCGAAAAGATGTGATGGATGCAATGGGTAAAGTGGTAAACCACCTATGTGCTCGATCACCCAAAGTCATGGGGAATGATCGGCATCTTGCGTCAAGGTCTGTAGCCCCATCGCGATCATAAAGTCCTAAAATTTTTGAGATGGACATGAGGATCCGGCTCAAAGATCCAAAAATAGGAATTGGTGGTCGGGTCTTTGCGACTTTCTCTTGGACTTCGCCGCCATGATCGCCGGAGATAATGGCGAACAAGGTACCGTGCTCGTTCGAGGGTAGCTCTTAGTCGCGGCGGATCGGGCTTGTAATTCCTCGATGGCTTTTTTGCATTTCGCAAATTTCGCGGGATCGATAGACTTAGATTGGGGTTGTTTCCCATCATGAGGATCTCGTGGATCATGCTCGTGATGGGGCGATCCCCTCTCCAAGTTTGTCCTTGACTACCCAATCGGTGATGGATAGACAACTTTGTTCCCGCCGATATTTGTTCGGTGTCGCGGATGCTTTTGAAGATCTGAATCTTGCACCTCTATTGATGTCTCTTTCCTGGATCCCGTGCCTATTATTGCGATTCGGTCTTTGGCGGAGAGCCTCAAACGTCCCAAACGCCGATGGTCTAGACCGCGAGGTCGTTTCGTCATCCGACGTATCATCGGCTTTTTTACTAATCCGCTTTGCGCTTTTCTTTTTAGCTTGCTTGCTTGGTTTATATGTGAGTGTTGCTCTTCCCCGCTTTTGAGCCTCTAACTTCGCTTATTCTTTTTTTTTTTCCTCTTTTACGTGCTCGAGCAAAGAAAGTGATTGGCTTTTGTAGTAGTGGCCGGATTATTGGCTATAGCCTCAAGATTAATAGTTTCCTTTTGATCTTTATGAGGTTTGACATTGGCCTCTTTTTCGGGTCATATGGTCGGCTTTGTTCGACCTCTCCGTTTGGGTGTTCCTAGATTGAGGCATTATATTTTTTTTTTTACTTTCGGTAACTAGGGGTTTGTGTATGGGTTGGTTTTTGGATTTGATTCGAAAATTACCCTCCTTCTAAATACAATTGTCATGAGTCGTTTTGATTGATGAGTATTATGTGGCTAATTTAATTACAACTCGCAAAACAAAACATATAATGCGTGTAAGATAAACGATAAATAAGATGAATTTGTTGACCCATTAAATCAACAAATGACTACTCTGAGGCATACCAAGCGGGATGTAGTATTATGAGCTTTACACGTCATAGTTCTTGATACATCTTATGAAGATGAATCGATGCAGTTATCGAATGAGTTCTAGGGTTTTTCATATATGTGGATGAACACTCTAATTTTTCGCCTCTCACCTCTCGTGGATTTTTTTGTAAAGCTATTTTAGGATTATTTTACGAACCAACCCTTTTCTTCTTTTTTTCTTCCATTTATAGTACTTAAGTCAAGCATGAAATTGGATTCTTTGGATCATGCAAGAACTCCGTGGTGTTGCCACGTTTAAACTTCATCTTCTAGATTGATCTTTGTACAAACGTCGCCCTCAGAAACGCTTTCTTTTGATCGCCGAAATTAATCTTTTGTTCGGTTGGACTTTACGTTCGTCGCTTTTAAGATGTCGATTCTTGAGAGATTTGAGTTCGAACATATCGACACAGTTACGTTTGTTCGGTAGGCCGGCCGAAACAATTACGATCGGTTAGCGAACAAAAAGTAACTCATCCACCGGCATGATTATTATATTCAAATATTACACTTGCCGCTTCTTTTTGATGTTCGATTAATCCTGATTTATTATATCGAACACAACAACGTGTAATATTCAACTATTAAAATAATAATGCTCGATGGACAAGTGTGCTCGCCGCTCGCCGACCAAACAAGTTTGTTCGCCAGCTCGCCACTTGTCAACCAAGCGAACATACTCGCCTATGAAGTAAGTTTTGTTCGCCAGCTTGCCATTTACCAACCAAGGTTGTTCAACCAGCCCACCGAGCAAGCAGGTATATTCGCCAGACTAACCGAGCAAAATGATCCTGAAAAGATGTTGATCTGATCAGTCAAACCGACGATCGGATCGAAGAAATCGATAGCTTTGAGTCAAGTGACCTCAGGGTCAGTATGCTCGATGCTCAGATATCCTGAGGGCTCAGACTTCCTGAAGGCTCAGGCAAACCTGAGGGGTCAGTATGCTCGATGCTCAGATATCCTGAGGGCTCAGACATCCTGAAGGCTCAGACAAACCTGAGGGGTCAGTATGCTCGATGCTCGATATCCCGAGGGCTCATACATCCCTGAGAAGGCTAAGCTCGACAAACCTGAGGGGTCAGTATGCTCGATGCTCGATATCCTGAGGGCTCGACATCCTGAAGGCTCCAGACAAACCTAAAGGGTCAAGATGCTCAATGCTCGATATATCCGAGAGGTTCAGACATCCTAAAGGCTCGCACAACCCGAGGGGGGTCAAGATGCTCGATGCTCAGATATCCTGAGAACTCAGATAATTTGAAGAACTCAGACATGCTCGACGAGGACAATATTCTGGCATAAAATTGATGTGGTTAAAGGGGCGAACAAAGCATTCACTCGAGCAAAAGATTGATTTGGACGACCAAAAGAGTGTCTTATAGACAAGCAAGTGCAAAGATCAATCGGAAGATGAAGTTGGAAACGTGGCCAAGATCACATGAGTTCTTGCATGGCCCGAAGTCTCCAGCTCATGCATGCCAAACCAAATTTCATGCTTGTCAAAGTACTATAAGAAGAAGAAAAAACAACAAGATAGAGGGAAACAAAAAAAGGTTCACAAAAAAAATTCCCAGAGAGGTGAGGTTCAGAAAAATTCGAGAGTTCATCCATACACATAAAAAACCCTAGCATTCATATACCAACTCTCCAAATCATCGTTATCCATAACGATTCATCTTCATGAGATGTATCATATATTGTACGTGTAAAACTCGCAATACTACATCCCTGGCTTGGTACGCCCCCAGAGTAGTCATTTCTTGATTTAACCCAACAACAAATTCCTCTTATTTACAGTTTATTTTACACGTGCATATTTTGTTTGTGAGTTGTCACCGAATTAGCCACATAATATTCTCCATATAAAACGACTCGCAACAGCGCCATCAAGGGTTGTCAAACATGTGTATAGCATAACTTGCAAATATCGAGCCCGAAATCATTTAAAATCAGTCAACTCAAGTAGAATATAAAAAAATCATTAATCCATCCCAGTATAATCAGATAAAAATTGAGGGAGAGCAAAAGAAAAAAAACAATCAGCCTCCTCTTTTCCATTATCCGCCTCATCCGGTTGATTAGTGTGAAAATGACTTGAAATACATATATTTTATTTATTTAATTTGATACAATTTCATTCATATTTTATAATAAATTGACTAATTCTGTTTATTTGTCCAAAAGAATGTATTTTCTTATGGTGATGAGCGCAGCATGGAGTTAATTGCGTTTGGCCTACGCCTGACGCCAATTTCTTGTATTCAATTCAACCAAAGCCGCCGCATTTGATCCGAGAAAGAGAGAAAAGCAAGCATAAGCGGGTCTTACGCCACGTGTCAAGATGAGGTCAGAACCTCATTGGCATAAAATGGAACAGGGGCAGCTATGGGGCAGAATCCGAGAACCCAATTTTCATAGAGATTTTTATTTGAGGATGAGGGGACTACTTTTTACTTCAAGATTTAAGAAGATTTAAAAGTTTCATTATTTCTATTATATTGTATTTCAATTAAGAGTAGAACAGTTATGAACTAGGTTGATGCATGTACTTTATCACTATTATAATAATAATAATAGAGTTTGTAAATAATAGTAATAATATGTATACATAACAATAATATTGAAAAAATAGAGTTTAACGTGAATTGGAATTCACATAAATTTTTGTCTTCAATTAACTATTCTTTTGTTTATTTATTCTTTATTTTGCAAGATTATGAATTGGAAAGTCATGAACTAATAATCTTTTTTTTATTTTTTTTTTACAAGGATGAACTAATAATCTTAGGTGATGCTTGTTTTGACTTTTAAAAATCAAGATTTGGATTTTTTAAATTTAAAAACGATTCTTATTCGGAATTATGAAAATTAATTTTAGAAAATTATCACTACCACACCAATACCTATTATCACACTACTCAGAATTTCAAAACTAAACACTCATCTTATTATTTATTAGGATTTTAAAATAATTAAAATTTTAAAAATTAATTTTTAAAAGTTGCTTGAAACTTAAAATAACCATCACTTTGTGTTCTTAGATGATGAAATGATTTTGAATATTGAAGGTTTGTGTTGATTTAATTATTTTAGTTTAATTCTTTAATGTCATCGACGAATGGATTTATCTGAAGTGATATTTGTTAGAGAAATAATATATACGAATCAATTTTTTACTTCTCTATAAGTTTGGATTTTTAGATTACATGAAATTATTTCATAATATCAAGAGTCGAAGGTCTATGTTCGAATCCACTTGAAAGGGGGAATGTTTGAGCTTTTGGTTCACGTCTTGTAAAAAGCAACTTCACTCATATTAAATTGTCTATGTTACACGAATTTTGAAATATTTTACTCCATTCGTCTCGGATTCATTTGAACATTTACTGTTTGCACGGAGTTTAATGTGAGAATTGCTTATTAATATCTATAGTAGATAAAATTGATTTTTTATGGGAGTTGAATGGTAAAGTAATGACACGTAGTGTAAATAAAATGAGATAATGTTGATTTTTGTGTGGAAAAAATAATAACAAATGGTGTACTATCAAGATATTTAGAGGGTATTAGAGCTATCAAACAGGTTGGGCCAGTCCAACACGCTGTGCTTAATAATCGGGTTGGGTCAAGAAAATTAAGCCCGTTTGAAAGCTGACCTAGATGACCCGGCCTGTTTTGGGCTGCGAGTTTTGGCGGTGTGGGGGCAGGCCAGCCTACCTCCTTTTTTTTTCTTTATATTTTTATTATACATTTAACAATTATTTATAATGTTATTTTTGGAATATTATGTAAACTTTATGTTTATGAATGATAATAGAGAACTTTCAAACTTTAGAAAGTTATGTTTACGATTAATGAATGACAAACTTTATTTGTGTGAAAGTTTTTATTTTTATCTTTTATATTGATAAAAACCAACATAAGTTGTTTGATTATACTCCCTCCGTCTCAATTCATTTTGCACACTTTCCATTTCGGTCCGTCTAAATCCATTTATGCGAATGAGGATTTTGGGCCCAATGAGTCATGCGAGAAAAGATATTTTCTCAGTTTTGATTCTTGCAAGATCCAAGATTTGGCAAAATCCACAAGATATGACAAGATATGCAAGATCCACAAAATTGTCCTAGATTTATTATTTAATTGTCTAGATTTATTTTTTATCCTTTAAATTCATAGTTATCGAGTCGGTTTTAGATAGATTTGCTATACACCACCGTCACGCCATACAACCATCGCGCCACGGCCAAGGCGTCCCTCACAAATGCCCTCACAACCGAAACCCACTTCTTCCCTAACGACTTCATCCGACGGAGCTATCGGACCATCGATCAGCCACATCGCACAACACAACCGTCCGCCGCCGCGAAGAAGCAGAAGCACGCCGCTCTGCAATCGGATTCGGAAAGCCGTGAAATTGATTTGGGCGCTGACGCACCGACGAACCTCTGCATCGCCCACTCCTGCTACGGCGCCGCCGCCGCGAGAACTGGTCGCGCTGCGCTGCAGTGTTTTGCGGATGAAGAAGATGATGGCTGCGATTTTCTCGTTGATGCCCTATCTTTTCTACATGGGCCTTCATATGCAGTTGAAACTTGCGGCCAAATTGGGCCTTTGGGTAGGTTAGAGAAGGAAGTCAGTGGGCCTACTTCCATAGAAGGTAAATTGGGAGTTAATTACTTTGGGCCTTTTCCTATTCAGCTCAGTGGGCCGACAAGTAAGCAAAAATGGGTCAAATACTCTTGAGGTTGGACCATGTGGGCTTTATTATCATTTGAAACAAAATGGGCCAGCAACTTATTGTGAAGATTTAGAGGATGACGGGCCTTTTATTTTTTCAAATGGACTGGATATATTTAGTGGCCCCCATTTTACGATGGACCGCATATCTATGATGAAGAGCTGCCCAGAAGTGATTTCGTGCTTCTCGTTTATGGCACCAACGCCGAAGACAAGTCGTACAAAAAATTTGCTAAGGAAGATGAAGATGCGGTAAATTTTCCGGGAATTGATATGACATACTTCGATGAAGATAACGGTTTTGACTCCCATAATAATTAATATTTTTTTATAAATAATGATAGTTATTTTGTTGGCAGTACTATGAAAAATATGTGCTATCACCTTAAGGGTATGTTTGTTTCGGGATTTAGGTGTGCGGAGGAAGTCAAGACTTCAAAATCCTATGGATTTAAAAATCCTATGGATTTAAAAATCCTGATGAATAGTAAAAGTATGTGTTTGTTTTGAGATTTTGGTAGGGTGAGATTTTTGTTTTATGTCAAATCAATATGAAATAGTGATTAATGTGGTATTATTATATTGTATTGGGTGAGAGAAAAGTAGGAGAGAGAATAAGTGGGTGGAAGAAAAGTGGTGATATAATTGTATTGAATTTTGTGAAAATAGGTGTATAGATATATTTTATAGGAGTGGATTTAAAAGCTGAATGTTGAACTCCCCAACTAGTATGTGACTTGAATCGCAAAGTCCTAAGTCCATCCGAGTGAATCCCGAAACAAACATACCCTAAGGTTTTTTTTTTTTACACACTCGAGCAAAATTGACAATTTTGAGCTCAATTATTTGGTGGCAAATAAACCATTTATTACATAAAGGGGAGCATTTACGCTCGATGAGAGAGCATTTCCAAAATTGGTCCTTGAGGACAAGGACGATCTTGAAGGGGACGGGAATGATGCGAATGAGGATTTTGGGCACAATGAGCCATGCGAGAAAATATATTGTCCCAGTTTTGATTCTTGCAAGATCCAAGATTTGACAAAATTCACAAGATTTGACAAGATATGCAAGATCCACAAAATTGTCCTAGTTTTATTATTTAATTATCTAGATTCGTTTTTTATCCTTTAATTCATAGTTATCGAGTCGGTTAGATAGATTTGCTAAATTTGATCCTTTTAGGCAGATTTTTAGTCCTTTTTTCCTATTTATATGTGGCTGACGTTTTTTTTTTCATAATCAATGAATGAATAAAAATAATTTTTCTTTGGCAACTTTGTCAAAAATCAATCGTTTCTCTCTTTGGCTTTGAGCGCGAAAAAAGAATATCACAATCTCCACCCTCCACCCCCTTTGAAATGTCAACAAAACACAAAAAAAAAAATCTTAATATGTGTGCAAATCTTAGGGTGCAAAATGAATTGGGACGGAGGGAGTATATGATTTAGATGAGTTTAATGTATTAGAGCTTTTAAATTTTATATTTCTAATTTTAAAAAATTAATAAATATATTTTAAAAAATAGTGGGTTGGCCCGCCTTAATTCGGGCCCCCCCAACTTTTTTGCCCGCATTACCCCACCAAAATGCGAACTTTTGCAAGTTTTGGCCCGCTCCACCTGCCCGTCTATCTAGAGGGTATAGTTTAAATTGATATAGTTGTTTTGTTGTTATTTTTAAAGTTCAATCTAATTTGAGATTGACCTTTTTGACAAATTTTCAATTGAATTTGGAATAGGGGGAATATTAAATTTAACTTTTAAACTATAATATAGTATGATGCAAAAATCTCAATAAATTAAAGGGGGGTGACTATAAGGTACAAAGTAACTTTATTTTGATTCTAAGACAAAAAATATGGTTAAAAAAGTCTAAGTTGCCCTTCTATTCATTTACTCGCACTTCCGACACGTTTTACAGACTTACTCACTTTTGGAGTGCAGTTTTTTTAATTTTCTGCACTACTAGGCCAATTTTGGAGTGCAATTTTTTTAATTTTCTGCACTTTTATTTTTTTTTATTCCACTTTTTATTAGTTATAATTTTTTATATAATTTAATTTAAATTTCAGATCTTATAAAATTTGTATTTCGAATCCGCACTTTCCCAAAAAAATATGTACTTTCCCAAAATGTGCACTTGGTCAAAACAAAAAAATAAAATTATGAATACATATAAAAATGAGATAAGAGATATTATTGGTACAAATTGTATCTTAGAGTCATTTTAAAGATACTTTGTATCTTAGAGTCTTTTTGTTAGAAATTTTGTAGTGGAGAGTCATTAATTCTAAATTAAATCCAAATAAATCTTGTGAAGGGAGAATGGTTTAATAATGAGTAGCATTAAAATTTAAAATCCTTTTATTAATATTATCTTCTTCAAAAATTTTATTTATATGGACAAAAATATAAAGTATATCCACATGTAAAAAAATTGACCAACAAAGACATTTTAGCAATCTAAACTCTTTATTAATGCAATACTAGGGAATACGCGCTAGCATGAAGTTGAACCTTAACACTTCATATGTCTCATTCTATTTGTCTTTGTAAAGAATTTTTTTTTTTGTCAAAATAGTTACTAATTTAGGAGAATTATATATCCTCTCCAATTTTGAATTTATATATATATTTGTAATAATATACATAAATTGATCATATCTAAATAAAATGATAAAAGAAACACATTGCCCATATATTTATTGTTATTTATTAATTTGCTTTTTAATTCGTGTGAGACATCATTGAACCACAAATGAAATGAGAAATAGGGAGTCGTAAATGTCTCTTTTTTCTGTGTTTTACTCAAAATTTCAAATTATAGCATATCCTTTTGTTAGAATCGAATATATCAAATAAATTCTCTCTTTGCGATTTTAGTTCTATAAATTCTTGTACATTATTGTTTGTTACCTGCCAACATTCGAAATAAAACCAATCAAATATATAAATTCTCAACATTTCATCTGGAGATGTAATTGTTTAGCATTTCTCCAGCAATCAACACTCATCGATCCTCAGTTGGATGGATTGTGTATAGTGGGAATCAAGACCAGAGGAGTCTTTCTTCCAACAGCCAATCCTTCTACTGCAGTCATATCCACATCATCAGGTTTCATTCCTTGTGGCAATTTCCAATCAAAGTGGAAAAGAAGTTGCGCCAATGGAAGCTCAAGGTTCGCTATCCCAAAACTCAGCCCCGGGCAGTTCCTCCTGCCCGCCCCGAACGGAAGGAACTCGTAGTCGCTGCCCAAGAAATCAATAGGATTATTCTCGAACCGCTCGGGCTTAAAGCTCTGGGCATCTTCCCAATACTTGGGATCCCTTGCCATTGCCCAGACATTGATCATCACTTTAGTTTTGACTGGGATCGTATATCCATCAATTTTGAATTCATCCTTGGCTTGTCTGGGAAGTAGTGGGAAAGCAGGGTGAAGCCTCAGAGTTTCTTTGATCACTAATTTCAAGTACGTTAGCCCCTGCACGTCGCTCTCTTCTACCGTCGTCTTTCCTTTCAGAGTTTCCCTTATTTCTCTCTGAACTCTCTCCATCACTCGCGGGTTTCTCATCAGCTCCGCCATTGCCCAGTCGGTCGTGGTTGCTGATGACTCTGTTCCCGCTGCGAACATGTCCTGTAAATTCATAAATCCGTTAGATTATATTAATTAATATGAATACTATATAGATAGGTTAATTAATTACCAAAATGACAGCTTTGACGTTGTCGTTGGTGATTGGAAACTGGAGCTGTCCAGATTCCTGTACTCTAAGAAGAACATCGACTATGTCTTCACTGCCACCCTCGCCGCTCCTCTTCAGTCTATGCGCTGCAACAATAGGATCCAAAATGGCATCCATACCGCGTTTCATCTTCCACAACTGAAATCTGTTGGGAGTAAGGAGCGTCAGATACTTGATCGACGGAAACAGATCAGCCAGCTCGTACCCCCCTGCCATGTGGGCTAACTGCTTCACCAACACTATAAACTTATCCCTATCATCCATAACATCCCCGAACGTCGCTCTGCAAGTCACCGTGCACGAAAACACAAACATCTTCTCCGTCAGACTGATGGCCTGTCCCGCCACTGCTTTCAAAGATTTAACCAGAGTATTGGTCTCATCCTGCCTAATGTACCCGAATGACTTGACATTCTTGGCGCTCAACATCTCCAGAATGCATATCTTACGCATCTGCCTCCAGTACTCGTTGTACGCGCTGAAAGCAATATCCGTATTGTTGTAGAACATGGTCTTCAGGGCTATGCTTTCAGGCCTGTCTGCGCAGGCAGGGTCCAGCACTTTCAGCACCTCTTTCGCCGCCTCACGCGATGAAATCGCTACCGCGGAGACTTGTCCTAGGTTGACACTGACGATGGGGCCGTATGTTTTGGCTAGCTTTGCGAGTCCTTCGTGGACTAGCCCTCCGGCGAAGTGGTGGAGGTGGCCGATCACCGGAAGCTTTGGAGGGCTTGGTGGTAAATTTTGTGGGGATTTGGGTTTGGTGATTGCTTTGATTATGAAGAAGATGAAGGATGAGATGAGGACAAGGGTGGTGAGGTTGAGGTGGATTTGTTGGATCATCTCCATTGTTGCTGTTTTGTTTCGATGAATGAATGAGTAAGTGAGCATTATTTGTTGATTGTATATATAGTGGGAGGATGATTAGATGCAGAAGAACAAAATAATGGCGAAAGGAATTCAAGATTGGAGGCTTGACTCTGCAGCACACAATATTGAATTAATAATGATTTATTACCTTTTTTAAGCAAAAAAAAAAAAAATACTACATGGGCATATCTGGACAGTGTGGCCATCGAAATTGAAGTTCAACCTTTGGAGGCTAGCTCTTATATTTGTTTAATGTAATATTTTAAACTATTTAATAGTTATCTCTGATTTTGTTTTGTTCATTATAATATTTTAAACTATTTGTTACTTGTCTCTGCTTTTGTTTTGTTTTGTTTTGCTTGAGCAACTTGTTGGAGGCAAGTAGTTGAATTAATAAAGACATTATGAATCACGATAAAAAGAGTCATATTCCATTTAAACTCCCAATTCCACGCCCCATTGACCCCAATTCCACACCCCATTGACCCACCTTCCCATTTCACTCACCGACACCTCCCTCGAAGAACTCAAATAAAACAGCCTAGAGAATCTATTTTTAAGCGACTCACCTGTTTGAAGGTGTAGTTTAAAGGCAAAATGTTAATTTATTGTCATTTTAAGAAACATTGATTCTACATTAGGACGTGCCTTTTGGGCTAACCAATACAAGAAAATAAAAAGATGCCTACGAATTTTTTTAAATAGTTACAGAGTTTTTTAACAAAAAATATTTTGGTCCTTAAATAGTGATGTATACGAGTTGCTACGAATTTTTAGAATTTTTGTAGACATACAAATTATTTGTGATCAAACTGTACGTCTACAAATTTGTAATTTCCGTACCAACACAAATAATTGCCTAGACAACTTACATTTTCATAGACAATTATATTTGTAATTTAGAAATGACCTACAAATAAATTTACCTATGAATTACACTTATGTAGACAAATTAGCCTATATGATTAAAAAAAATTGTAGATAATTCATATGCAATCCTTACTATTCATGGACGAAACTATTTTCATTGAAAATTTCGTAGACATATTGAAATATTTCGCAGATAATTCTCTTTTTTTTTTGTAGTGAATATTGGTTCAATATTAGGGCGGAGGAAATATAATATTTTTTGACAAAAAAATGAATGTGATTTAATGCATGGGATGTGGTACAATCTAGCATAAATAAACACTCACTCTTCTTAAAATATTAAAATATCAATGCTCCAATTATGTTCTGTCTCACCATGAAATTGTTTTCGGTGTGCCTCTTTTTTTTTTTTTTTAGTGAAAGATCGGGTCCTTTGGGAGCAATGCTCAAACGGCCTTTTAAGTAGCTTTATTTTAAATGTTTTTCGGATTTGGGCCTTCTTCATTTTTGGGTTGCTTATTTTGGTCCATTGGGTTTTCTTTTTATTTGGGTTCATTCAGTTTTTGGTTTTTTTTTTTTTTTCTTTTCTGAAAATTTAGGCGCTCCTTTTAAAAGCTTATTTTCTTTTAGTACGAGGCCTCACCTTTGTATCAGGCTGTGATCCCTCATTTTCCTTTCGTTTTCTATAACAGCATACGTTTAGCTTTTTTCTTTTCAAGTTTTTACCTCCAGATCCTAAGGTGCATTGTGCGTATACACTAGTTTTTAATATTTAAAATTATTTCGTATCACTATAAAATATTGAATTCTTTGTGTAAAATTATTTATTTACTTTTTCCCTAGTTACATTCTTCAAACATAGCCGACAACTGGTGCACAAGGGATTTCCTCATTTTATGGTGATTTGCACGGTACAAATTTGTACATGAAACTTGTTCATTCAAAAGAATTGCATTTAAGTGATACATATTAATAAAGTGTTTCAAAAGTGTTACTCCATAAATATTAAATAATAAAAATTTTGTATTACAAAAAACAATTTATATAAAAATGTTATGTGACATGAGCTCACTTATGTTGTAGTGCTGTCTAAATAAAATATTCTACGTGAGGCCAATTTGGACCATAAAACCATTTAGGGTCAGATATGCTTAATTTCAACAATAGAATTAAAAGTTCAAACTTCATAATCTATAATCCAACTTTAGGAATATGTTTGCATGCAGTCCATTGCATCGACATACTCACATACCTGTTTAAACACAGATCCGGAGGTGTGATATAGGCACATTGGACCAATCGGCCCAAATCCATAAAGAAATACGGCCCATGTGTGACTTGCCTAATGTTTGGGGAGGTGGGTCTAGGTGGAACCCAGTCAACAAATATTCAATGCAAAATATGATAACTCTTTCTGTAGCAAACTTTTTCTGAATATCATTTAGTCGCTTACATGGTAACATGGCTAAATTATTTAACGCACGTTTGGGGGTGTGAGTAACGTAGGAAAAACATTAAAAAATGGTTTTGCCTGTTGAACAGATGTCGTTTAAGGAAACCGTATTCCTGTCAAAGTGTTGGACTTTCTATAGTCTTATATGCAATGTAAACCATTTAAGTTGGACTCTTTTTTCAAAGGACAAAGTAATATAATCTTTATTCATTATTTCTAGAATTATAATATTAATCAACACGTATATTTAATCATATATATTAATTGTTCAGATAAACGTGACATAAAAGTAAAACAAAATAAAATTATCTGCTGTAATTTGTTTAAATTATAGAGCCTTTGGAATAACTAGATAATTAACATATGAGCTTGCTTTTTTTTTTTTTTTTTTTAACACATATGACATTGTTAATTAAGACTCAAGAATCCTAGCTAGAATTATAGAATCACATGATATGAACAATAATTGAATGAACTTGAACTACCCAAATATTAAGCACTTTGTTTTTGAAAGAATTTATCTCATCTAAAAAATCGAATTTATAGAGAGGTGTAGAATTAATTCATTTATTTAATTTTTCTAACACCCACCCTCACTCGTGAGCTGAATTCTCTTATTCCATCATTGGAAGGAGGCCCATCAAGTGAACAATTTAATTTGAGTGGAGTTGTTTTCAACTACTCCATCATTGGAAGAATGCTCATCGAGTGAACAATTTAATTTGGGTGGAGTTGCTTTCAACGGGAATCAAACTCAAGATGTAGATATAATAGGGATGTTTGACTATGTAATTTTAGAATAGATTTTAATAGGGAAGTTTGACTATGTAATTTTAGAATAAAATCTTATTCTAAAATTACATAGTCAAACATCGGCATGAGCCTAAAGACTCTGATACCATGAAAGAATTTCATCTCATCTAAAAGTCTGAACTTATAAAGAGGTATGTAATTAATTCGTTTATTTAATTTCTCTATCAGTTTTTTTTACTACATATATAGTAAATTTTGGTTTATAAAATTTTCATTAATCTTGACTTATTTAATATATAAATCAAATATAGAGGCAGTTCACCATTTACAAAGAGGAATCCAGGAATTTTCTTATTTTAAAAAGTATACTTACGTTTATTCCGCTTCTAATAAAAAATACTTGAGTTTTTTCCGAGTAAAGTTTCTATTTGAAAATTAATTACTGAATCATTCAAACTTCATCGTACTACAATTTTTAATTCAAACATTCCTTGTTGGAAATGTCTAATGTTCTCAAGTCAACCTATAGTACATAACATTTTGTTTACCAAAACATTCTGGCAAATACGTAAATGATTTTTTTTTTGGAACTTAAGTGACCTCGAATTGAAAAACCTCGATTTTTTTTAAGGAAAATGAAAGAAGCATCGATAATAATCAACTGTGAGAAATTTCGTTTGACTAATTCCAACATTCAAAACTTTGTTTAAATTCAGTAACAATATATGCATCCTAGCATCCATATTTAATGCAAATAAATGAATATTAAATATCAAATACTATAACAAAAGCTTTTAAGATATATACACACTATATGTATATAATGCCATGCATTTATATATATATATATAAAATATAAGAAATGCAAGTTTCCACACATACAACAATTAATTATACTTAACTCTTTTGTTGATCAATTTTATTCCGATCCCTGGACTAGAATTTCAATAACTGGAACTTAACTAATTAAATTCCAGTCAAAGCATGAGGCTTGAAAATTCCGTTCCCTATTACTATAAAAGATCGTGTTGTTCGGGCATTATAACACATCTCAATAAACATTTGAAATTAGAATACTTAGGATTCGAATATCTTCTCTTAGATTATAACTAGTTATTAAATTACACTCTACATTCTTTAAAAAAAAAAAAATCAAGAACATATGGGCTCAGCTGGTGTACAAAATTTTGTATCCCATCAACAAGATAACATTGTTCGCCCGTTGGCCAACTTCTCTCCTAGTTTATGGGGCGATCTTTTCACTTCATTTTCGATTGATAATCAGGTAACTAATAACATATTGCTTCTTCTTCTTATTGAAATTTGAATTTATTAGCATGCAAAATGAGCGTTGTTACAAATTTTGCATATGGAACTATTGTTGCATGGCTTGCAAATTACGTAGGGAGTTGTGAAGTTATTATAACAAGTTGTTAATCAATTTAATTCGTATGATGTTTATCAGGTATCAGAATCTTATGCTAAAGAAATCGAAGCGTTGAAGGAGGAGGTCAGGAGCATGATTGTAGCTTCAGATGGGAATAAGATGGAAGAGAGATTGAAGTTAATAGACAACATTGAACGTCTTGGCGTTGCATATCATTTTGAAAAAGAAATTGATGAACAAATTCAAAACTTCTACCATGCCTACCCCACTTTGGAAAATGATGATTTACACGCTGTTGCTCTTTATTTTAGGTTATTAAGACAACATGGCCATGACATTTCCACAGGTATATAATTAATTAATTAAAATTGAAGGAATTTTTCCCAAAATATATTAATTAAACACGCATATAATAACATTGAGCCTTTAATATTGTGTGATCAACAGAGATTTTCAAGAAATTCACAGAAATTGATGGTAAATTCAAGAATGAATTGAAGGGTGATCCTAAGGGCATGTTGAGCCTATATGAAGCGGCTAATTTAAGAACACATGGAGAAGAAATATTGGAGGAGGCTCTCGTGTTCACAACGAATAATCTTGAGTCCGTCGCTCCACATTTGAGCTCTCCTCTCAAGGAACAAGTTGTACATGCCTTGGAGCAATGTCTTCAACGCGGCATTCCAAGGGCTGAGGCACGACGTTACATCTCTTTCTACCAAGAATTTGAGTCCAAGAATGAGTCCTTGTTGCGGCTAGCTAAATTGGACTTCAATTTGCTTCAAATGTTGCATAGAAACGAACTTGGTGAATTGATGAGGTATACTAGAGTTTTAAAATATAGGTTAATATTTAATATGATCGTCTAATTAATTAAATATTATGACATGTATATATTAATTTGGCTATGGTTGATAATTATGGCAGGTGGTGGAAGGAATTGGACCTTGTTTCTAAACTTTGTTATGCAAGAGATAGGGTGGTGGAATGTTATTTTTGGACATTAGGAGTGTATTTTGAGCCACATTACTCAAGATCACGAATCATGCTAGCTAAAACTATAGCTATGATTTCGGTAATTGATGATACATATGATTCATATGGCACGGTTGATGAACTTGAAATTTTCACTCATGCAATAGAGAGGTATATATTTGTATACATACCAAACATATTTTGGATAATTTCTTGGATCAATTACATAATTGTTTAATTTTTAATAATTTTAATGCTAGATGGGACATCAAAGAAATTGAAACACTCCCAGAAGAGTACATGAAAATCTGCTACACAGCTATTTTACATCTCTACAATCAGTACGACGAAGAACTAAGGCTACAAGGAAGATCATTTGCTGTTGATTATGCTAAAGCGACGGTGTGTTGACTATTAATCCCAGTCGATTGAGTACAGCTGTCAGGAAAAAGCCACGTGGCTGACTTTTCACCGACTGCTCCAACTCAATCAACATTAATTTCCTATCTTAATTAATAAGATTATCAATATGAAATTTATCTGCATGTATGTTACAATAATTTGAATAGATGAAAGAGATTATACGAAGTTACAACATCGAGGCTAAGTGGTTCATCGAAGGATTCATGCCTCCATTTGCTGATTACATGGAAAATGGCTTCATTACAAGCACCTATTACGTGCTTGGAGCTACATCTTTCATGGGGATGACCAATACAAGAAAAGAAGCTTTTGATTGGCTTATCAAGAAACCCAAGATTCAAGTAGCTAATGTTACTATATGTCGAGTTATAGATGACATAGCCACTTACGAGGTATGCATAATCAATATATCACTACAATAAAATCGACTTAATTTTAATGACAACAATCATGTCAATATAATTCTCTAGCTAAAAAAATTAATGACATTATAGGTTATTTAAATTTGAAAAATAATGTGACATCTTGTATGTGACATTTGTAGATTGAGAAGAAAAGGGGACAAAGCGCAACGGGCATCGAATGCTACATGAAAGATCATGGAGTATCGGAGGAAGAGGCAATGGATGAGTTTAGTAAGATTGCTGAGAATGCTTGGAAGGACATTAATGGAGAATGTGTGAAGGAAAAATGTGTTCCAATGGAGAATTTGAAGAGAGTGGTGAATCTTTCTCGATTGATCGACGTTGTTTACAAGCACAACCAAGACGGATACACTCACCCTGAGAAAGTGTTGAAGCCACTTATCACGGCCTTGCTTCTTGATTCATTCAACGTCTACCCCTAGTTAAATATTAATTTCATGCATAATTTGATTGATCATTATTTTTAAATTATATACTTTCATTTTTTTTTTGTGGATTATCCATTAGTTAAAAATTGTTTAATTATTATTCAATTCATTCGTTTGTACGTTCAATGTGTAGAATATGTGCCTCACTTTGTATTTCACAAAATGTAGAAGCAAATAAATAAAAATTGATACAACCAATTTTATGTATCTATACATTCTTTCTTTGTTTAGTTAAACGATTGAGCTCCATGGTGCTAACTGCTATCAGTCGACTATAACACACATGACAGAGCACTTCTTCAGAAAACCATATATATACATCCACATTATAAATTAATAACTTCGTGAAGCAAAATTTAAGGGGAAAAGAAAATATGAATATATCGGCTTTTAATAATTACTCACTCCGTCCCAATCTTAACTGCATGGTTACAGTGTTTGTGTGCTCGGAGTTTAAGAAAGAGTTATTTATTAATATTTATGTGATAAAGTGTTGGGGGTAGAAAAAAGAATTCAACTAAAGTGACAAATTGTTGAGGGTATGAGAGAGTGACATATGGTAAATAAGTGGGTGTATGAAGGGTGTGAGTTATAATGGATATTTCCATTTAAAAAGATGTGCAGTTAAGATTGAAACGCAAAAAATGAAAATAGTGCAGTTAAGATTGAGACGGATGGAAGTAATATTTATAAACATTTTTAAGAACCGATCAGATAATAACTGGGCATCATGGATGCTTTTATTGGGCCACGCCTTTTCTTTGTTTGATAGCAAATGTTGGATTGAAGCCCAAATCCCAACTTACGTTGTCAATTTGTCATAGTAATTTATCATTTTTAGCGAGTTTTAATTTAATTGAAATAATAACGGATCAATTGAATTATTGAACATGCAGCACTAGCGCACAAACCCTAAAATTCCTATTTTTAGTTAAGAAATTGATAAGATTAACATAATAAATTGACTATTTGTATATAAAAAAACATGGGGATCGACATATTAAATTTGTATTATCATGTCTTAACTGAATTATCAGAACGTGCAGTTGCGTATACAAACTTTTTATATGATACCTTTTTCAGTTAAGACGTCATCGAGTTGAAAAAAATATATAAAATAAGTATCTAACATTAATTTCGGTGTTTTCGATTAAATTCCCTTTTTTTTTTCGGAAAAAGGATATTTCATTCATAAAGGGCATGACTCATGAGACGTACCCAAGTTTACAAACAGGCAAGAGATGCCTACAAAAAGTACAGTAATAGTAGCATAATTTAGAATTCTAATTTTTTGCTCAAGCCTAATAAAAAATTGCTCTAGACATAGTGCTCCACTCATCATATGATAATTTGTGTCTCCATGTTCTTCTTGTATTGACCCAGCTCAAAAGTCTTATTTTAATATCTTCCACAAATCTCTTTAACCTCTGCTTTTCGATTAAATTCCTCTATTCTACTTTTCATATTTCATTGGTGTTTCATCATTCTGGATCTTTAACACGTAGATTTAGGATATGGTGGTTCGTTGAATATTTTTTATTATTCCACATGTCATCCATTTATATTATAAAATACAAAATGAAATATCAACTATGGAATATGTGATTTCATTCCGTTTTCTACTCCTATATGATCTCCTTAGTATTTCCGCATCCCCTTTTATATTAAAAAACATAATTTTTATAGTCCCTCCGTCCCACAACACATTGTGCTCAATTTTTGGACACATATATTTAAAAAAAATGTATAATGAGTAGAGTGTTGGAGAGTAATTTTATAAACTTTTATGTATAAAGTAAATAAAGTAATTGAGTTTGAATTACAAATGGTATCATAACTTTGGCTTTAAATAGATTTAGTCTCATAAGTTTTTTTATCGTCGATTTAGTCCCAATAACTTTGACAATGTCCAATTTTAGTCCCAAATCGGCCGAAACAACGTCGTTTTGCCATTTTTATTCGGGTTTTCCGGCGGATGTTGTGACTTGACTGCTACATGTACTGTCACGTGTATTTTTATGTGTGTTTGACTAATTATTGTCGTCAATTATGTTTTAATTTTAAGTTTAAAATTTTAATTATATATGCCCATTCTATTTAGTTAAAAAAATACATGTGATACCCAAATCCAAAGATCCGTCACGGAAAAGCCCAAATAAAAATGTCAAAACGACGTAGTTCCGGCCGATTTTGGACTAAAATTGGACATTGTCAAAATTATTGGGACTAAATCGACGACAAAAAAACATATGAGACTAAATCTATTTGAGACCAAAGTTATGGGATCATTTGTGATTCAAACTCAAAGTAAATTGATTAAGTGTTCGTATGGGTATCAAAAACAATAATATTTTGTGTAAATATGTAAATATTGTAAGGGTGTAATTTAATGAGGAGTCTCCATTTTTAAATATGCAAAGTGTTGTAAGACGTCTAAATAAAAAAAAATACAATGTGTTGTAGGACGAATGAAATATTTTATTATCTTTAAGCACGTCAAATCTTAAATTGATATCTCTTTACTTTATTTTCTATATCAAAGGAGAATAAATTTCTACTTGCAGCTAGGAGTTCATAATTTTTTTTTTAAATATACTATAACTAATCTTTAACAAACATTTTTTAAACTTGTTCACCATATAAAATTGAATCGATATTAACATCATAATATTTACTTACTGGAGACAAGTGTAATGGTATTACTTTACTCTTTTTTGTTCTATATTGATAGTTTAAACTTTTTTTTGTCTTTCCCTTAGTAAGAAATTCTTTTTTGTCATTTTATTTACCCTTACTAAAGAGAGTAGAGCATGGGGAATTGCACAGTGGGTCACACATGGAATCTTTGACCTAGTGAGAGGGATAGACATTAATGTAATAAGGATAAATATGTCATAAAAAACAAAAAAATAAATAAAAATTATCAAGAGTAGAGCAAAAATGAGTTTAAACTATCAATATATATGGGGCATTTTTGCCAATTTTCTGTACTTTAAAATATACCAGTACTCCTATAGGTATTAATTTATTAATTAGCTTATAAATGTAATGATATTAGTTAATTAATGTTATAATATTAATTTATAAGTGTAATGATATTAATTTGATACCGTAAACAAATTTTACTAGATTTTAAGTAAATTATATAATAATTAAGATATTTCCATGTGCCCTTCAACTTAGATAAGCAATCTTATACTCAACCAGTAGCCCAAATAATACTCTATTAATTTGCTGGAGCTAGCTTTAAATTTCAGTGAGTAAATACTAAATAGGGCCATATGTCCAGCTCGTAAACTAACTCTCAAACCAAACCAAACACTAACATATTCTTAATCAATTCCACAGCAAATTAAATGGCGTCATTATTGCATCAATTAATCCCATCACCAATGAACATCAGTTTTTCATCCCATCACATAACAAACAACTTGTTATCCCCTCATTCTTGTAATTCATCAAATTCTAATTCTCTTTTAAGGTTCCGTTTGGCCGTTAAGAAACCAAAATGTGGTGCTTCAGGTTTGCCTGGCGGGCTCGAGCCGGGCCTGATGCCGAATCACGTGGGCGTAATCATGGATGGGAATAGAAGATGGGCCAGAAGTAGAGGATTGTCTCCACAACAAGGCCATAAAGCTGGAGGAGAAGCTCTCAAACTAATTGCTCCAATTTTTAACAAGTGTGGAGTCAAAGTTCTCTCAGTTTTCGCCTTTTCCACTGAAAATTGGGCCCGGACTAAGGTACATTTATTTATATAAAATAATGGGTATAACATCTTGTTTTCAGAGAAGAAGATTTTTTTAATAAAAATTATGACATTATATGTGTTATTATAAATATCGTCATGTAAACTAGATTGTATTCAATTTTAATCATGTGTGATGTGTATTTTTACTTCTTCAATTTGATCTAGAAAAACCAAAATTAATCCAGGAAGGACCACATTTGAAAAAAGTACAAATATACAAGATTATAACCGAACAATAAAGGACCAAAATTAAAAATAGTAAAAATAAACAAGACGAAAATTGACATAAAAAAGACTAGATATATTAAAAAATCTTTCTATATCTTTACTCGAATCCAATTTTAGTCTTTTTTATATTTTTTTGGTGCAAATTTTGCCAGAAAATTCAATTTTTGGCCGGAAAATTGTCCTATATTTTTTATTATGGTCAAATTAATGACCATCACCACTCTCGTTTGAACCGTCTCTCATTCAAGAAGCAATTCCCTCAATTAATTTCAAGTTTTGATTACACTTTTCTGATCAATCGTGAATTATGTTCATTCCTGTAGCTAATTCTGAGTTAATTTATAGCGAGAGCCGAGGCATATACTATTCTCTTCTTCTCATTGTACTCGTCATTTTATCACATTTTTTGTGTCATTTGATAGCTAGCTAATTAACAGATTTTTGACAATTTTTCAATAACTTTTCTGTCCAAAATTTATATTTTACGGATGAAAAGGACCAAAATAGACACCAAAGAAACCAAACTGATAAAAAAAAAAGGACTAAAATAGGATTCGAGCAAGATATATGAGGATTTGTGAAATCAAGTCCAAAAAGGACAAAAAAAAAAAAAGAAAAATATATACGATAAAAATTGAACACTGACCTATATCACAAGACAATTATTGATATTAATTAACTCAACTTTATATAGTTACAAGTTGAGAGAATTATCTCTATATAAATTTTATATTATATATATGTAAAGAAAAAAAACAAAAAACTTAGAAATTCAATGGAGGAGACCGTTCTCTCATGCGATGGTCGGATCCTGAATGTCCGCTGCTATACAACTATCATATATGAGTTATCATCTCTCAAAATTAAGATAAAAACTTGTGTGAATCCGAGTTCACGGTGAACTCTATTTTTTAATATCATTGCTATGCATGAAAATTATCATTGTTCAAAAAATAAAATATTTTTTAAACAGTGACATAGTTCATGTATAAAGTTGGTTCACATGGGTGTTACTCAAAAATTAATTCAGGTTCTGCTCGAATTTAAGAAATAAAGATTTTTTTTTTCTCATTTTGTTTCTAATGCGAATAGCTATATCTTCTTTTAATGAGCAGGAGGAAGTTGATTATTTGATGAACTATTTCGAGGAGAATACAGAAACAAATATCGATAAACAAAACGAGTAAGCATTTGTTAGTAATATGTGTTGAGTTTGATTTAGTTATAGAATTAAATGAATACTCATCAATATACATATGTATGCAATGATTTGTACAAATACTAGGTATGATATGGTTTGGCTTGGTAATTGTACGAGCAATGATTAGTACAAATACTACGTATACTATATGATTCCGTTTGGTAATTGTTCAATTTTCCAAATAAAAATGAATTTTTTTGTCAAATAATTTCACCACTATTTGTTTTGATTCTATTATTTTTAATTTTGATTTTCGTCATATAATTTATAAGCTTTCGATGTTTTGGTCTTATTGATTTATAAATTTTGATTTCATCTTATGACTTACATGAATCAAAATCAAAATGTGGTACAATATGTAAATTACAAGACGAAAATCAAAACGGCGTGTGAGACTTGGGATCTATCTTCCAAAAAAGTGACAAAATTACGGGAAAAGAAAAAACATTTTTCCCATATTCTTACGAACTCTAGTCATCAAGCTTATTATATTTTACATAATATTAATTAATTGTTCGAATTGACAGAAATGATGCGCGAATAACTTTTTTGGGAGATAGATCCCAACTCTCACAAGCCGTACAAAATCGAATGTGTTCCGCGGAGGACCGTTGCAAAGGCAACAAGGGACCTCAGGTTGCAGTGTGTATGAACTATGGTGGTCGGTACGACATAATTGAAGCAGCTAGAAAGATTGCACGGAAAGTACAAAACGGGAGTTTGCAAGCGGAAGACATCAACAAAAACGTGTTTGATCAGCATCTCGAAACACATGTCCTTGATTTTCCGAACCCTGATTTGCTGATAAGGACTAGTGGTGAATTGAGAGTCAGCAATTACATGATGTGGCAGTTGGCCAACACCGAGCTCTATTTTACTAAAAAAATGTTTCCCGACATGAAAGAGGAAGATGTTGTCGAGGCGCTAGCTGAATTTCAGCGGAGGCAGAGGCAAAGGCAGAGACAGAGGAGTTCTTAGTTGGTCCAATTTATTGATCATTTCTTTCAATGCAGTCAAAACATTATTGAATTTGTATAATTAACTTGTACATATATAATCTACTGCGTTTAGCTCATCCACTAGTAACTCAGGATAGGTTCATCCACTAAAATTGATACCTTCAAGACTATAACTAAAAAGATAAAAAGTTACAAGGCTAAAAGTGAAATCACTCTAAATTATAGGACTAGTTTTGAAGTTTTACCGCTGTATTAGACACGTATTCAATCGAGATTACCTGAAGAGCAATAAATTATAATATCCAGAGAAAATAAACAGTTCAATTCCCCCGTTCCATTTTTTTATTACATCGTGTATCACTTTTTGGATCTTTAACACGCCTCGTCATGATAATTACATATTGTTGATTACTTTTTTATATTACACGTACATATCAATCATCTAGAGAGAGTGAAAAAAAGAAACATTTTGAGATTTTTAAATAGATTTCTATGTTGGGTAGTTGGGTGTGTAGGATTTGGCGATGAAGTGGGATGAAAAGAGTTGGAAGGGTCACCCTCACGGTAATAGGCACTGCCACACTAGTGTACAAGGCTCACGGTAATAGGCACTGCCACACTAGTGTACAAGGCTCACGGTAATAGGCACTGCCACACTAGTGTACAAGGCTTTGATATACTCCCTCCGTCCCAACATTACTTGAGCATTTGTTTTATTTGAACGTTTCAATATTACTTGAACATTCTCAAAATAGAAACAAATATGTGAGCCTAACATAATTAAAAGAAATAGGATTGAGATTTTTTTTAAAGGTAATTAATTACAATAGTTTCCTAAGATAATCGATTATAAGGGAAATCACTCTTTGAGTGAATAAATTTTCCCTCTCCGTGAGATTTTTTTTTTAAAAAAAGTAATTAATTACAATAGTTTCCTAAGATAATCGATTATAAGGGGAATCACTATAAGAGGGAATAAATTTACCCTCTCCGTGAATCACTATAAGAGGGAATAAATTTACCCTCTCCGTGTCTCGAACCCAAGATCTCGGGTCTCAAATGGTGGAACACTAACCACTTGAGTTATCCACGATCGACGGAAATAAGATTGAGATTTATGTTATATAAATATGTTGATTTGGTTTTTTTTAAGAAGTGTTGATTTTGGTTTTAAAAAAAAGTGTTGATTTTGGATTTTTTATTTAATTTTAAAAATAAATTTAATTGAACTCAAATTAAATTGAATTTAATTAAATAAATTGTTCTAAAAGCTTAAAACTTAAAATGAATTACAAATAATGCATACAATACAAAGAATTTGAACAAGAGTTGCACTGGGTTTGAGCTCCGTGCGGGGCCAAGGGAAATCCGCCCAGTAACAGTAGAATTCAATTTGGAAAGTTATAAATTTTTTGGCAAAATTTGTGTACATGAATTTTTTGAGTAGCTAATTTGCATTTTATAAGTATTACTTGTTTCATTAAAAATAGTACTTCTTCCGTTTTGTAATAAGTGTCCTATAATTTTTTTAGTAAAATTAAGAAGGACATGTATTGACTAATTTGCTCTTCTTTAATGATTTTTTTTTTCAATTTCCATGAATTTTGCTTACCATAACAAATTCTCTTTCACACATATCTTAATAATTAGGAATATTTTCTAAATTTAAAACAAGAGTGAGTCTCCTGTGCACCCAAATGCACCGTGCACTCGGTCATAGGAGTGATCAATTAAGAAAATGAGTCGCGCACTTGTTTACTTGTTAACATAGCAGGATGTTCCAAATTTTCACAAAGTTACAAGGTGCCCCAACGGTTCTGCACCCTTATCTAAAGCTTGAGGTGCAAGGTTCAATATCCACCTATTGCAATTTTTTTTTAAGCGTGCAACTACTTATAACAGAAGCGTTCAATTACATATAACAGAAACGTGCAACTAATTATAACAGAAGCGTGCAACAACTTATAACAGAAGTGTGCAACTTTTAAACATTATCCTGAATCTATTAACCTACTTGATCGTACTAGAACCTTGAAACACCCTAAAGTGAAACTAAAGATGCAAAATGATGCTTCCTTAGCTAAAACACTTGATCACATAGCTCTTCAACCACGATTTAACTACTTAGTGCATCACTAAAATCTATATACGATCAACATCCTCCACCTCATCGAATCCGATCAAAATCTTGCTCATCAATTTCGCCATAGGCGTTCACCGGCGCCGATTGGGGGAATCCGAATCTCGTCGCCGCCTTGTCCTCCTCGCCGCCATCGCGGGCTCATCTCCTGATTGAGGTTCGATTTCCGCCAGATTAGATGGTGGTGGTCGTCGGAGAGCGCCGGTGCGGATCTCACGGGACGTGCGGTGCGGCGGTGATGGTGGTGGTACTACTTATTGCATCACTACATCTGAATACAGGTGGGCAAGGCGCTTCCGCCTAACAAGAGAGTTTGGGTATCCATCAGACGGACAATCTCAATTTATTTTTTATATATGACCCGAATTCAAGTGACTGGGTAGGGTTGGGGCGAGTGCACGAATCCAGTTGCATATGAGACCTAGCCTTAAAATAATGGCAAACTTGGCAAAAATAGTGCCAAAAAGGCTAAAAAGACATGAGTGAGTTTCATGTGCATTCAGGTGCACCATGCACTCATAGTGCATTTTAAAACCGTGCAACTTATTGTACTGAAAAATGCAACTTATTTACACTAAACCGTGCAATTATTAATATGAAAAAAATAATTGCACTTTTCAATATAAATAAATTGCATATTTTAATATAATAAGTTGCACGGTTCTAAATGCACCTGGATGCATACAAGACTTAGCCAAAATACATTCAATTTTGAACAAAACAAGAAAAGTTAAAAGGACACTTATTGCGAAAGGGAGTGAGTAGTATTTTTTTTAAGCGAAAGTTGTACTAAAACACAACGACTATACTTGCAACAACAGAGTGTTGAGATGCGACAACTGCATTTTCTCTCTACGAGTTTGGCATAGTAAGAGTTTAACTAGCCCTTGAATTACTTATTCCAGCATTTTTCACGTACAATGAATTGAATGTATACATACATATATCATATATAGAAGAAGCAATGTATCATCCTATCAAGAGGACATAAGTACTCCAGAAGATAGTTTATAAAAAATAAATCCTTAACAAACTTGGTTTAAATTAATAAACAGCAAAGTTACCAAATTGGTGTACCTGAACCACCAAGTGTTGAGTACGAGCACAGATAAATGGAGAGTCCCATCAAATAAAACTCGTGCAGCTCCAAACCAGATTCATCTTACATGATATGGTTTGGCGATCAAATGAAGACTGGACTTTCTAGTCACCGCGGCTACATCGCTCTCACTCATATCCAAATCATGCGGGCTAACTCCTGGAGGAAGTTTCCAATCGAAGTGAAAAAGGAGTCGAGCAAGAACGAGTTCAATGCTGGCTACACCAAATGCGATGCCAGGGCACATCCTCTTCCCAGACCCGAATGGAATGTACTCAAAATGTATGTCAGTATTCCAATCTCGCACTCCTTGATTGTTTTCTTTCCCTTAAACTCACCTTGTGCTTTTGCCATCACTCTTGGGTTTTTCATCAACTCTGCCATGGCCCAGTCCAGTGTTGTGAGTACAGTTTCCGACCCCCCTACAGCCATATCCTACGTACAAATTTACAGATGATCACATACAAATTAAAAGGTTTATTGTCCCATAATTTGTCATTTTTGGCCCCAAAATCTCTAGAAATTTTAAAACCAGTCTTGTTTTATGTCACATAAGAATTTAAAAGACAGGTTATGGGGTCAAAATTGGACTTTTGTGCGACTTAAATCAATGTCGTCCACCATTTCAACCTTATCCAAGCTCATCATCTTAAACACTTCCACCAACGGAAACAGATCCGCCAGGTAAAGATGCCCCGCGAAGCTCGTCGCTTTCTTCACAGACTTAACAACCGCGTCCTTGTTCATAGCCGCTTTCCTTAGCCCCGAGTTCACGGCGCTTTCGTCCTTGGCCATTTTCCCTATCAGGGCTCTGGACGTCATGGAACCGATGCACAGGATAATTTTCTCCGTCAGGTTAAACGGCGTCGCGCGGGTCGACTCGATTGATTCCACCAGGGAGGACGCCTCGTCCTCCCTGATGTGCTCGAAAAGTCGGGTGCTTTTCGCGCCCAGCAGTTCCGAGCTGCAGACTTTCCGCATCTCCCGCCAGTAGTGGCCGTACGGGCTGAACAGAATGTCGGAGTAATTGTAGCACATTACTTCGCCTGTCATGGTTTTCGGGCTTTCACTGTCGGAAAAGGGCCCGAGGGAAAAGAGGTAAGTGATCAAGTTGAAGGGAAATTGGTCTTTTATTGTTGACAGAAAAATGTCAGATAGAGGATACGGATCAAGACCTTGGAATAAGACCTTGGAAAAATGTCAAATTGGACTATGGATCAAGACCTTGGAATAAGACATTCTTTTTTCTTTTTTTTTTTGCTGGAATTAGATGTTCACTTGAAGTTGATTCGTGTTATATCATTTTATTTCGCACGCATATTTTAATATAATATAGGCAATTTTTTTCTAATTGACGGCTGGATGAGTGAGCATTTGCCGAACAATTTGGGAATGGCTTCATAAATACACGTGATATGTTGTCTTTGTAATCAAGTTGATGTTCATATATGATATGACAGATCTCGATGACCTGTTTTTTTTAATTATTTAGTCTGATTTTTCTTGTTTTAAGCAAATGTTGTTTTCAATATTACTTCATCCTTACTATTATAAATTTCTTCATTTCATTTTTTATAAATTTCTTCATTTCATTTTTCATCCGTCATACAATAAATTTTTTATTTTTATAAATAAAAAAAGTAATTTACTACTTATAATTTTTATTCTTAATTTTCACACAATATTATAAAAAATGTCACTCACTACTTCACCCATTATTTCATATATCTTTTTCCTCTCTCCCAATACTTTCAATTACCCTTTATTTTTAAAATTTTATTATTATTCATTAGATAAAACAACAAAAAGAAACAGAAAATTTATATCAGGAGACGGAATGAGTATCTTTTAGTCTTGCACGCTAACATCATCAAATCTTGTGTGATGGGGTATGTTGTAGCACAAATCAAACTGGATATGTGCTTGTATCCTACACGTCAGCAAGGTCCACCTAGGCCCAAATCGACCCGACCCGACAGGAGATCAGGTACCCAAAAATACGTGGATCCGACATGTTGTGAGCATGTTGCACGAGGTCAGCCCCTACATGAGATACCATGGGATAAAGATGATGGAATTTTACCAAGGCTAACACCTCGCAGATCGCCAGAAGAGACATCAAGGCCCGACCGGAGGATGGGCGATCAGAGCGACCTTGAGGACCTCGGTCTGACATAAATGCAGAGCATTAACTACGACTGGGCGGGTATCAGACAGGCGACGCCGAAGAACTTTCCTAAACCATACCTAAATCAGAGATAAATCAGCAAAGGACGACGCCGATTGACTTTTCAGTGTACCTAAACGGCTAATTCCTTGCAAATCTCTGAAGGCCTGGGTCAATGTGTAAGCGAGGTCCGCGAGGTCGACAACCTCAACGAGCGACCTCCCTCAAGGACGATCCATAGGCGAGGTCAAAAAGAGAAGAATAAAGACTTTCTGAAGTCGTCAAGCACAGCACAAGAAGATAATCCGGCCAAATCAGGAGTCAACGTCGACCTCACGAGACGAGACAAAAGCATTTAGTGTAATGTAAATCTAGTTTTAATTATTAGATCCACAGTTGTTAATAAAGCCCAAAAATAAAGGGTTTATACGAGTTTGGAGGGTTTTTTGGCCTATAAAGGGTGGTCCTCTCCTCTATAAATAGAGGACCACACCCCATTGTAAAGTCTCTCCCATTTAGCCCTCATTCGTGATATATACAAAAAACAATATTTATGGGAAGAACTCAAGAGTTCTTTCCGCAGTGTTCTTGTTCGTTTATTATGTTTGATAGTTATTAATCGGGTTTATGTTATAACCACATTACGATCCGTTTATCCGACCCGATAAAATCGCTATCAACAGGGTAGTTTTTTTTTTTATATTTCTGTATATTGTGATTCGTGAGGTCATAAATAACAAAGTATAATGTATTAAATATAGCAACTTGTATTTATTATACTCGTGTTTAAAAATTAGAAAATAGTAAAAAAATTGATAAAAAATGAGAGAGATACTGAACACTGTCCAATATATGCTTTTAACTTTCAATTATTGATTGTTGTAAAAAAAAAAAAATTCAATTATTGATGAGTTGCGTCATGGATCAATTTTTAGAAATATGTTACTTCATAATGGATGAATTATATCTTTTTCCTTGAGTTTAGTTAAATGAACGGACAAATTTTCAAGAAACGACTAGTTTAAAATTTGAAATGACTAATTGTATGGTGCAATATGCACTTGTAGTGCATTCTAGAGCAATGCAAATTGTTATACTAAAAAATAATACTTGTTTACACAGAATCATGTAACTATTAATATAAAATTATAATTGAACGATTTGATGTAAACAAATTGATCTTTTAACATAACGAGTTGTATAAAATACATTATGAATGTACAATTCACCTTAATGCACATAAAACCCACTCAAACGAAATTCATTGGATTAGCATGGTATACATAGGAAAAGATTTGAAGCCCTTGTAAATTAAACAGTCGAGGGGTTTGATTGTAATTTTCACATCTCTAGATATTTGCTTTGTAATGTTCAGATCTGCAGAAAGACAGAACCTTGCAATATCTACACCGTCAAATTTAATCTAAGGTGAAAAACTTGCCACATTATTTATTAGATAAATTGCAAAATTATGATTTATCTTTGACTCTTATTGCACTTTAAGAACTTAACTTTAGACTCTTGCAGGGTAGGTATTTAACTCTTAATTTATTGCAAAAAAAGGACCTGGTCAATTTTTAGACAAAATAATGGTTTTTTTTCCAATTTGCATCTAATTTCTTTCGTTCTCAACCCTAAATGAAAAATAAGGTATTACGGCAATAAAAAAAATTTGTTCTCAACTTTTGTGTTCTTTTCTAAAATGCACTCCTTTATATTCACGGTTTGTTGTGTTCGATATAGTAACTCAGGCTTAATCGAACACGTAAGAGCGACACGTGTAATATTTAAATATTCATGCCCAATGGACAAGTATTCGCCACTCAGGTCAGGAAAGAAGGAATCAGATGAGCTAAGTCAAAAAAAGGTCATGAGCAAATCTGAGGACCCAGGCGGCCAAAATACTCAGAAATCCTGAAAGACCTCAGATATCCTGAGGGTCAGTATGTTCGCACCTCAAATATCCTGAGGGTCAGTATGTTCGAAGGCCTCAGATATCCTGAGGGTCAGTATGTTCGAAGACCTCAGATATCCTGAGGGTCAGTATGTTCGCACCTTAGATATCCTGAGGGTCAGTATGTTCGAAGACCTCAGATATCCTGAGGGTCAGCATGTTCGCACCTCAGATATCCTGAGGGTCAGTATGTTCGCAGACCTCAGATATCCTCGAGGGTCCGAAAAGCCCGACACTTTCGAGATACCCCAAAGACCCGAACATCCTGAGGGCTCAGTGTGCTCGAGGAGGACAATATTCCAGCATAAAACTGACATGGTTAAAGGGGCGAACAAAATGTCCAACCGAGTAAAAGATTAATTTGGACGACCAAAAGAGTGCTTTACAGACAAGTAAGTTCCAAGATCAACCAGAAGACGGTTGAAAACGCTTGCAAAGATACGTGAGTTCTTGCATGACCAAGTCTCTCCACTTTCATGCTTGCCAACCCAGCTCATGCTTGTCGGAGTGCTATAAAAGGAAGAAAAAAGAAGAAGATAAAGGTTCAGAAATTTACCCCAGAAATAGAGACACCCACACAATAAATTCTCCAGAGAGGTGAGGAAATGTAAAAAATCGAAAGTGATTATCCACACATACAAGAAAACCCCTAGCACTCATATGCTTACTCTCCGATTATCTTCATCTCAGAATGATTCATCTTCATAAGGTGTATCAAATATTGTACGTGTAAAGCTCGCAATACCACATCCTGGCTTGGTATGCCCCCAGAGTAGTCATTTCCTGACGAACTAGGTCAACAAATTCATCTTATTTACAATTTATTTTACACGTGCATGTTTTGTTTGTGAGTCGTTCCCAAATTAGCCACATAATACTCTCCGTAAAAAATGACTCGCGACAACTGGCGCTAGAAGGAGGGTCTTCACCCAAAAACCAACCCATATACGAACCCTTAGAGAGCCGAGGCAGAAAAAATAAATAAAATGCCTCAATCTAGGAACACACAAACGGAGAGGTCGGGACAAAGCCGACCACATGACCGGAAAGAGGCTCAGTGCCAGCCTCATAAAGATCAGGGAGCGGAGATTACCAATCTCGAGGAAATTGTGAATGATCCGGCGGCCACAACCAGGGCCATCACTTTCTTGCTGCGAGCGCAGAAAGAGAGGGCTGAGAAAGAATTGGCCAAATTAGAAACTCAAGATCGTGAAGAGCGACGCTCACGTACACCTGATAGTGAGCAAGTTAAAAAGAAAATTTCCAAGCGGGCAAGTAAAAAAGCCGATGACACGTCTGATGACGAACAGCCTCAAGGATCTAGACCATCAGCGTTTGGACGTTTGAGGCTCGCCGCCAAAGACCGAATCGGTAATAATAGGCGACAGGATCCAGGAAAGGAACAACCAATAAAAATGCCCGCACCTTCAGATCTCCATGATCATCCGCATGCCGAACAAAAATCGGCGGGAACAAAATTGTCTATCCATCATCGATTGGGTAGTCAAGCACAAACTTGGAAAGGGGGACTGCCCCATCACGAGCATGACCCACTGGGTCCTCATGATGGGAAATAGCCCCAATCTAAGTCTGTCAATCCCACAAAATTTGCGGAAATGCAAAAGGCCATCGAGGATTTACAGGCCAACCTGGCCGTGACCAAAGGCCAATCTCGAGCGAGCACGATACCCTGCTCGCCATTGTCACCGGCGATCATGGCGGCCGAAATACAAGAGAAAGTGGCGAAGTCCCGACCGCCAATTCCCATATTTGATGCTGAGTCGGACCCTCATGTTCATCTCAGCAAGTATTCAGATTTTTTGATCGCGATGGGGGCCACGGACGCAACACAGTGCCTATCATTCCCCATGACTTTGGTGATCGGGCACATAGATGGTTTTCTACTTTGCCAGCTGCGTCTATCACATCTTTTGCCCAATTGGGACAACAATTTATGTCCCACTTTTCATCCATGTGTGCTCGCCCAGCGCCAAAACAAAGGTTGGCGCATTTCTCCCAACTAAAATGTGAGTCTGATTGAGCATACATAGAAAGATTTGATAAATGTCTGTATGATGGGGCCCCAGTTGAAGAGGATGCCAAAATCCTTGCGGTGGTCGGGGGCCTGACTCTAAATACTGATATGTGGAAGGCCATGCACCAAGACTGGCCGAACACATATTCAGAGTTCCGAGAGCGAGCGGCCAAAATCATAGCCATGCAAACCTACAACTAGAAAAGTTTTCGGGAAGAAAGTGATGAATCAAGGGGGGTACAAACCCCCAGGCTCTTTCAAACCATTTGAAGAAAGAGCAGAAGTAAACGCCCTACGAAGTCTTTTGGGCGTTTCAGCGGAGACAATCTTTAACCAAATTAGGGATCGGGACATGTTGGAAAGGCCGAGAAGAATCATAATGGATAAACATCGGCTCAATGCTTCCAAATATTGTAACTACCACGAGTACATCGGGCACAACACTGAAGAGTGTCGCGATTTACTCCGTCAACTTTGGAAGCTATACGAAGATAATCGTCTTACCCAATTCTTAAAAAAGCCGGTGAGCAGAGACTCCCGAACTGAAAAAACGGAAGATCGAAGGGGTAAGCGAAAAGACGAACAAACATCTGACAGTGATCCCGAAGAATCACGAAAAAGGACTGAAATACCCAAAAGAGGGCCTCCTACTGTGGGAAGAGATCTAGAAAGTCAAGAGATTCATATGATACGTCCTGAATATGGTCCAGTGGGTGGATGTCACCAGGCACCAACATTATCGAACAAACGAAAGAAGATGGAGATGCGTGCCATGCAAAACATTCATCAAGTGAAGGTGGCGAGCACATCAGCTAGCACGCCACCCTCGCACCAAATCATTTTTTCAGAGGACGATCTCGACGGAATCATAACTCCCCACAATGACTCCTTAACCATCAGTGCTCGACTCCTTGGGTTGAAGGTGCACCATCTCCTGGTTAACACCGGAGCTTATGCGAACATTTTGTTCGTTGATACCCTTCTCCAGATGGAAAAACAAGTTGGAGACTTGAGCAGTTATATTGAACCGTGTAATCATGCCATAATGGGTTTTGGGGAATCTGTAACCCGACCCTATGGTATGATTAGGTTAGGAGTCGAGTTAGAATCAACTCTGAATCCGGACATCCGATGAACTAGAATGCTAGATTTTGTAATCGTCGATGCTCCGTCTACTTATAACGGGTTCCTAGGTCGCCCGTTTATTCAGGAATTTAAAGCGGCCCGTTCTACGTATTTACTATTGTGTTAAATTTCCGACACAAGATGGAACAGGAAGCGTAAAAGGAGATCAGAAGAAAGCTCGAGATTGTTTGCTATCTTGTGCACCAGAAAAACAAAGCATCGTCAATATGATGGAGCGAACATGGGAGATTGGTGAGCCAAGCCAGCGAGCAAATACCTCGCCGAAAGATCTTCCGACGAACATAAGTTCGACGAGCATAGCTCTTCGCGCGAGCACAGAAGGCGCGAACACAAACTCCGGGGTGACAACTAATCCCCCAGATCTCCTAGATCAAATGAACATTGATCAGCCAAACGAGCAAACGGACCTAGAGCCTCGCATAGGCTTTGAACCCATGGAGGTTGATGACGAGCACCGGGGGTCCATCCAAGATCCTCGGTGGAAGCAAAAGAGAAAGCGAGCAACACCTGTCGAACAATTGGAGTCCATCAAAATCGATCCGAACAGACCCGAGTTAGAAGTGTTCATTGGTTCAGAATTACCTGAACCAATCCGAACAGGAATTATTACTTATCTTCAAGCAAACTTGGATGTGTTCGCATGGTCGCACGAAGACATGGTTGGCATTGATCCAAAACATGCATGCCACTCCCTCAACCTTGATCCAATACAAAACTCCAGTTATCCAGAAGCGCGAGAAAGTTTAGTCCCCTAAAAATATGCGGCAATGAATAGTGAAATCAAAAAGTTGCTCGACAACAAACTGATTCGAGAGGTAAAATGCCCAAGATGGCTTGCGAACCCTGTGCTCGTCCGCAAGTCTAATAGATCTTGGAGGCTGTGTATTGATTTCACGGATTTAAACAAGGCATGTCCGAAAGATAACTTCCAGATGCCGCATATCGATTATTTGGTCGATAATACAGCAGGCCATGAACTTATGACTTTTATGGATGCATTTGCTGGTTATCACCAAATACCTATGCACCCGGACGATCAAAAGAATACGGCATTCTCGCAGTTGAAAAGAACATGTCTTTATTGGCAACGCATGCCGTTCGGATTAAAGAATGCCGGAGCAACATATCAACGTTTGGTGAACAAAATGTTCGACGAACACATCGGCCGAACAATTGAGGTATATATTGATGATATTGTGGTTAAGAGTGAACATAAGGAAGACCACATTACCCACCTCGCACAAACGTTCGATATACTAAGGAAGTACAATATGAAGCTAAATCCGAAAAAATGTAGCTTTGGGGTTCACTCAGGAAAATTCCTCGGACATATGGTCAGTCAACGAGGGATCAAAGCGAACCCAACAAAGATTCAAGCCATGCTCGATATGCAAGCTCCCAGAAATGTTAAAGAGGTCCAAAAGCTAACCGGACGTTTAGCTTCCGTAAGCCGATTTATATCACGAACTGAAGGCAAATGCAAACCTTTCTTCGATACATTGAAGAAAGGGAAATTCCAGTGGACCGAACATTGCCAAAATGCATTCAAATCATTGAAGCGAAGACCTTGCGGATATACTCGGACAATCGCCTAAGCCTTGTCTCGGCGAACAACTCTATCAGATCTTCTTTGCATCCGAGCATGCGATCAGTGTTGTGCTCGTACGAGCAGAAGGCACAATGCACTTGCCCATTTACTATGTAAGCCAAGTGCTTAAGGAAGTCGAGCTCCGATACCCACCATTGGAAAAATTAGCATATGCCCTCGTCATGAGTGTTCGAAAATTACGACCATATTTTTTCGACCACTCAGTCGAGGTACTGACCACTTTCCCATTGCGCCAAGTCCTCCAATCGACCGGATATTTGGCGGGCATTACTAAAGTGGGCGGTAGAGTTAGGACAATTCGGCATTACGTTCGCTCCACGAACAGCAATGAAGGGCCAGGCTATGGCCGATTTCATGGTCGAGTTGACATATCCTCAAATGCTCGAAAGGGCTATCGACCAACCATGGCATATGTATGTTGATGGCTCATCAACAAGTTTAAGAGCCAGAGCAGGCGTAGTTCTCATCAGCCCAACCAGGCAAACATTCACAACAGCCATCCGTTTTGATTTCCCAGCTACAAATAATGAAGCCGAATATGAAGCTTTGATCACTGGACTACAGATGGCAATGACAATGGGAATCCAGAGGCTGATGATTTATAGCGATTCTCAGATAATCGTTTACCAAGTGATAGGCGAGTACGAGGCCCAAGGCGAACAGATGGCTCAATATCAACAGCTAGCAAAAGAATTGCTCAAGCATTTTGAACAAGTTTTCATTGAGCAATTATCACGATTGGGTAATTCGTTCGCTGATGCTTTGGCACGCCTGGCAACAACGGAAGGAGTGACGAACACAACAGACATTGTGGTCGTCACAACTTGTTCGCCATCGCCTCCTGTAATTATGATCACCCAAATAACAAAGTAACAAGAGACTTGATGACTCAATCTGAAGTTACCTACAAAAGGGACTTCTCCCTGACAATAAGGCACAAGCTACTCGCCTCAGATTACAATCTGCTCGTTATACTATCATAGACGAGTGTTTGTACAAAAGAAGCTTCTCACTTCCACTTTTGAAGTGTATTACTCCCGAAGGAGGTCGTGTACTTCTGGAACAAATCCATGAAGGAGTATCTGAAAATCATACGGTGGGCTGCTTCTGGCGCACAAAATAATCGATTAGGTTATTATTGGCCAACCCTCAAAAAGGATTCGCTCGCATATGCTCGCGCTTGCCACAGATGCCAGGTACATGCTCCACTTATTCATAGCCCACCTGAAGAATTAGTGTCAGTTTATAGCCCATGGTCATTTGCTAAATGGGGGATCGATTTGATCGACCCGTTTCCTACTGGCACATCGAGAGTAAAATTTGTTGTGGTTGCCGTGGATTACTATACTAAATGGGCAGAAGCCGAGGCCATTGTCAAGATCACCGAACAAAGAATGTGGAACTTTGTTTGGAAGAATATCATTTGTCGATTTGGGCTTCCCCAATCATTAGTAACTGATAACGGCAAACAGTTCGATGGAAGTGAATTCAGATAGAATTGTGCTCGCTAGGGGATAAAAAAGCACTACTCAACTCCGTACTATCCCCAATCAAACGGACAGGTTGAGGGCGTTAATAAAATCATCAAGCATACCCTCAAGGCCAGACTTGATAATTTCAAGGGGGGTGGATGGGCTGAAGAGTTGCCTGAAATATTATGGGCCTATCGAACAACTTTCAGAACATCAACTGCGGAGACCCCATTTGCCTTGGCATTTGGTGCGGAAGCTGTTATACCCGCAGAAATCAAGATTCCAAGTCATCGAACAATGACTTTTGGAGAGCATATTAATGACCAAAGGCCATACTCGAAAGTACGAACTGTTGGAAGAAAGAAGGACGGAGGCTGATTTCAAGAATGCCATGTACAAAAAGAGATCAGAGAAGTTTTACAACTCCAAAGTCTGAATACGCAGGTTCAATGTGGGCGAGCTGGTTTTAAGGCGAGCAACGGGGTATCAAGTGGTGTGTTCGGCCAAGCATGGGAAGGTCCGTTCAGAATTTCAGAACATTTGCTAAACGGGGCCTATGATTTGGAAGACCTGAATGGAATCCCATTGTCCTACTCGTGGAATGCGTCAAATTTGAAAAAATACTATCAATAATAGCGAGCATAGTGTTGGCCGAACAAAATCGCCCACACCGCCGAAGCGAGCATAGTGTCGGCCGAACAAAATCGCCCACACAGCTTTAGCGAGCATAGTGTTGGCCGAACAAAATCGTCCACACAGCTGAAGTCATAGATGGCCGAACATAATGGCCGATGTAGCCATTCAGTTCAAACGAGTAGGACGATTACGAAAAGAAAGAGTACATTATGTTCGACACATATCTTCAGAAAGAAATCTTTGGACAAAGACTATCGATGATTTAAAGATACGGTCGAACGAGCTATCAACAGAAGATACGTATCGTAACGAATTGACAAGTGGTGGCAACCATGCAGGGATGAGTCAATCTTTGAGCAAGAGTCAAAAAAAAAGTGAGCAGGATGTCAAAAGGGGGAGCAAAAGTAAGAGAGCTAGCACCCGAGCTATGCCAAAGACTAGCTTGGGATAGTTCTATAAATAGGGGCATCTTGATAATTTTGAAAAAGCAGAGAAAAAACATATAAAGAAGAAAAAAGGAAAAATATTGCGATTCTCAGAAGGAAGTCGGTTTAGTATGCCCCCAGACGTAGAAGAATTCAGCTCTCGATTCAAAGAATCATTCAAATTGAATCGAGCATCCGCCTGACACGAGTCTTTTACCCCAGTATGACTTTATGAGCCACAAAGTTGAAGCTCGTTCTGGACTCAAGATGCTCGGCAGAGTCATGGTTGCCACTCCACGTTACTCAACGCATAAGCGTTAGTAAGCCATTAGTCCCCCATGATCCCCAAAATCTCCTCCGAAGGGGAGGGATGTCATAGTGTCCGCTCAAAACAAGATGCGGACGCTGATGCTTAGGCATCTACTGAAGGGGACAGAATGGTGCGAGCTGAAAATTTTTGCTCGCACCTATTTTAGGCGAGTAGGAATGCGCGCCACATGCTCATGCCCGCAGCCGCCCGCATAATCACAGCTTGTCCAGGAGGGACAAAAGTTTATGCTGCTGCTGCTTGAGCATGTTACGAAGAAAGAAGGGTAGACAGGATGATGTGCCACATCCTTGTCAACATCAATTCTGCGGACAAGGTGAGGCCAGTTCGTGTCTACTCAAGACAAGGTTTAAATTCAAAACCCTAGTCTGATAACACTAGTTGTGTAATAGATAGTCTTCTTCAGATATGAAGGATGTAATAGAATACAAAATGTTGCAAAAAGAAAAAGAAAGATATATGTACTTTTGTTCGCTAAGATTTTCTAGTTTAAGCCCATTTTGAGGTCGCACCTAAGCTGGACGGCCCGAACAAAGACGAACGAGCCCAAGTCTATGTTCACCTGACGAACGAGTTCGTACTCTGATTCCCGCAGCAAAAAGCGAGTAATGGGTACGCAGTCGCAAAAGACGACTCGTACTTACAGATACCCGTAGCAAAAGCGGGTGATGAGTGCGGGGTCGCAGCTAAATAAGACGGCCCTAGAATAAGCGGGTGATGAGTGCGGGGTCGCAGCTAAATAATGAGTGTAGGGGGGGTTCATAAAGTAACCCATCTGGTCGCACCTAAATAAGACGATCAACTGATTGCAACGACAATAAGACAATCAAAACCGAAAAAAGTCAGGAGCAGGCATAGGCAAACCCAATGTTCGAATTCATTCAGAAGAAAATGGGCAAAAACTGGAAAGCAACAAAGCAAATATCAAGCAACACAAGTATCAATTTTCATCCTCGACAATTATCAAACAATCAGGTTAGAAGAGTTGGTTCAATATGTAACCCATCCATTCAGTTGTAAATATGTTCGAACAACAGATAAGAAGTCAACAAAAAATACAAGTATTAAAGACATTGTTCGAACAGAAAGTGAAGAAGACAAAAAATTACACAACATATGTTCGACAAAACAAAAATAACATCAAGGAGCAAATTCATAATTGGGGGTAGACGGGAGAGAGATGTCGAACAAATTATGCTCAGCCCCCTCAGCAACAACTCCTTCAATATGGTCGGGTACCAAATGCTCGCCAGAAGGTACAGTCTGCTCGGTCACAGGAGGTCCCTTTGCTCGGCCTCAGACTGACGGTCCTGCACTCGGTCTCAAGATTTTGGCCAAAGAACCACAAATAAGATTCATAAACGAGCCCTCCTCCTCATCCAGAATCGGATCATCAACTTTGATCCCTTCAGGAAGAACGGAGAAATCACACAGATCATTTAAATCTGACATTGGAAGGTTGCGGTCCGGGGGGTTGTCGATCGTGCTTCTTTGGCCCGCTACAAGAGGGGAAATTTGTTCGCTGCTGGAGGCATGGCGAACAGACCGGATAGCATCGGCGAAGGCACAAATATACGAAAAGTTGGACATAGAATCAACGTACTCATCATCGTGCAGTTTTGAATTTTCGAGACCCAAACGAGTGTTGGTCTCCTCAGCAATGATGAGTTGTTGGCCGAGCTCATCCCTCTCATTTTCCATGGCCTCGACACCAGCTCGAAGTCTATGAAGCTCAACATTCATATCCTCTTGTGCTCTTCGTATACTGGCCACCTCCTCCTGAGAGTGAATCAATTCCTCCTTTGTCTGGCGAGCATCTTCCCCGAGCCAGTGTGCATCTTCCCCTGAATCGGCGAGCATTTTCCTGAGCCTTGCGGGCATCCTCCTGAGCCCGGTGAGCATCAGCTTGTGCCGAAGAAGATTGTCCCTGGGCCAACCTCAGCTCATCTTGAGTCCTGTTCAGTTCGCCTACCTTTTCTTTGAAGTTCCTGATCAAAGCCAAGTAGTTGGCATGGAGGTTGGTGGACTGAGCATAAGCTTTCTCAAGAACGACCATAGATTGACCCTGAAGTACCAGACCCAGACGTAAATTTTCCAAAGGAGTGGGACCCGTAGTGGACTCTTCCAGATCGGTAGTCCATGCGAATGCGAGTCCGCAAGCTTTCGAACATGCTCGGAATGCCCTAACCTTCATAACACTTTCGGCGAGTAGAAGTAGTTCTTCAGATTGGGCATCAAAGGCGACAACCTGCTCAACCTACATATATATTCGAACAAGTGAATATAAAAAGGGCGAACAAAAATAACCAAAACAGAAACAGATCGAACAAAATGTACCTACCTACACGAGCCGGATCCCATCCCAAGAATGATCTATCCTCAGGGGATCGGAGCTCAGGATCTAACGGAGTCCATGATCGGGGCCCGACAGGAGGTGGAGAAGATGTGCCAACCTCCATTTCAACAATGCAGAAACCGACCAACCACGGAGGCGGCCGCCTCGATCGCCTCGATAGTAGGGGTCCGAGTCACCCCGACCAGATCAAGACTATCCGAGCTGTTTGTTTCGGCATGTTCGTCCGAAGTTTGTTCGCTCGCCCCGCCGCCGATCTCCACCCTCGGTCTCTTCGGGCGATGGAGCTTGTTCGCCAACCCCGCTGCTCGGCCGAACGAGTGCTCCTTGCGCTTCGGCTTGATTCCCAGGACCGAAGCGGATCGGTTAACCCCTTTCGCCTCCCCTCTACTTCGCTCACGAGCCTCCCGGCCACCTGAATCCGAAACAAGCTCCTCAGGGCCTTTTTTTCTCCGAGCCATCTCAAGATGTTCGGATGTACTCACAAATGGTCACAAAGGGGAAAGTTATAAACAAAATAATTCAAGACGAACGGAAGGATAATAACGAAAGCGAATGGCACAAAATATACAAATACAAGAGGCAATCCTTACCAAGGGATTAATAAAGAACAAGATGATGAGGAGGCACGAACAAACCTCCTTTCTTTCTCCTCGATCGGCCAAGATTCAAAGTTCTCACAGATCGCTCCAAACGAGACTCGGATCAATTTGTCAAACACTTCTTTGAAATAGCCGCCGTTTGTCTCTTTGTCCGTCAGCAATAGAATCCTCAAATAAAAAAGCGAGTTAAAATCAGTTCAAATCGAAGAACGGAAGACACAAAATCACTTACTTCGGTACACCCTAAAGTCAGTGGGGATGTCTAAACGAGAGTTTGGTTCGCTTCCAGAGGCCGGGCTTTTCCAATCGCCCCCAACGAACCAAAACTTTTCCTTCCAATCACTGATTTTGTTCGGCACGTCCTCAATAATTTTGCACTTGGCATTAGCTTGCATGAACAACGACCCGTGTTCACCCCTCGTACGGGTCAAGTGCTCCAATCGAGCAATCTCAGCTTCTGAGGATAGTATCTTGGCTTCATTTTGCCGAACAAAGTCAGGAAACTCATGATCATATGCCACCCGTTTGGCTTAAGCTGCGTAATGGTGATGTTCCACTCCAAGAGCAAACGGGTGATGGCCGGATGGAGGGGAAATCGAAGGCCAGCTTCCATCGTGTCTAAATTTATAGCGACACAACCCTCAGGGGGTTGGTCGGCCCGCTCATCAGAACCTGGCGCCCAGAAAAAGACATCTTTTGGAGTTTCATAAATCCAATGCAGTCGAGTGAGCCTATCAGCATCAATTATGCTCGCTATCTTGCTCGCTGGTACTCATTCTCAACCCCAATCCTATGAGGTTGTTTCAATAATCAAAACTATAACGAAGCGTTATACTCGTTATACGTTGGACTATGAGGACACCAACAGTATATCAAGCTCGAAATTTTGCTCGCCAACTACCCCTATGTTCGATTCGGTTATATTTACAGCCTCCAAAATTTCCCCCCTCACAACATTGTCATTCCTATCTACATTAACGTTGTCAACAGCCCTAGACCCAATTTGAATTTGGGGCAAAAAATTGTCACCTGAATTGTCCGAAGAATCATTACGGACCAAGTCCCTATCCAATTCATGTAGGGCTTCACGAATCGAGGAAAAAGAATGGCAAACGGTTGCGAATTTGCTAACGATTCCCTCGAACCCGAGACATTCGTCTCCGACGCATTTGCGTCGCCACGGGGGATTCTACTGACAGAGGGGGAAGAAGAGGAACTATGGTGGTCTGATTCTAGGGGAACAGAAGAGTTCGAGCAAGAGGCCATAATCACAATTAGAAAAAGAATGCAACGATTACCTGAGTAAAATTCTTCGCCGGAATGATGAAACCCTCACCAGAAATTTTCAGACACAGAAAGGATTGAAAGACAGAGGAAAAAAGGGTTTAAAGCGGAGAAACAGAGTATATATATAAATGTTGGATTCGATTTCGAAAATTCAGCACAGGATACGAAACGACATCAACTATAGCCCAATAAGATTTTAACAGCAGGGCCCCATGTTGAATACAAAGCGACCCGGCTGGGGGGTATTGTTGTGTTCGATATAGTAACTCAGGCTTAATCAAACACGTAAGAGCGACACGTGTAATATTTAAATATTCATGCCCAATGGACAAGTATTCGCCACTCAGGTCAGGAAAGAAGGAATCAGATGAGCTAAGTCAAAAAAAGGCCATGAGCAAATCTGTGGACCCAGGCGGCCAAAATACTCAGAAATCCTGAAAGACCTCAGATATCCTGAGGGTCAAGATATGTTCAAGACCTCGACATCCCGAGGGTCAAGATGTTCGCACCTCAGATATCATGAGGGTCAAGATGTTCAAGACCTCGATATCCCGAGGGTCAAGATGTTCAAGACCTCGATATCCTGAGGGTCAGTATGTTCGCAGACCTCAGATATCCTGAGGGGTCAGAGTGCCCGACACTCAGATACCCCAAAGACCCGAACATCCTGAGGGCTCAGTGTGCTCGAGGAGGACAATATTCCAGCATAAAACTGACATGGTTAAAGGGCAAACAAAACGTCCAACCGAGTAAAAGATTAATTTGGACGACCAAAAGAGTGCTTTACAGACAAGTAAGTTCCAAGATCAACCAGAAGACGGTTTGAAAACGGGCAAAGATTACGTGAGTTCTTGCATGACCCGATGTCTCCAGCTCATGCTTGCCAACCCAGCTCATGCTTGTCGGAGTGCTATAAAAGGAAGAAAAAAGAAGAAGATAAAGGTTCAGAAATTTACCCCAGAAATAGAGACACCCACACAAGAAATTCTCCAGAGAGGTGAGGAACAGAAAAATCCGAGTGACTATCCACACATACAAGAAACCCTAGCACTCATATGCTAACTCTCCAGATTATCTTCATATGTAATGATTCATCTTCATAAGGTGTATCAAATATTGTACGTGTAAAGCTCGCAATACTACATCCTGGCTTGGTATGCCCCCAGAGTAGTCATTTCCTGACGAACTGGGTCAACAAATTCATCTTATTTACAATTTATTTTACACGTGCATGTTTTGTTTGTGAGTCGTTCCCAAATTAGCCACATAATACTCTCCGTAAAAAATGACTCGCGACACGGTTAAGGTGAAAAATTAATGAAAAAATTGGTATATCGCGCTTATCAAACTAAAAAAATACTAAAAATGTAGATTTTTTCAATATATCGTGAATTGCGGTACAATACGATAATATGCATTCTAAAATTTTAATATTTCAATATATCAAAAAAAATTGGTATTTTGTTGACAAAATTATGTATTACTGATATTTCGGTATGACATAGTATATCAAAATTTCGATACGGGGCGGTATATATTGACACCGTTCGAAATTTTAATATACCGAAAACTTCGGTACGGTAGGTAATTATTTTTTATTTATCATATTTTTTTGTACGCCGAATTTTGGTATACAAAAACGATATGAATTTTTAAATATAAAAGTTGTAGGTATAGTATATGATATGCGTCACTATTTTCGGTATGGTACAGTATCCAATTAATATTTAATTAGTAGTTCTTCTTTGTAATTCTTTAAACTACATATTCGGTTTTATACTGTAAGATTTTGACTGTAATTGTTTGAATATTTGTACTCGTTGTATTTAATAAATTTATTTACGTTTAAAAAATATATATATTTGCAGTCATTAATTTATTATTAACATTTATTATAATTTTTATTTTTTTAGAAATATCATTATTTTTTATAAAGTGGTATATAAAAATTTAAGCGGAAATACATTTTTTTTTGTCTTAAAATTGTCGAAGTCCCTTTTTTGCAACAAATTGATAGTTAAATACCTACCCATCAAAAGTCTAAAGTTGGGTCCTTAAAGTGCAATAAGGGGCAAAGATAAGTCCTGTTTTTTATAATTTATCCTCCATCCATTTAATTAATTACTTTTTCACCCAACAAATCCAACAAACAAATTCGTTGTCATTTCCTCCATTTTCATCCAAAAAATTCAGCCCCCATTATTTTCCCTTGCAAGATGGAGCAATTTTTGGCTGCTAAAAAATGAACTCTGATCCAAAAAGTTGATATGTTTGATTTGCTTCCTTATCAAATTTTGAAATACAACTTCTTTCAAGCATTGAAGTCTCGCAAATCGAAACAACATCTACATTTTCCAACTTCATGGTTTTTAACTTTTTATGCACTTTAGTGACCACATGAATGTTTTTTACAATTTATTGCACTATGTTTGTCTTGGGGGAAAACTTTAGGGATTTAAATCGATTTGGTCCCATAACTTTGGACCTTTATTGAAATGGTCTCGTAAGTATCATATGTTTCAATTTAGTCCCCGTATGTTTTTAATTTGTGCCAATTTAGTCCCAAATCACCGGAGACCGGTCAAACCACACAAAAACGACGTCATTTTAGGGGCGTGTGTTACACGCGCCCCTAATTTCGATCGGGAAATGCTGATTTGCAAAGATTCTGACACATGGCGCGCCACATGTGTATTATTCCTATTAAAAAAAATAAAAACAAAAATTAAAATTACACTTCATTAAATATGGATTAAAATAAATCAGAATTAAAATAAATATATATCAAATTAAATTAAATATATATTCCAATATCAGAATAATATTAAATAAAAAAATAAATCAAAATTAAATGAAAAAAGGAAGTACATCACACCCAAAATTAAAATTAAAATCAGAAACAAAAATGAGAATGAAAAATCGCAAAAATTTTAACCCCAAATACTCAAACAAGATTGAAATTATACTAACACCCCAAATCAGACAAAATAAAAAAAATACTCTAACACCCCAAATTGAAAACCGACGAACCCTAATTTCAAATTAATTTTAATAAAAAAAAACCAAAATCAAAATTACCCGGAAACAACCCCCAAAACTAATCAATTGGATTGCAATTACAGAGATAAAAAAACAAAACAAAAAACTCGAATTGAACTTTAAGATGAAAGGTCACACATTGATTTTATAAACCCTAATCCCCAATTCGCGAATCAAAACTGGTGGAAGCCATTGAAGAACAATCGAAACCGCGACCCAGATCGGTGAAATGCCACTACAACACGGATGCCATTGTCGTCACAAGTTGGAGGGAAAGAAACGTACGCGGAGATTCAACCGAGACCTCCAACCTCCACACAGATTGCGACGCGTGCACCAGCACACCATCTCCGAGTTCACTCATCTCTATCCCCCGAGTCGACTCTGCATCAACTCGTCCCAATCGTCAGATCTCAACCGAGTTATCCTCTCCGAACCCCCCATCCCCTGGGATCTACCTCCCCTACCAGAATCCAAGGCGACAGAAATCACTAAAGATGATGACGACAGCTGCTGTAAACATCATTTTATTCGCCACATGTTTCTTCTTCGTCGTCGTCTCGATTTTCCCGATTTCGTCCGTAAAAAAATATGTATAAAAAAATAAGAAAGGATCCATCCATTAACAAATTTGGGAAAATGTTTCAGAGAGGAAATGAGTGGCGAGACTGATTGAGTTTGGATTGGGTGGAGCGTGGGACTGATTTGGGGTTTGTTAGGGATGAAGACATGGATTTAATTAGGTTTGTTATTTATTTTAATGTTATGCTTTTGTTTTATGTTACTTTTAATTTGCTTTTCAATTAAGAAAATTATATGTCATTTTATAATTGATTTATATATTTGAAATTGAATTTTATATAGATTTTTTTATTTTAATTGTTAATTGTTAATTATTAGATTTACATTCAATTTTTTCTTAAAATCATACCTTTTTTTTTTAAAAAAAAATCAGACTTTCAAATAATTTCCCAAATTTTATATATTTCTTTTCGTAGATTCTTGTATTTTTAATATAATTTTCCAGATTTTATATATATAATTTTTTTATTTTGTATTTTTAATATAGTTTAATTAATAGACTTTTAGGATTTATTAATATAATTTTTTAGGATTTAATAATTGTTTACTGTATTTTTAGAGCTTATTAAAAGTTTAAAAATATTTTTTTACAATTTATTAATATTTTTAATAGTTTATAGAATTTTGTGAAGTGCAGTTTAGTTAAATTTGTTTAATTTTGTTTTTTTTAATTGTATTCTAAAATTTTAATATATATTTAATTTAAATTTGATTTTTTTTATTTGTAATTAATGATGTGTAATTTTTATTTTCGTTTTTCATTTTTTTTAATCGGTAAAATACACATGTGGAGTGCCACGTGTTCAAATCTAAGCAAGACTGTATTTTTGGCCAAAAATTAGGGGAGCGTGTGATACACTCCCCTAAAACGACGTCGTTTTAGTGTAGTTTGACCGGTCTTCGGCGTCTTGGGACTAAATTGGCGCAAATTAAAAACATACGGGACTAAATTGAAACATGTGATATATAAGGGACCATTTCAATAAAGTTCCAAAGTTATGGGACCAAATCGATTTAAATCCCAAAACTTTAGAACTAGTCATGTAATTTAGGTTGACTCCAATTTCAATCATGTAACTTTTCACATTTTTTATTTTGATTCTGAAGTATTAATTTAGTCATTTTTGCTTGGAAAACTCAATTTTTTGCCAAAATCAGCACGTTAGGCGCAGTGACCCCTTTAAAATTTGGTAATTTTTAATTTGTTGGCCAAGTTGCACAGGTGGAGTGACACTCAATCCAAAAATGCTACTCCATGTTACCACTAGCCAACCCGATCCCCTTCTTTTTGGGTCGGGTGGTACTCCACTTGTGCAAATTGATAGACAAATTAAAAATATCAAATTTTAAAGGGGTCACATACATCACATGCTGATTTTTGAGAAAATTCTAATTTTTCAAACAAAAATGACTAAAATTGATACCTTCAGAACTATAACTAAAAAGATAAAAAGTAATAAGGCTAAAAGTGAAATCACTCTAAATTATAGGACTAGTTTTGAAGTTTTACCGCTGTCTTAGACTCGTATTCAATCGAGATTACCTGAAGAACAATAAATTATAATATCCAGAGAAAAATAAGCGCTCAATTCCCCGTCCCCATTTTTTTTTTATTACATCGTGTATCACTTTTTGGATCTTTAACACGCCTCAGTCATGATAATTACATATTGTTGATTACTTTTTTATATTACAAGTACATATCAATCATTTAGAGAGTGAAATACAAAAAGAAACATTTTGAGATTTTTAAATAGATTTCTAGGTTGGGTAGTTGGGTGTGTAGGATTTGGCGATGAAGTGGGATGAAAAGAGTTGGAAGGGTCACCCTCACGGTAATAGGCACTCCCACACTAGTGTACAAGGCTCACGGTAATAGGCACTGCCACACTAGTGTACAAGGCTTTGATATACTCTCTCCGTCCCAACATTACTTGAGCACTTATTTTATTTGAACGTCTCAATATTACTTGAACACTCACAAAATAGAAACAAATATAATATTAATACACTTACAATACCCTTATTGTATTCCACTTAAAACCACTAAAACTCATTTTACTTGGTTTACGTGTCATTTTCAGTGTTCAAGTCATCTTGAGATGGAGGGAGTATTAGACAAACAACTAGCCTTTTTTTTTCTTTCTTTATACAATATTTTACATGCTTTAGCCTAGCTGGATTACGATTAGCTTTAATTTCCTTCTCCTGTCTCCACCATTTATTTTAATATACTTATCTAGAAACATCATTCATCAGCTGGAATAATACATTTTTTCCTTTTGCTTCATTCACTTTATGCCTTCAGTGCCTTGGTCTATAGGGTGTGAATCCAGAAATTAATGGGAGTGGATTAGAAAATATAATTTTATAACAATTTTTTTTGTGAATTTGTGTATAGTATGAAACGGTTTCTTTACCTTTTAAATTATATATCCTGTATTTCGGTAAATAATGTTACTTTTTTTCACTAAGCAATAGGAGTATTAGATAAATAACACTAAACAGTACTTATCAGTATATTGATTATTTTCACTAAACAATTAATGTTATTTGTTATGAATAAATTTCATAAAAAAGATCCTTTTAACAATATTAAAAAATTTCATAATAATATTAAAAAAATACATATTTAACAAAAGATTATATAATATATACTTAAAAAATAAAATGTACATTTAATAGGAAAAAAAATTAGATACAAAGTAATAACACTCCAAAAAAAATTATATAAAACACGAAAGAAAGTTGAAAGATTAAATCTCATGTGACATTAATGTGATAAAATATGTCATACTATTGTTAACTTGGTAAGTTAAACATAGTAAATTTGTTAGTCAAAATAAAATAACACAACACGATATGTAAATTAATATATGAGTAAGTTTAGATTAAATGATAATTTGTGGTTTTGATTAATTAGTTAAATGTGTGAGCCTAACATAATTAAAAGAAATAGGATTGAGATTTTTTTTTAAAGGTAATTAATTACAATAGTTTCCTAAGATAATCGATTATAAGGGGAATCACTATAAGAGTGAATAAATTTTTCCTCTCTGTGAGAATTTTTTTTTAAAAAAAGTAATTAATTACAATAGTTTCCTAAGATAATCGATGTAATTAATTACAATAGTTTCCTAAGATAATCGATTATAAGGGGAATCACTATAAGAGGGAATAAATTTTCCCTCTCCGTGTCTCGAACCCAAGATCTCGGGTCTCAAATGGTGGAACACTAACCACTTGAGTTATCCACGCTCGACGGAAATAAGATTGAGATTTATGTTATATAAATATGTTGATTTTGGTTTTTTTTAAGAAGTGTTGATTTTGGTTTTTAAAAAAAAGTGTTGATTTTGGTTTTTTTATTTAATTTTAAAAATAAATTTAATTGAACTCAAATTAAATTGAATTTAATTAAATAAATTGTTCTAAAAGCTTAAAAATTAGAATGAATTACAAATAATGCATACAATACAAAGAATTTGAATAAGAGTTGCACTGGGTTTGAGCTCCGTGCGGGGCCAAGGGAAATCCGCCCAGTAACATGAGAATTCAATTTGGAAAGTTATAAATTTTTTGGCAAAATTTTTGTAAATGAATTTTTTGATTAGCTAATTTGCATTTTATAAGTATTACTTGTTTCATTAAAAATAGTACTTCTTCCGTTTTGTAATAAGTGTCCTTTAATTTTTTTAGTAAAATTAAGAAGGACATGTATTGACGAATTTGCTCTTCTTTAATGATTTATTTTTTTCAATTTCCATGATTTTTGCTTACCATAACAATTTCTCTTTCACATATATCTCAATAATTAGGAGTATTTTCTAAATTTAAAACAAGAGTGGGTCTCCTGTGCACCCAAATGCACCGTGCACTCGGGCATAGGAGTGATCAATTAAGAAAATGGGTTGCGCACTTGTTTACTTGTTAACATAGCAGGATGTTGCAAATTTTCACAAAGTTACAAGGTGCCCCAACGGTTCTGCACCCTTATTTTAAAGCTTGAGGTGCAAGGTTCAATATCCACCTATTGCAATTTTTTTTTTTAAGCGTGCAACTACTTATAACAGAAGCGTTCAACTACATATAACAGAAACGTCCAACCACTTATAACAGAAGCGTGCAACCACTTATAACAGAAGTGTGCAATTTTTAAACATTATCCTGAATCTATTAACCTACTTGATCGTACTAGAACCTTGAAACACCCTAAAGTGAAACAAAAGATGTAAAATGATGCTTCCTTAGCTAAAACACTTGATCACATAGCTCTTCAACCACGATTTAACTACTTAGTGCATCACTAAAATTTGTATACGATCAACATCCTCCACCTCATCGAATCCGATCAAAATCTTGCTCATCAATTTCGCCATAGGCGTTCTCCTGCGCCGATTGGGGGAATCCGAATCTCGCCGCCGCCTTGTCCTCCTCGCCGCCATCGCGGGCTCATCTCTTGATTGAGGTTTGATTTCCGCCGGATTAGATGGTGGTGGTCGTCGGAGAGCGCCAGTGCGGATCTCACGGGACGTGCGGCGGTGATGGTGGTGGTACTACTTATTGTATCACTAAATCTGAATACAGGTGGGCAAGGCGCTTCCGCCTAACAAGAGAGTTTGGGTATCCATCAGACGGACAATCTAAATTTATCTTTTATATATGACCCGAATTCAAGTGACTGGTAGGGTTGGGGCGAGTGCACGGGTCTTAGATCCTTGCACCAGTTGCATATGAGACCTAGCCTTAAAACAATGGCAAACTTGGCAAAAATAGTGCCAAAAAGGCTAAAAAGACATGAGTGAGTTTCATGTCCATTCAGGTGCACCGTGCACTCATAATGTATTTTAAAACCGTGCAACTTATTGTACTGAAAAATGCAACTTATTTACACTAAACCGTGCAATTATTAATATGAAAAAATAATTGCACTTTTCAATATAAATAAATTGCATATTTTAATATAATAAGTTGCACGGTTCTAAATGCACCAGGATGCATACAAGACTTAGCCAAAATACATTCAATTTTGAACAAAAAAAGAAAAGTTAAAAGGACACTTATTGCGAAAGGGAGTGAGTAGTATTTTTTTTAAGCGAAAGTTGTACTAAAACACAACGACTATACTTGCAACAACAGAGTGTTGAGATGCGACAACTGCATTTTCTCTCTACGAGTTTGGCATAGTAAGAGTTTAACTAGCCCTTGAATTACTTATTCCAGCATTTTTCACGTACAATGAATTGAATGTATACATACATATATCATATATAGAAGAAGCAATGTATCATCCTATCAAGAGGACATAAGTACTCCAGAAGATAGTTTATAAAAAATAAATCCTTAACAAACTTGGTTTAAATTAATAAACAGCAAAGTTACCAAATTGGTGTTCCTGAACCACCAAGTGTTGGGTACGAGTACAGATAAATGGAGAGTCCCATCAAATAAAACTCGTGCAGCTCCAAACCAGATTCATCTTACATGATATGGTTTGGCGATCAAATGAAGACTGCACTTTCTAGACACCGCGGCTCCATCGCTCTCACTCATATCCAAATCATGCGGGCTAACTCCTGGAGGAAGTTTCCAATCGAAGTGAAAAAGGAGTCGAGCAAGAACGAGTTCAATGCTGGCTACACCAAATGCGATGCCAGGGCACATCCTCTTCCCAGACCCGAACGGAATGTACTCAAAATGTGTGCCCGAGTAATCTTGAGGACCTCGGTCTGACATAAATGCAGAGCATTAACTACGACTGGGCGGGTATCAGACAGGCGACGCCGAAGAACTTTCCTAAACCATACCTAAATCAGAGATAAATCAGCAAAGAACGACGCCGATTGACTTTTCAGTGTACCTAAACGGCTAATTCCCTGCAAATCTCTGAAGGCCTGGGTCAATGTGTAAGCGAGGTCCGCGAGGTCAACAACCTCAACGAGCGACCTCCCTCAAGGACGATCCATAGGCGAGGTCAAAAAGAGAAGAATAAAGACTTTCTGAGCGGGGGACCTCGGGGGAGGTCGCCCCACGAGCAAAGTCGGCAAGCACAGCACAAGAAGATAATCCGGCCAAATCAGGAGTCAACGTCGACCTCACGAGACGAGACAAAAGCATTTAGTGTAATGTAAATCTAGTTTTAATTATTAGATCCACAGTTGTTAATAAAGCCCAAAAATAAAGGGTTTATACGAGTTTGGAGGGTTTTTTGGCCTATCAAGGGTGGTCCTCTCCTCTATAAATAGAGGACCACACCCCATTGTAAAGTCTCTCCCATTTTGCCCTCATTCGTGATATATACAAAAAACAATATTTATGGGAAGAACTCAAGAGTTCTTTCCGCAGTGTTCTTGTTCGTTTATTATGTTTGATAGTTATTAATCGGGTTTATGTTATAACCACATTACGATCCGTTTATCCGACCCGATAAAATCGCTATCAACAGGGTAGTTTTTTTTTTATATTTCTGTATATTGTGATTCGTGATGTCATAAATAACAAAGTATAATGTATTAAATATAGCAACTTGTATTTATTATACTCGTGTTTAAAAATTAGAAAATAGTAAAAAATTTGATAAAAAATGAGAGAGATACTGAACACTGTCCAATATATGCTTTTAACTTTCAATTATTGATTGTTGTAAAAAAAAAAAATTTCAATTATTGATGAGTTGCGTCATGGATCAATTTTTAGAAATATGTTACTTCATAATGGATGAATTATATCTTTTTCCTTGAGTTTAGTTAAATGAACGGACAAATTTTCAAGAAACGACTAGTTTAAAATTTGAAATGACTAATTGTATGGTGCAATATGCACTTGTAGTGCATTCTAGAGCAATGTAAATTGTTATACTAAAAAATAATACTTGTTTACACAGAATCATGTAACTATTAATATAAAATAATAATTGAACGATTTGATGTAAACAAATTGATCTTTTAACATAACGAGTTGTATAAAATACATTATGAATGTACAATTCACCTTAATGCACATAAAACCCCCCCACTCAAACGAAATTCATTGGAGTAGCATGGTATACATAGGAAAAGATTTGAAGCACTTGTAAATTAAACAGTCAAGGGGTTTGATTGTAATTTTCACAACTCTAGATATTTGCTTTGTAATGTTCAGATCTGCAGAAAGACAGAACCTTGCAATATCTACACCATCAAATTTAATCTAAGGTGAAAAACATGCCACATTATCTATTAGATAAATTGCAAAATTATGATTTATCTTTGACTCTTATTGCACTTTAAGGACTTAACTTTAGACTCTTGCAAGGTAGGTATTTAACTCTTAATTTATTGCAAAAAAAGGACCTGGTCAATTTTTAGACAAAATAATGGTTTTTTTTCCAATTTGCATCTAACTTCTTTCGTTCTCAACCCTAATGAAAAATAAGGTATTACGGCAATAAAAAAATTTGTTCTCAACTTTTGTGTTCTTTTCTAAAATACACTCCTTTATATTCACGGTTAAGGTGAAAAATTAATGCAAAAATTGGTATATCGCGCTTATCAAACTAAAAAATACTAAAAATATAGATTTTTTCAATATATCGAGAATTGTGGTACAATACGGTAATATGCATTCTAAAATTTTAATATTTCAATATATCAAAAAAATTTGGTATTTTGTTGACAAAATTATGTATATACTGATATTTCGGTATGACATAGTATATCAAAATTTCGATACGGGGCGGTATATATTGACATCGTTCGAAATTTTAATATACCGAAAACTTCGGTACGGTAGGTAATTATTTTTTATTTATCAAATTTTTTTGTATGCCGAATTTTGGTATACAAAAACAATATGAATTTTTAAATATAAAAGTTGTAGGTACAGTATATGATATCCGTCACTATTTTCGGTATGGTACAGTATCCAATTAATATTTAATTAGTAGTTATTCTTTGTAATTCTTTGAACTACATATTCGGTTTTATACTGTAAGATTTTGACTGTAATTGTTTGAATATTTGTACTCGTTGTATTTAATAAATTTATTTACGTTTAAAAAATATATATATTAGCAGTCATTAATTTATTATTAACATTTATTATAATTTTTATTTTTTTAGAAATATCATTATTTTTTATAAAGTGGTATATAAAAATTTAAGCGGAAATACATTTTTTTTTGTCTTAAAATTGTCGAAGTCCCTTTTTTGCAACAGATTGATAGTTAAGTACCTACCCAGCAAAAGTCTAAAGTTGAGTCCTTAAAGTGCAATAAGGGGCAAAGATAAGTCCTGTTTTTATAATTTATCCTCCATCCATTTAATTAATTACTTTTTCACCCAACAAATCCAACAAACAAATTCGTTGTCATTTCCTCCATTTTCATCCAAAAAATTCAGCCCCCATTATTTTCCCTTGCAAGATGGAGCAATTTTTGGCTGCTAAAAAATGAACTCTGATCCAAAAAGTTGATATGTTTGATTTGCTTCCTTATCAAATTTTGAAATACAACTTCTTTCAAGCATTGAAGTCTCGCAAATCGAAACAACATCTACATTTTCCAACTTCATGGTTTTTAACTTTTTATGCACTTTAGTGACCACATGAATGTTTTTTACAATTTATTGCACTATGTTTGTCTTGGGGGAAAACTTTAGGGATTTAAATCGATTTGGTCCCATAACTTGGAGTTTTATTGAAATGGTCCCGTAAGTATCACATGTTTCAATTTAGTCCCGTATGTTTTTAATTTGTGCCAATTTAGTCCCAAATCGCCGGAGATCGGTCAAACCACACAAAAACGACGTCATTTTAGGGGCGTGTGTTACACGCGCCCCTAATTTCGATCGGGAAATGCTGATTTGCAAAGATTTGGACACATGGCGCGCCACATGTGTATTATTCCTATTAAAAAAAATAAAAACAAAAATTAAAATTACACTTCATTAAATATGGATTAAAATAAATCAGAATTAAAATAAATATATATCAAATTAAATTAAATATATATTCCAATATCAGAATAATATTAAATAAAAAAATAAATCAAAATTAAATGAAAAAAGGAAGTACATCACACCCAAAATTAAAATTAAAATCAGAAACAAAAATGAGAATGAAAAATCGCAAAAATTTTAACCCCAAATACTCAAACAAGATTGAAATTATACTAACACCCCAAATCAGACAAAATAAAAAAAATACTCTAACACCCCAAATTGAAAACCGACGAACCCAAATTTCAAATTAATTTTAATAAATAAAAAAAAAAAAAATCAAAATTACCCGGAAACAACCCCCAAAACTAATCAATTGGATTGCAATTACAGAGATAAAAAAACAAAACAAAAAACTCGAATTGAACTTTAAGATGAAAGGTCACACATTGATTTTGTAAACCCTAATCCCCAATTCGCGAATCAAAACTGGTGGAAGCCATTGAAGAACAATCGAAACCGCGACCCAGATCGGTGAAATGCCACTACAACAGGGATCCCATTGTCGTCACAAGTTGGAGGGAAAGAAACGTAGGTGGAGATTCAACAGAGAGCTCCAACCTCCACACAGATTGCGACGCGTGCACCAGCACACCATCTCCGAGTTCACTCATCTCTATCCCCCGAGTCGACTCTGCATCAACTCGTCCCAATCGTCAGATCTCAACCGAGTTATCCTCTCCGAACCCCCCATCCCCTGGGATCTACCTCCCCTACCAGAATCCAAGGCGACAGAAATCACTAAAGATGATGACGACAGCTGCTGTATAAACATCACTTTATTCGCCACATGTTTCTTCTTCGTCGTCGTCTCGATTCTCCCCATTTCGTCCGTAAAAAAATATGTATAAAAAATAAGAAAGGGATCCATCCATTAACAAATTTGGGAAAATGTTTCAGAGAGGAAATGAGTGGCGAGACTGGTTGAGTTTGGATTGGGTGGAGCGTGGGGACCCATTTTGGGTTTGTTAGGGATGAAGACATGGATTTAATTAGGTTTGTTATTTATTTTAATGTTATGCTTTTGTTTTTTGTTACTTTTAATTTGCTTTTCAATTAAGAAAATTATATGTCATTTTATAATTGATTTATATATTTGAAATTGAATTTTATATAGATTTTTTATTTTAATTGTTAATTGTTAATTATTAGATTTACATTCATTTTTTTCTTAAAATCATACCTTTTTTTTAAAAAAAAATCAGACTTTCAAATAATTTCCCAAATTTTATATATTTTTTTTTTCGAGATTCTTGTATTTTTAATATAATTTTCCGATTTTTTATATATATAATTTTTTTTTTTTGTATTTTAATGTAGTTTAATTAATAGACTTTTAGGATTTATTAATATAATTTTTTAGGATTTAATAATTGTTTACTGTATTTTTAGAGCTTATTAAAAGTTTAAAAATATTTTTTTACAATTTATTAATATTTTTAATAGTTTATAGAATTTTGTGAAGTGCAGTTTAGTTAAGTTTGTTTAATTTTGTTTTTTTTTAATTGTATTCTAAAATTTTAATATATATTTAATTTAAATTTGATTTATTTTATTTGTAATTAATGATGTGTAATTTTTATTTTCGTTTTTCATTTTTTTTAATCGGTAAAATACACATGTGGAGTGTCACGTGTTCAAATCGAAGCAAGTCAGCATTTTCGGCCAGAAATTAGGGGCGCGTGTGATACATTCCCCTAAAACGACGCCGTTTTAGTGTAGTTTGACCGGTCTTCGGTGTCTTGGGACTAAATTGGAGCAAATTAAAAACATACGGGACTAAATTGAAACATGTGATATATATATCGGACCATTTTTGATAAAGGTCCAAAATTATGGGACCAAATCGATTTAAATCCCAAAACTTTAGAACTAGTCATGTAATTTAGGTTGACTCCAATTTCAATCATGTAACTTTTCACATTTTTTATTTTGATTCTGAAGTATTAATTTGGTCATTTTTGCTTGGAAAACTCAAATTTTCGCCAAAATCAGCACGTTAGGCGCAGTGACCCCTTTAAAATTTGGTAATTTTTAATTTGTTGGCCAAGTTGCACAGGTGGAGTGACACCCAATCCAAAAATGCTACTCCATGTTACCACTAGCCAACCCGATCCCCTTCTTTTTGGGTTGGGTGGTACTCCACTTGTGCAAATTGATAGACAAATTAAAAATATCAAATTTTAAAGGGGTCACATACATCACATGCTGATTTTTGAGAAAATTCTAATTTTTCAAACAAAAATGACTAAAATTGATACCTTCAGGACTATAACTAAAAAGATAAAAAAGTAATAAGGTTAAAAGTGAAATCACTCTAAATTATAAGACTAGTTTTGAAGTTTTACCGCTGTCTTAGACACGTATTCAATCGAGATTACCTGAAGAACAATAAATTATAATATCCAGAGAAAATAAGCAGTTCAATTCCCCCGTCCCATTTTTTTATTACATCGTGTATCACTTTTTGGATCTTTAACACGCCTCGTCGTGATAATTACATATTGTTGATTACTTTTTTATATTACAAGTACATATCAATCATCTAGAGAGTGAAATACAAAAAGAAACATTTTGAGATTTTTAAATAGATTTCTAGGTTGGGTAGTTGGGTGTGTAGGATTTGGCGATGAAGTGGGATGAAAAGAGTTGGAAGGGTCACCCTCACGGTAATAGGCACTGCCACACTAGTGTACAAGGCTCACGGTAATAGGCACTGCCACACTAGTGTACAAGACTTTGATATACTCTCTCCATCCCAACATTACTTGAGCACTTGTTTTATTTGAACGTCTCAATATTACTTGAACATTCACAAAATAGAAACAAATATAATATTAATACACTCACAATACCCTTATTGTATTCCACTTAAAACCACTAAAACTCATTTTACTTGGTTTACGTGTCATTTTCAGTGTTCAAGTCATCTTGAGATGGAGGGAGTATTAGACAAACAACTAGCCTTTTTTTTTTCTTTATTTATACAATATTTTACATGCTTTAGCCTAGCTGGATTACGATTAGCTTTAATTTCCTTCTCCTGTCTCCACCATTTATTTTAATATACTTATCTAGAAACATCATTCATCAGCTGGAATAATACATTTTTTCCTTTTGCTTCATGCACTTGATGCCTTCAGTGCCTTGGTCTATAGGGTGTGAATCCAGAAATTAATGGGAGTGGATTAGAAAATATAATTTTATAACAATTTTTTTTTTTGTGAATTTGTGTATAGTATGAAACGGTTTCTTTTTTACCTTTTAAATTATATATCCCGTATTTCGGTAAATAATGTTACTTTTTTTCACTAAGCAATAGGAGTATTAGATAAATAACACTAAACAGTACTTATTAGTATATTGATTATTTTCACTAAACAATTAATGTTATTTGTTATGAATAAATTTCATAAAAAAAAGTTCCTTTTTATTTTTGTAATAATATTAAAAAATACATATTTAACAAAAAGATTATATAATATATACTTAAAAAATAAAAGGTACATTTAATAGGAAAAAAAAAAAGAGACAAAAGTAATAACACTCCAAAAAAAATTTATAAAAACACGAAAGAAAGTTGAAAGATTAAATCTCATGTGACATTAATGTGATAAAATATGTCATACTATTGTTAACTTGGTAAGTTAAACATAGTAAATTTGTTAGTCAAAATAAAATAACACAACACGATATGTAAATTAATATATGAGTAAGTTTAGATTAAATGATAATTTGTGGTTTTGATTAATTAGTTAAATATGTGAGCCTAACATAATTAAAAGAAATAGGATTGAGATTTTTTTTTTTTAAAGGTAATTAATTACAATAGTTTTCTAAGATAATCGATTATAAGGGGAATCACTATAAGAGTGAATAAATTTTCCCTCTCCGTGAGAATTTTTTTTTTTTTTAAAAGTAATTAATTACAATAGTTTCCTAAAACATTTTTTTTAAAATAAAAAAATATGTAATTAATTATAATAGATTTTGTGGTTTTGATTAAGATAATCGATTATAATTAAAAGGAATCACTATTTTTTTAAAAGGGAATAAATTTTTTCCCTCTAATCACTATAAGTCTCTCTCCGAACCCAAAAAAGATTAATTACAATAGTCTCAAATGGTGGAACACACTAACCACTAAATTTTCCCTCTCGAGTTATCCACTCGGTCTCAAATGGTGGAACACTAACCACTTGAAATAAGATTGAGATTTATGTTATATAAATATGTTGATTTTGGTTTTTTTTAAGAAGTGTTGATTTTGGTTTTTAAAAAAAAGTGTTGATTTTGGATTTTTTTTTTAATTTTAAAAATAAATTTATTGAACTCAAATTAAATTGAATTTAATTAAATAAATTGTTCTAAAAGCTTAAAAATTAAAATGAATTACAAATAATGCATATAATACAAAGAATTTGAACAAGAGTTGCACTGGGTTTGAGCTCCGTGTGGGGGCCAAGGGAAATCCGCCCAGTAACATGAGAATTCAATTTGGAAAGTTATAATTTTTTTGGCAAAATTTGTGTAAATGAATTTTTTGAGTAGCTAATTTGCATTTTATAAGTATTACTTGTTTCATTAAAAATAATACTTCTTTTTCCTTTTGTAATAAGTGTCCTTTAATTTTTTAGTAAAATTAAGAAGGACATGTATTGACGAATTTGCTCTTCTTTAATGATTTTTTTTTTTTTCAATTTCCATGATTTTTGCTTACCATAACAAATTCTCTTTCACACATATCTCAATAATTAGGAGTATTTTCTAAATTTAAAACAAGAGTGGGTCTCCTGTGCACCCAAATGCACCGTGCACTCGGGCATAGGAGTGATCAATTAAGAAAATGGGTCGCACACTTGTTTACTTGTTAACATAGCAGGATGTTGCATATTTTCACAAAGTTACAAGGTGCCCCAATGGTTCTGCACCCTTATATAAAGCTTGAGGTGCAAGGTTCAATATCCACCTATTGCAAAAAAAATTTAAGCGTGCAACTACTTATAAAAGAAGCGTTCAACTACATATAACAGAAACGTGCAACCACTTATAACAGAAGCGTGCAACCACTTATAACAGAAGTGTGCAACTTTTAAACATTATCCTGAATCTATTAACCTACTTGATCGTACTAGAACCTTGAAACACCCTAAAGTGAAACAAAAGATGCAAAATGATGCTTCCTTAGCTAAAACACTTGATCACATAGCTCTTCAACCACGATTTAACTACTTAGTGCATCACTAAAATCTGTATACGATCAACATCCTCCACCTCATCGAATCCGATCAAAATATTGCTCATCAATTTCGCCATAGGCGTTCACCGGAACCGATTGGGGGAATCCGAATCTCGCCGCCGCCTTGTCCTCCTCGCCGCCATCGCTGGCTCATCTCCTGATTGAGGTTCGATTTCCGCCGGATTAGATGGTGGTGGTCGTCGGAGAGCGCCAGTGCGGATCTCACGGGACATGCGGCGGTGATGGTGGTGGTACTACTTATTGCATCACTACATCTGAATACAGGTGGGCAAGGCGCTTCCACCTAACAAGAGAGTTTGGGTATCCATCAGACGGATAATCTAAATTTATCTTTTATATATGACCCGAATTCAAGTGACTGGGTAGGGTTGGGGCGAGTGCACGGATCTTAGATCCGTGCACCAGTTGCATATGAGACCTAGCCTTAAAACAATGGCAAACTTGGCAAAAATAGTGCCAAAAAGGCTAAAAAGACATGAGTGAGTTTCATGTGCATTCAGGTGCACCGTTCACTCATAGTGCATTTTAAAACCATGCAACTTATTGTACTGAAAAATGCAACTTATTTACACTAAACCGTGCAATTATTAATATGAAAAAATAATTGCACTTTTCAATATAAATAAATTGCATATTTTAATATAATAAGTTGCACGGTTCTAAATGCACCTGGATGCATACAAGACTTAGCCAAAATACATTCAATTTTGAACAAAAAAGGAAAAGTTAAAAGGACACTTATTGCGAAAGGGAGTGAGTAGTATTTTTTTTAAGCGAAAGTTGTACTAAAACACAACGACTATACTTGCAACAACAGAGTGTTGAGATGCGACAACTGCATTTTCTCTCTACGAGTTTGGCATAGTAAGAGTTTTACTAGCCCTTGAATTACTTATTCCAGCATTTTTCACGTACAATGAATTGAATGTATACATACATATATCATATATAGAAGAAGCAATGTATCATCCTATCAAGAGGACATAAGTACTCCAGAAGATAGTTTATAAAAAATAAATCCTTAACAAACTTGGTTTAAATTAATAAACAGCAAAGTTACCAAATTGGTGTACCTGAACCACCAAGTGTTGAGTACGAGTACAGATAAATGGAGAGTCCCATCAAATAAAACTCGTGCAGCTCCAAACCAGATTCATCTTACATGATATGGTTTGGCGATCAAACGGCTCCATCGCTCTCACTCATATCAAAATCATGCGGGCTAACTCCTGGAGGAAGTTTCCAATCGAAGTGAAAAAGGAGTCGAGCAAGAACGAGTTCAATGCTGGCTACACCAAATGCGATTCCAGGGCACATCCTCTTCCCAGACCCGAACGGAATGTACTCAAAATGTGTGCCCGAGTAATCAATTGGGTTTTCCTCAAACTTCTCGGGTACAAAACTCTCTGGATTCTTCCAGCATTCCGGATCTCTACCTATCGCCCAAACGTTAACAAGAATGACAGCATTGAGAGGTATGTGATACCCGTCAATCTCAAATTCCTCCCTACATGCTCGTGGGATTATGCAATTCGGAGGGTGAAGCCTTAGAGTTTCTTTGACGACTAACTTGAGGTATGTCAGTATTCCAATCTCGCACTCCTTGATTGTTTTCTTTCCCTTAAAAGCTCGTCTTATCTCACCTTGTGCTTTTGCCATCACTCTTGGGTTTTTCATCAACTCTGCCATGGCCCAGTCCAGTGTTGTGAGTACAGTTTCCGACCCCCCTACAGCCATATCCTACGTACAAATTTACAGATGATCACATACAAATTAAAAGGTTTATTGTCCCATAATTTGTCATTTTTGGCCCCAAAATCTCTAGAAATTTTAAAACCAGTCTTGTTTTATGTCACATAAGAATTTAAAAGACAGGTTATGGGGTCAAAATTGGACTTTTGTGCGACTTAAATCAATGTCGTCCACCATTTCTTGGCACTTTTGAGCTAAAATTGGACAAAGGTTTTAATACTGGGGCTCGACCAAAATTGAACAGTAGACATATTATAAGTATTAAATTAGTCAAAATGGCACTTACAGAAATAACAGCTTTGATGTTATCATCAGTTATCTGAATATCAAGCTCATCGCTCTCCTTCAATCGCAGCAGGACATCAACCAAATCTTCACTCCCCAATTCCCCGCTCCCCTGTCCAGTCGCAGCCAAATTCTTCCTATGTTGAAGAATCACGTAATCCAGAACCTTCTCCGTATCCCTTCTCAGCTTCCACATCTCAACCTTATCCAAGCTCATCATCTTAAACACTTCCACCGACGGAAACAGATCCGCCAGGTAAAGATGCCCCGCGAAGCTCGTCGCTTTCTTCACAGACTTAACAACCGCGTCCTTGTTCATAGCCGCTTTCCTTAGCCCCGAGTTCACGGCGCTTTCGTCCTTGGCCATTTTCCCTATCAGGGCTCTGGACGTCATGGAACCGATGCACAGGATAATTTTCTCCGTCAGGTTAAACGGCGTCGCGCGGGTCGACTCGATTGTTTCCAACGCCTCGTCCTCCCTGATGTGCTCGAAAAGTCGGGTGCTTTTCGCGCCCAGCAGTTCCGAGCTGCAGACTTTCCGCATCTCCCGCCAGTAGTGGCCGTACGGGCTGAACAGAATGTCGGAGTAATTGTAGCACATTACTTCGCCTGTCATGGTTTTCGGCCTGTCGGAGCACGCCACGTCGTGAGTTTTCAAAACCGCTTTCGCCACGTCAGCTGAGGATACTACGATCACCGAGAGTTCACCGAGCTTAATGTGCATCAGCGGGCCGTAGGTGTTGGATAGATCTCTCAGTGGGTAATGGTACGGAAGCGATCGAATGAGGTAGGGCGGAAGGTGGCCCATTAAATGCAGCCACGACGGGCCTGGAGGCAATCTCCGATGCCCTTTCGGGCTTTCACTGTCGGAAAAGGGCCCGAGGGAAAAGAGGTTAGTGATCAAGTTGAAGGGAAATTGGTCTTTTATTGTTGACAGAAAAATGTCAGATAGAGGATACGGTGTGTTGTTAACGTTGTTTTTTTTCGAATTTTCCGGTGAAGTTTTCGAATACCTAAGGCCGCTGTCGTTGCTTCTCGTCTTCTCTGACCACGGGCAGCAGCACACGAACTTCCCCCTCTGTTTTCTGAAATTTCCAGCTTCGTTAAATTTTAGAAATGAAGCTGGACTATGGATCAAGTCCTTGGAATAAGACATTCTTTTTTCTTTTTTTTTTTGCTGGAATTAGATGTTCACTTGAAGTTGATTCGTGTTACATCATTTTATTTCGCACGCATATTTTAATATAATATAGGCAATTTTTTTCTAATTGACGGCTGGATGAGTGAGCATTTGCCGAACAATTTGGGAATGGCTTCATAAATACACGTGATATGTTGTCTTTGTAATCAAGTTGATGTTCATATATGATATGACAGATCTCGATGACCAGTTTTTTTTAATTATTTAGTCTGATTTTTCTTGTTTTAAGCAAATGTTGTTTTCAATATTACTTCATCCTTCCTATTATAAATTTCTTCATTTCATTTTTCATAAATTTCTTCATTTCATTTTTCATCCGTCATACAATAAGTGGGGCATGTACCTGGCACATAAAATTATTAGACAAGGCTATTACTGACCAACCCTCTAAAAATATTCGCTCGCGTATGCTCGCGCGTGTCACAAGTGTCAGGTACATGCCCCACTTATTCATAGCCCACCTGAAGAACTAGTGTCAGTTTACAGCCCATGGTCATTTGCTAAATGGGGAATCGATTTGATCGGCCCATTTCCAACTGGCACGTCGGAAGTAAAATTTGTTGTGGTTGCCGTTGATTACTATACTAAATGGGCGGAAGCCGAAGCTATTGTCAAAGCCACCGAACAAAGAATGTGGAACTTTGTTTGGAAAAATATTATTTGTCGTTTCGGGCTTCCCTAATCATTAGTAACGGATAACGGCAAACAGATCAATGGAAGTGAATTCCGACAAAATTGTGCTCGCTGGGGCATAAAAAAACATTATTCAACTCCGTATTATCCTTAGTCAAACGGACAAGTTGAAGCCGTTAATAAAATTATCAAGCATACCCTCAAGGTCAGACTTGATAATTCCAAGAGGGGAGGATGGGCTGAAGAGTTGCCCGAAATTTTATGGGCCTATCGAACAACTTTCAGAACATCAACTGCGGTGCGGAAGCTGTTATACCCGCAGAAATCAAGATTTCGAGTCATCGGACAATGACTTTTGGAGAGCACATCAATGACCAGGCGCTCGCCCTGAGTGCAGACCTGTTAGAAGAAAGAAGGACGGAGGCTGATTTCAAGAATGTCATGTACAAAAAGAGATCGGAAAAGTTCTATAACTCCAAAGTCCGAACACACAGGTTCAATGTGGGCGAGCTGGTTCTAAGACGAGCAAAGGGGGTATCAAGTGGTGTGTTCGACCGAGCATGGGAAGGTCCGTTCAGGGTTACAGAACGATTGCTAAATGGGGCATATGACTTGGAAGACCTGAATGGAGTCTCATTGTCCTACTCGTGGAATGCGTCAAATTTGAAAAAATATTATCAGTAATGACGAGCATAACTGGCCGAACAAAATCAGCCACACAGCTGAAGCGAGCACAACTGGCCGAACATAATCGGCCACATAGCTGAAACGAGCATAAATGGCCAAACATAATCAGTCATTCAGCTAAGACGAGCAGAACAATCATGAAGGAAGAACACATCATGTTCGACACAAATCTTCTTGAAAGAAATTCTGGTCAGCCCTATCGAAAGATAGAAGATACGTGTCAAAACGAGTTAAGAAGTGGTGGCAACCAAAAAAGGAACGTGTCAATCCTTGAATAAGAGCTGGCAAAAAAAGCGGACAAATGTCAAAAGGAGGAGTTAAAAGCAAGAAGGCCAGCACCAACTAGCTATGCCAGCACCAGCTTGGGATAGTTCTATAAACAGAGGCATATTGATAGCTGAAGAAAGCAGAGAAAAAACAGATAAAAAAGAAAAAAATACTACAGTTATCGGAAGAAAGTTGGTTCAGTATGCCTCCAGATGAAGAAGAATCCAGCACTCGATTCAGCTATCATTTCTCTTCGAATCGAGCATCCGTCCCTAGTCACGAGCTTTATACCCCATGTGACACGCCGAAAGCACATTGCCCGGCGCCGTTCTGGACTCAAGATGCTCGGCAGGGTCATGGTTGCCACTCCACGTTACTCACTGCTTATGCAGTAGGAAATCACTAGTCCCCTACGCATCCCCAAAATCTCCTCCGAAGGGGAGGGATGTCGTGGTATCCGCTCGAATCAATATGCGGATGCTGATGCTCAGGCATCTACTGAAGGGGACAGAATGGTGCGAGCTGAGGATTTGCTCGCGCCTGATATAGGCGAAGCGAAAGCGTGCTTCGCCACATGTTCATGTCGCGGTTGCCCGCCCGCATAATCACAACTTATCCGGGAGGGACAAAAAAGCTTATCTTTCTTTGCTTGAGCATGTTATAAAAAAAAGGGTAGGAAGACAGTTTGATCGCCTCGTGCTTGTCAACATCAATTCCATGGACAAGGTGAGGCCCGGTTCAGGTCTACTCAAGACAAGGTTTAAATTCAAAACCATAGTCTGATGTCTATAGTTGTGTAATAGACAGTCTTCTTCAAATGTAAAGGTTGTAATAGAATACAACGTGTTGCAAAAAATATTTTTGTTTGTTAAGATTTTCTAGTTGAAGCCTATTAGAGGTCGCACCTAAGCCGGAAGGCCCGAACAAAGACGAACGAGCCCAAGTCTATGTTCACACCCGACGAACGAAGTTCAGACTCGATTCCCCGACAAAAAAGTGAATAATGGGTACGCAGTCGCAAAAGATGACTCGTACTTACAGATACCCGTAGCAAAAGCGGGTGATGAGTGCGGGGTCGCAGCTAAATAAGACGGCCCTAGTACGAAGTGATCGCGCCTAAATATCGCGAACCAAGAAAGGGAGGGTTGCATAAAGTTAACCCATCTGGTCGCACCTAAATAAGACGATCAACCGATTGCATCACAATAAGACAATAAAAAATGAAAGAAGTCAGGAGCGGGCATAGGCAAACACAATGTTTGAATTCATTCAGAAGAAAAGAGGCATAAACTAGAAAGCAACAAAGCAAACATCAAGCAACACAAGCATCAATCAATCATCAGCAACAACATTCGTCCTCAACAAACAGGTTAGAGGAAACTGTTCAAAATGTAAATTCAACCTTTCAGTTTTGAAGTTGTTCGAACAAAAGAGAAAAAGGCAAGAAATTACACAAGTTCAAAAAGAGATTGTTCGAACAAAAGAGAAGAAGACAAATTACACAACAATTGTTCAACAAAGCAAAAAATTATACTAAGGAATGGCTCCTCCAAAGATGGTCGCCCACCGCTTTCGCCCAGAAAGTACACTTTGCTCGATCACGAGGTCCCCTTTGTTCGTCCCAAGACTTTTGAACGAACCCGGCTCGCCTCGAGAGTTTGGTCGCCAATATCAAGAATATTCACATCCGAGCCATCTTTCTCATCCAAGATAGGATCATCAATCTTGATCCCTTCAGAAGATTGGAGAAATCACACGATCGTTTAAGTCGACATCTAAGGTTGCGATCCGGGGGTTGTCGATCGTCTTCTTTGAAAAACTGGATATGAGCGGGGCAATTTGTTCGCCTGTGAGCGTGTGGCGAGCAGACCGGATGGCATCGGCAAAAGCACATATGTAAGAGAAGTTCGACATAGAATCAACATACTCCTCATTGTGCAACCTGGAATTTTCGAGACCCAAACGAGTGTTGGTCTCTTCAGCAATGATGAGTTGTTGGCGAAATTAATTCTTCTCACATTCCATGACCTCGACATCGGTTTCGAGTTCTGGCTTCGACATTCATCTCATTCTGAACTCTCCGTATGCCGACCACCTCCTCCTGAGCAAGGTTTAGCTCCTCCCTTGCCTGGCGAACAACTTCCTGAGCCTGGCGAGCATCCTCTTGACCCTTATGAGCATCTGCTTGAGCCGAGGATATATGTCCTTGAGCCAACCTCAATTCATCCTGAGTTTTGCTCAGCTCGTGCACCTTCTCTTCAAAACTTCTGATCAGAGCCAAGTAGTTGGCATGAAGATTGGCGGACTCAGCATACACTTTCTCAAGGATGACCAAAGATTGGCCCTGGTGTACCAGGCCAAGTCGCATGTTTTCCAAAGGTGTTGAACCCGTGGTGGCCTCTTCAAGCTCAGTGGTCCATGCTCGTATAGGGGTCTCGCAAGCCTTCTGAACATGCTCGGGAAGACCCGGAATATTGCGAACACTCGGAGAGCAGTAATAATTCTTCAATTCAGGCATCAGAGGCGCCAACCTACTCAACCTGCATGTTCACCCAAGCAAACAAATGAAATAAAGCGAACAAAATCGATTGAAGGAAAAAGTAATTCAATGGGCGAACAAACGTACCTGTTCGCCCGAGCAGGATCCCATCCCAAAAATGATTTATCTTCGGGGGACCGGAGTTGAGGGTTCATAGGAGTCCAAGTCCGAGGTCCTGGAGGAGGTGGAGAAGATGTACCCACCTCCATTTCAACTATTTGCGCGACCGGATCGACCACAGAGGCGGCCATTCTGATCGCTTCGGCAGTGGGGGTCTGGGTCTCCCTAACAGCATCGATGCTCGTCTGAGCCTGGTCGCTTGCCCCCTGCTCGTCGGTTTCCACCCTTGGTCTTTTTGGTGACGGAGCCTGTTCGCTCTCCCCCTGCTCGGCCGAACGAGTTGTCCTCTTTGGTCGGCTAGACTCCCCAGGGCCAGACGTAGATGCTCGGCTCACCCTGCTCACCCTGCTCGCTTCCCCTCGATTTGCTCGCTGAGCCTCCCGCTCGGCTTGAATTCGAGCAAGCTCCTGAGGTCTTTTTCTTCGAGTCATTTCAGTGTGCTCGGATGTACTCACGGCAACAGTAACAGCAGGGAAAGCTATAGACAAAACAATTCATTATACAAGAAAGAGAAACAGCGAGCAAAAAAGGTACAAAATATATGCAAATGTAAGAAGCAATCCTTACCAGCAGGATTAGTAGCAACCAGATGGTGAGGGGGCACGTACAAGCCTCATTTCTTCCTCTGATCGACGGTATTCAGAGTCTTCACAGATCGTTCTGAGCAAGACTCAAGATCGATTTGCCAGACGCTGCTAAAATAGCCGTCGTTGGTCTCTTTGTCCGTCGCAGCTGGAATTCCTGAAATGGAGAATAAGTTAAAATCAATTCAAGCTGAAGAACAAAAGACACAAAAATACTTACTGCGGTAAACCCCAAAATCAGTGGGGATGTCTAAACGAGCATCTAGTTTGCTTCCAGAAGCCGGGCTCTTCCAATCGCCCCCAACGAACCAGAATTTTTCCTTCCAATCACTGATTTTGTTCGGCACATCCTCAATGATTTTGCACTTGGCATTTGCCTGCATGAACAGCCACCCATGTTCTCCCTTCGGACGGGTCAAATGAACTAGTCGAGCAAGTTCAGCTGGTGTGGGATAATATCTGGGCTTCATTTTACCGAACAAAGTCAGGAAGCTCATAATCATGTGCCACCCATTCGGCTTCAGCTGCGTACTGGTAATGTTCCATTCCACGAGCAAACGAGTGATAGCCGGATGGAGTGGAAACCTAAGGCCCGCTTCCATCGTATCCAAATTTAACGCTACACAACCCTCTGGGGGCTGGTCTGCTCGCTCATTGGGACCAGGTGCCCAGAAAAAGACATCTTTGGGGGTTTCATAATTTCTATACAGCTGAGCGAGCATATCTACATCTATCATGCTCGCAATCTTGCTCGCCCGGGTACTCATTTAATTCTATGAGGTTGTTCGGGCCAATCAAAATTATAACGAGCATTATACTCGTTATATGTTGGGCTATGAGGGACACCAACAGGGATATCAAGTTCAGTATTCTGCTCGCCGCCTATCCCTCTGTTCGACTCAGTCACATTCTCAACTACCAAAATTTCCTCCCTCACATTATCATCATCCCTATTTACAACCCTAGATTTAATTTGGGGTTGGGGCAAAGAATCCTCATCTGAATCATCCAAAAAATCACTACGGGCTAAGTCCCTATCTAATTCGTTTAGGGCATCGTCGGAATCGGAGGAAAGAACGGCAAACGGTTGCTGAACTTGCCAACGAGACCCTAATCCCGAAACATTCATCTCCGACGCATTAGCGTCGTTACGGGGGATTGTACAGGGAGGGGGGGAGGAAAAACTATGGTGGTCTGATTCTATTGAGGCAGAAGAGTTTGAATGAGAGGCCATAATCGCAATGAGAGTAAGAATGCAATAAGTTACCTGAGTAAAATCCTTCGCCGGAATGATGAAGCACTTGCCGGAAGTTTTAGACACGAAAGAGATTGAAGACAGAAAGCAAGAAGAAGAAGTAAAGAAAGAAAGGGCACTGAGGCGGCAAAAATGAGGTATTTATAGATACCGGGTTCAATTTTGAAAATCCGGCGCAGAATACGAAATGACATTTACTACGGCCCAATCAAATTATAACAACCGGGCCCCATGTTGAATACAAAGCGACCCGGCTGGGGGGTATTGTTGTGTTCGATATAATTATTCAGCATTAATCGAACACATAAGAGAGACACGTGTAATATTCAACTATTAAAATAATAATGCTCGATGGACAAGTGTGCTCGCCGCTCGCCGACCAAACAAGTTTGTTCGCCAGCTCGCCACTTGTCAACCAAGCGAACATACTCGCCTATGAAGTAAGTTTTGTTCGCCAGCTTGCCATTTACCAACCAAGGTTGTTCAACCAGCCCACCGAGCAAGCAGGTATATTCGCCAGACTAACCGAGCAAAATGATCCTGAAAAGATGTTGATCTGATCAGTCAAACTGATCAGATCAGGGAAGAAGAAATCAGATAGCCTGAGTCAAGTGACCTCAGGGTCAGTATGCTCGATGCTCAGATATCCTGAGGGCTCAGACTTCCTGAAGGCTCAGGCAAACCTGAGGGGTCAGTATGCTCGATGCTCAGATATCCTGAGGGCTCAGACATCCTGAAGGCTCAGACAAACCTGAGGGGTCAGTATGCTCGATGCTCAGATATCCTGAGGGCTCATACATCCTGAAGGCTAAGCTCAGACAAACCTGAGGGGTCAGTATGCTCGATGCTCAGATATCCTGAGGGCTCAGACATCCTGAAGGCTCAGACAAACCTAAGGGGTCAGTATGCTCAATGCTCAGATATCCTGAGGGTTCAGACATCCTAAAGGCTCGCATAAACCCGAGGGGGTCAAGATGCTCGATATCCCGAGATCCCGAGAACTCGAAGAACTGCTGCTCGACGAGGACAATATTCTGGCATAAAATTGATGTGGTTAAAGGGGCGAACAAAGCATTCAGTCGAGCAAAAGATTGATTTGGACGACCAAAAGAGTGCCTTATAGACAAGCAAGTGCAAAGATCAATCTGGAAGATGAAGTTGGAAACGTGGCAGCATCACATGAGTTCTTGCATGGCCCGAAGTCTCCAGCTCATGCATGCCAAACCAGCTCATGCTTGTCAAAGTACTATAAGAAGAAGAAAAAACAACAAGATAGAGGGAAACAAAAAAAGGTTCACAAAAAAATTTCCCAGAGAGGTGAGGTTCAGAAAAATTCGAGAGTTCATCCATACACATAAAAAACCCTAGCATTCATATACCAACTCTCCAAATCATCGTTATCCATAACGATTCATCTTCATGAGATGTATCATATATTGTACGTGTAAAACTCGCAATACTACATCCCTGGCTTGGTACGCCCCCAGAGTAGTCATTTCTTGACGAACTGGGTCAACAAATTCCTCTTATTTACAGTTTATTTTACACGTGCATATTTTGTTTGTGAGTTGTCACCGAATTAGCCACATAATATTCTCCATATAAAACGACTCGCAACAGCGCCATCAAGGGTTGTCAAACATGTGTATAGCATAACTTGCAAATATCGAGCCCGAAATCATTTAAAATCAGTCAACTCAAGTAGAATATAAAAAAATCATTAATCCATCCCAGTATAATCAGATAAAAATTGAGGGAGAACAAAAGAAAAAAAAAACAATCAGCCTCCTCTTTTCCATTATCCGCCTCATCCGGTTGATTAGTGTGAAAATGACTTGAAATACATATATTTTATTTATTTAATTTGATACAATTTCATTCATATTTTATAATAAATTGACTAATTCTGTTTATTTGTCCAAAAGAATGTATTTTCTTATGGTGATGAGCGCAGCATGGAGTTAATTGCGTTTGGCCTACGCCTGACGCCAATTTCTTGTATTCAATTCAACCAAAGCCGCCGCATTTGATCCGAGAAAGAGAGAAAAGCAAGCATAAGCGGGTCTTACGCCACGTGTCAAGATGAGGTCAGAACCTCATTGGCATAAAATGGAACAGGGGCAGCTATGGGGCAGAATCCGAGAACCCAATTTTCATAGAGATTTTTATTTGAGGATGAGGGGACTACTTTTTACTTCAAGATTTAAGAAGATTTAAAAGTTTCATTATTTCTATTATATTGTATTTCAATTAAGAGTAGAACAGTTATGAACTAGGTTGATGCATGTACTTTATCACTATTATAATAATAATAGAGTTTGTAAATAATAGTAATAATATGTATACATAACAATAATATTGAAAAAATAGAGTTTAACGTGAATTGGAATTCACATAAATTTTTGTCTTCAATTAACTATTCTTTTGTTTATTTATTCTTTATTTTGCAAGATTATGAATTGGAAAGTCATGAACTAATAATCTTTTTTTTTTTTTTTTTTTTGACAAGGATGAACTAATAATCTTAGGTGATGCTTGTTTTGACTTTTAAAAATCAAGATTTGGATTTTTTAAATTTAAAAACGATTCTTATTCGGAATTATGAAAATTAATTTTAGAAAATTATCACTACCACACCAATACCTATTATCACACTACTCAGAATTTCAAAACTAAACACTCATCTTATTATTTATTAGGATTTTAAAATAATTAAAATTTTAAAAATTAATTTTTAAAAGTTGCTTGAAACTTAAAATAACCATCACTTTGTGTTCTTAGATGATGAAATGATTTTGAATATTGAAGGTTTGTGTTGATTTAATTATTTTAGTTTAATTCTTTAATGTCATCGACGAATGGATTTATCTGAAGTGATATTTGTTAGAGAAATAATATATACGAATCAATTTTTTACTTCTCTATAAGTTTGGATTTTTAGATTACATGAAATTATTTCATAATATCAAGAGTCGAAGGTCTATGTTCGAATCCACTTGAAAGGGGGAATGTTTGAGCTTTTGGTTCACGTCTTGTAAAAAGCAACTTCACTCATATTAAATTATCTGTGTTACACGAATTTTGAAATATTTTACTCCATTCGTCTCGGATTCATTTGAACATTTACTGTTTGCACGGAGTTTAATGTGAGAATTGCTTATTAATATCTATAGTAGATAAAATTGATTTTTTATGGGAGTTGAATGGTAAAGTAATGACACGTAGTGTAAATAAAATGAGATAATGTTGATTTTTGTGTGGAAAAAATAATAACAAATGGTGTACTATCAAGATATTTAGAGGGTATTAGAGCTATCAAACAGGTTGGGCCAGTCCAACACGCTGTGCTTAATAATCGGGTTGGGTCAAGAAAATTAAGCCCATTTGAAAGCTGACCTAGATGACCCGGCCTGTTTTGGGCTGCGAGTTTTGGCGGTGTGGGGGCAGGCCAGCCTACCTCCTTTTTTTTTCTTTATATTTTTATTATACATTTAACAATTATTTATAATGTTATTTTTGGAATATTATGTAAACTTTATGTTTATGAATGATAATAGAGAACTTTCAAACTTTAGAAAGTTTTGTTTACGATTAATGAATGACAAACTTTATTTGTGTGAAAGTTTTTATTTTTATCTTTTATATTGATAAAAACCAACATAAGTTGTTTGATTATACTCCCTCCGTCTTAATTCATTTTGCACACTTTCCATTTCGGTCCGTCTAAATCCATTTATGCGAATGAGGATTTTGGGCCCAATGAGCCATGCGAGAAAAGATATTTTCTCAATTTTGATTCTTGCAAGATCCAAGATTTGGCAAAATCCACAAGATTTGACAAGATATGCAAGATCCACAAAATTGTCCTAGATTTATTATTTAATTGTCTAGATTTATTTTTTATCTTTTAAATTCATAGTTATCGAGTCGGTTTTAGATAGATTTGCTATACACCACCGTCACGCCATACAACCATCGCGCCACGGCCAAGGCGTCCCTCACAAATGCCCTCACAACCGAAACCCACTTCTTCCCTAACGACTTCATCCGACGGAGCTATCGGACCATCGATCAGCCACATCGCACAACACAACCGTCCGCCGCCGCGAAGAAGCAGAAGCACGCCGCTCTGCAATCGGATTCGGAAAGCCGTGAAATTGATTTGGGCGCTGACGCACCGACGAACCTCTGCATCGCCCACTCCTGCTACGGCGCCGCCGCCGCGAGAACTGGTCGCGCTGCGCTGCAGTGTTTTGCGGATGAAGAAGATGATGGCTGCGATTTTCTCGCTGATGCCCTATCTTTTCTACATGGGCCTTCATATGCAGTTGAAACTTGCGGCCAAATTGGGCCTTTGGGTAGGTTAGAGAAGGAAGTCAGTGGGCCTACTTCCATAGAAGGTAAATTGGGAGTTAATTACTTTGGGCCTTTTCCTATTCAGCTCAGTGGGCCGACAAGCAATCAAAATGGGTCAAATACTCTTGAGGTTGGACCATGTGGGCTTTATTATCATTTGAAACAAAATGGGCCAGCAACTTATTGTGAAGATTTAGAGGATGATGGGCCTTTTATTTTTTCAAATGGACTGGATATATTTAGTGGGCCCCCATTTTACGATGGACTTCATATCTATGATGAAGAGCTGCCCAGAAGTGATTTCGTGCTTCCCGTTTATGGCACCAACGCCGAAGACAAGTCGTACAAAAAAATTGCTAAGGAAGATGAAGATGGGGTAAATTTTCCGGGAATTGATATGACATCCACCAAGTCCTACTTCGATGAAGATAACGGTTTTGACTCCCATAATAATTAATATATTTTTATAAATAATGATAGTTATTTTGTTGGCAGTACTATGAAAAATCCGTGCTATCACCTTAAGGGTATGTTTGTTTCGGGATTTAGGTGTGCGGAGGAAGTCATGACTTCAAAATCCTGATGAATAGTAAAAGTATGTGTTTGTTTTGAGATTTTGGTAGGGTGAGATTTTTGTTTTATGTCAAATCAGTATGAAATAATGATTAATGTGGTATTATTATATTGTATTGTGTGAGAGAAAAGTAGGAGAGAGAATAAGTGGGTGGAAGAAAAGTGGTGATATAATTGTATTGAATTTTGTGAAAATAGGTGTATAGATATATTTTATAGCAGTGGATTTAAAAGCTGAATGTTGAACTCCCCAACTAGTATGTGACTTGGATCGCAAAGTCCTAAGTCCATCCGAGTGAATCCCGAAACAAACATACCCTAAGGTTTTTCGCCACACTCGAACAGCTGACAATTTTGAGCTCAATTATTTGGTGGCAAGCAAACGACGATTACATAAAGGGGAGCATTTACGCTCGATGAGAGAGCATTTCCAAAATTGGTCCTTGAGGACAAGGACGATCTTGAAGGGGACGGGAATGATGCGAATGAGGATTTTGGGCACAATGAGCCATGCGAGAAAATATATTGTCCCAGTTTTGATTCTTGCAAGATCCAAGATTTGACAAAATTCACAAGATTTGACAAGATATGCAAGATCCACAAAATTGTCCTAGTTTTATTATTTAATTATCTAGATTCGTTTTTTATCCTTTAATTCATAGTTATCGAGTCGGTTAGATAGATTTGCTAAATTTGATCCTTTTAGGCAGATTTTTAGTCCTTTTTTCCTATTTATATGTGGCTGACGTTTTTTTTTTCATAATCAATGAATGAATAAAAATAATTTTTCTTTGGCAACTTTGTCAAAAATCAATCGTTCTCCTGCTGGCCTGAGCCAGGGAAAAGAATATCACAATCTCCACCCTCCACCCCCTTTGAAATGTCAACAAAAAAAAAATCTTAATATGTGTGCAAATCTTAGGGTGCAAAATGAATTGGGACGGAGGGAGTATATGATTTAGATGAGTTTAATGTATTAGAGCTTTTAAATTTTATATTTCTAATTTTAAAAAATTAATAAATATATTTTAAAAAATAGTGGGTTGGCCCGCCTTAATTCGGGGCCCCCCAATTTTTTTGCCCGCATTACCCCGCCAAAATGCGAACTTTTGCAAGTTTTGGCCCGCTCCACCTGCCCGTCTATCTAGAGGGTATAGTTTAAATTGATATAGTTGTTTTGTTGTTATTTTTAAAGTTCAATCTAATTTGAGACTGACCTTTTTGACAAATTTTCAATTGAATTTGGAATAGGGGGAATATTAAATTTAACTTTTAAACTATAATATAGTATGATGCAAAAATCTCAATAAATTAAAGGGGGGTGACTATAAGGTACAAAGTAACTTTATTTTGATTCTAAGGTACAAAAATATGGTTAAAAAGTCTAAGTTGCCCTTCTGTTCATTTCTGCACTTCTGACACGTTTTCTGCACTTCTTACTCACTTTGGAGTGCAGTTTTTTTAATTTTCTGCACTACTAGGCCAATTTTGGAGTGCAGTTTTTTTAATTTTCTGCACTTTTATTTTTTTTTATTCCACTTTTTATTAGTTATAATTTTTTATATAATTTAATTTAAATTTCAGATTTTATAAAATTTGTATTTCGAATCCGCACTTTCCCAAAAAAATATGTACTTTCCCAAAATGTGCACTTGGTCAAAACAAAAAAAATAAAATTATGAATACATATAAAAATGAGATAAGAGATATTATTGGTACAAATTGTATCTTAGAGTCATTTTAAAGATACTTTGTATCTTAGAGTCTTTTTGTTAGAAACTTTGTAGTGGAGAGTCATTAATTCTAAATTAAATCCAAATAAATCTTGTGAAGGGAGAATGGTTTAATAATGAGTAGCATTAAAATTTAAAATCCTTTTATTAATATTATCTTCTTCAAAAATTTTATTTATATGGACAAAAATATAAAGTATATCCACATGTAAAAAAATTGACCAACAAAGACATTTTAGCAATCTAAACTCTTTATTAATGCAATACTAGGGAATACGCGCTAGCATGAAGTTGAACCTTAACACTTCATATGTCTCATTCTATTTGTCTTTGTAAAGAATTTTTTTTTTGTCAAAATAGTTACTAATTTAGGAGAATTATATATCCTCTCCAATTTTGAATTTATATATATATTTGTAATAATATACATAAATTGATCATATCTAAATAAAATGATAAAAGAAACACATTGCCCATATATTTATTGTTATTTATTAATTTGCTTTTTAATTCGTGTGAGACATCATTGAACCACAAATGAAATGAGAAATAGGGAGTCGTAAATGTCTCTTTTTTCTGTGTTTTACTCAAAATTTCAAATTATAGCATATCCTTTTGTTAGAATCGAATATATCAAATAAATTCTCTCTTTGCGATTTTAGTTCTATAAATTCTTGTACATTATTGTTTGTTACCTGCCAACATTTGAAATAAAACCAATCAAAGATATAAATTCTCAACATTTCATCTGGAGATGTAATTGTTTAGCATTTCTCCAGCAATCAACACTCATCGATCCTCAGTTGGATGGATTGTGTATAGTGGGAATCAAGACCAGAGGAGTCTTTCTTCCAACAGCCAATCCTTCTACTGCAGTCATATCCACATCATCAGGTTTCATTCCTTGTGGCAATTTCCAATCAAAGTGGAAAAGAAGTTGCGCCAATGGAAGCTCAAGGTTCGCTATCCCAAAACTCAGCCCCGGGCAGTTCCTCCTGCCTGCCCCGAACGGAAGGAACTCGTAGTCGCTGCCCAAGAAATCAATAGGATTATTCTCGAACCGCTCGGGCTTAAAGCTCTGGGCATCTTCCCAATACTTGGGATCCCTAGCCATGCCCCAGACATTGATCATCACTTTAGTTTTGACTGGGATCGTATATCCATCAACTTTGAATTCATCCTTGGCTTGTCTGGGAAGTAGTGGGAAAGCAGGGTGAAGCCTCAGAGTTTCTTTGATCACTAATTTCAAGTACGTTAGCCCCTGCACGTCGCTCTCTTGTACCGTCGTCTTTCCTTTCAGAGTTTCCCTTATTTCTCTCTGAACTCTCTCCATCACTCGCGGGTTTCTCATCAGCTCCGCCATTGCCCAGTCGGTCGTGGTTGCTGATGACTCTGTTCCCGCTGCGAACATGTCCTGTAAATTCATAAATCCGTTAGATTATATTAATTAATATGAATACTATATAGATAGGTTAATTAATTACCAAAATGACAGCTTTGACGTTGTCGTTGGTGATTGGAAACTGGAGCTGTCCAGATTCCTGTACTCTAAGAAGAACATCGACTATGTCTTCACTGCCACCCTCGCCGCTCCTCTTCAGTCTATGCGCTGCAACAATAGGATCCAAAATGGCATCCATACCGCGTTTCATCTTCCACAACTGAAATCTGTTGGGAGTAAGGAGCGTCAGATACTTGATGGACGGAAACAGATCAGCCAGCTCGTACCCCCCTGCCATGTGGGCTAACTGCTTCACCAACACTATAAACTTATCCCTATCATCCATAACATCCCCGAACGTCGCTCTGCAAGTCACCGTGCACGAAAACACAAACATCTTCTCCGTCAGACTGATGGCCTGTCCAGCCACTGCTTTCAAAGATTTAACCAGAGTACTGGTCTCATCCTGCCTAATGTACCCGAATGACTTGACATTCTTGGCGCTCAACATCTCCAGAATGCATATCTTACGCATCTGCCTCCAGTACTCGTTGTACGCGCTGAAAGCAATATCCGTATTGTTGTAGAAAATGGTCTTCAGGGCTATGCTTTCAGGCCTGTCTGCGCAGGCAGGGTCCAGCACTTTCAGCACCTCTTTCGCCGCCTCACGCGATGAAATCGCTACCGCGGAGACTTGTCCTAGGTTGACACTGACGATGGGGCCGTATGTTTTGGCTAGCTTTGCGAGTCCTTCGTGGACTAGCCCTCCGGCGAAGTGGTGGAGGTGGCCGATCACCGGAAGCTTTGGAGGGCTTGGTGGTAAATTTTGTGGGGATTTGGGTTTGGTGATTGCTTTGATTAGGATTAAGATGAAGGATGAGATGAGGAAAAGGGTGGTGAGGTTGAAGGCGATTTGTTGGATTATCTCCATTGTTGCTGTTTTTTGTTTCGATGAATGAATGAGTAAGTGAGCATTATTTGTTGATTGTATATATAGTGGGAGGATGATTAGATGCAGAAGAACAAAATAATGGCGAAAGGAATTCAAGATTGGAGGCTTGACTCTGCAGCACACAATATTGAATTAATAATGATTTATTACCTTTTTTAAGCAAAAAAAAAAAAAGAATACTACATGGGCATATCTGGACAGTGTGGCCATCGAAATTGAAGTTCAACCTTTGGAGGCTAGCTCTTATATTTGTTTAATGTAATATTTTAAACTATTTAATAGTTATCTCTGATTTTGTTTTGTTCATTATAATATTTTAAACTATTTGTTACTTGTCTCTGCTTTTGTTTTGTTTTGTTTTGCTTGAGCAACTTGTTGGAGGCAAGTAGTTGAATTAATAAAGACATTATGAATCACGATAAAAAGAGTCATATTCCATTTAAACTCCCAATTCCACGCCCCATTGACCCCAATTCCACACCCCATTGACCCACCTTCCCATTTCACTCACCGACACCTCCCTCGAAGAACTCAAATAAAACAGCCTAGAGAATCTATTTTTAAGCGACTCACCTGTTTGAAGGTGTAGTTTAAAGGCAAAATGTTAATTTATTGTCATTTTAAGAAACATTGATTCTACATTAGGACGTGCCTTTTGGGCTAACCAATACAAGAAAATAAAAAGATGCCTACGAATTTTTTTAAATAGTTACAGAGTTTTTTAACAAAAAATATTTTGGTCCTTAAATAGTGATGTATATGAGTTGCTACGAATTTTTAGAATTTTTGTAGACATACAAATTACTTGTGATCAAACTGTACGTCTACAAATTTGTAATTTCCGTACCAACACAAATAATTGCCTAGACAACTTACATTTTCATAGACAATTATATTTGTAATTTAGAAATGACCTACAAATAAATTTACCTATGAATTACACTTATGTAGACAAATTAGCCTATATGATTAAAAAAAATTGTAGATAATTCATATGCAATCCTTACTATTCATGGACGAAACTATTTTCATTGAAAATTTCGTAGACATATTGAAATATTTCGCAGATAATTCTCTTTTTTTTTTGTAGTGAATATTGGTTCAATATTAGGGCGGAGGAAATATAATATTTTTTGACAAAAAAATGAATGTGATTTCATGCATGGGATGTGGTACAATCTAGCATAAATAAACACTCACTCTTCTTAAAATATTAAAATATCAATGCTCCAATTATGTTCTGTCTCACCATGAAATTGTTTTCGGTGTGCCTCTTTTTTTTTTTTTTTTAGTGAAAGATCGGGTCCTTTGGGAGCAATGCTCAAACGGCCTTTTAAGTAGCTTTATTTTAAATGTTTTTCGGATTTGGCCCTTCTTCATTTTTGGGATGCTTATTTTGGTCCATTGGGTTTTCTTTTTATTTGGGTTCATTCAGTTTTTGGTTTTTTTTTTTTTTTTTTTTCTTTTCTGAAAATTTAGGCGCTCCTTTTAAAAGTTTATTTTCTTTTAGTACGAGGCCTCACCTTTGTATCAGGCTGTGATCCCTCATTTTCCTTTCGTTTTCTATAACAGCATACGTTTAGCTTTTTTCTTTTCAAGTTTTTACCTCCAGATCCTAAGGTGCATTGTGCGTATACACTAGTTTTTAATATTTAAAATTATTTCGTATCACTATAAAATATTGAATTCTTTGTGTAAAATTATTTATTTACTTTTTCCCTAGTTACATTCTTCAAACATAGCCGACAACTGGTGCACAAGGGATTTCCTCATTTTATGGTGATTTGCACGGTACAAATTTGTACATGAAACTTGTTCATTCAAAAGAATTGCATTTAAGTGATACATATTAATAAAGTGTTTTTCAAAAAGTGTTACTCCATAAATATTAAATAATAAAAATTTTGTATTACAAAAACAATTTATATAAAAATGTTATGTGACATGAGCTCACTTATGTTGTAGTGCTGTCTAAATAAAATATTCTACGTGAGGCCAATTTGGACCATAAAACCATTTAGGGTCAGATATGCTTAATTTCAACAATAGAATTAAAAGTTCAAACTTCATAATCTATAATCCAACTTTAGGAATATGTTTGCATGCAGTCCATTGCATCGACATACTCACATACCTGTTTAAACACAGATCCGGAGGTGTGATATAGGCACATTGGACCAATCGGCCCAAATCCATAAAGAAATACGGCCCATGTGTGACTTGCCTAATGTTTGGGGAGGTGGGTCTAGGTGGAACCCAGTCAACAAATATTCAATGCAAAATATGATAACTCTTTCTGTAGCAAACTTTTTCTGAATATCATTTAGTCGCTTACATGGTAACATGGCTAAATTATTTAACGCACGTTTGGGGGTGTGAGTAACGTAGGAAAAACATTAAAAAATGGTTTTGCCTGTTGAACAGATGTCGTTTAAGGAAACCGTATTCCTGTCAAAGTGTTGGACTTTCTATAGTCTTATATGCAATGTAAACCATTTAAGTTGGACTCTTTTTTCAAAGGACAAAGTAATATAATCTTTATTCATTATTTCTAGAATTATAATATTAATCAACACGTATATTTAATCATATATATTAATTGTTCAGATAAACGTGACATAAAAGTAAAACAAAATAAAATTATCTGCTGTAATTTGTTGAAATTATAGAGCCTTTGGAATAACTAGATAATTAACATATGAGCTTGCTTTTTTTTTTTTTTTTTTAACACATATGACATTGTTAATTAAGACTCAAGAATCCTAGCTAGAATTATAGAATCACATGATATGAACAATAATTGAATGAACTTGAACTACCCAAATATTAAGCACTTTGTTTTTTAAAGAATTTATCTCATCTAAAAAATCGAATTTATAGAGAGGTGTAGAATTAATTCATTTATTTAATTTTTCTAACACCCACCCTCACTCGTGAGCTGAATTCTCTTATTCCATCATTGGAAGGAGGCCCATCAAGTGAACAATTTAATTTGAGTGGAGTTGTTTTCAACTACTCCATCATTGGAAGAATGCTCATCGAGTGAACAATTTAATTTGGGTGGAGTTGCTTTCAACGGGAATCAAACTCAAGATGTAGATATAATAGGGATGTTTGACTATGTAATTTTAGAATAGATTTTAATAGGGAAGTTTGACTATGTAATTTTAGAATAAAATCTTATTCTAAAATTACATAGTCAAACATCCCTATTAGGGCATGAGCCTAAAGACTCTAATACCATGAAAGAATTTCATCTCATCTAAAAGTCTGAACTTATAAAGAGGTGTGTAATTAATTCGTTTATTTAATTTCTCTATCAGTTTTTTTTACTAAATATATAGTAAATTTTGGTTTATAAAATTTTCATTAATCTTGACTTATTTAATATATAAATCAAATATAGAGGCAGTTCACCATTTACAAAGAGGAATCCAGGAATTTTCTTATTTTAAAAAGTATACTTACGTTTATTCCGCTTCTAATAAAAAATACTTGAGTTTTTTCCGAGTAAAGTTTCTATTTGAAAATTAATTACTGAATCATTCAAACTTCATCGTACTACAATTTTTAATTCAAACATTCCTTGTTGGAAATGTCTAATGTTCTCAAGTCAACCTATAGTACATAACATTTTGTTTACCAAAACATTCTGGCAAATACGTAAATGATTTTTTTTTTGGAACTTAAGTGACCTCGAATTGAAAAACCTCGATTTTTTTTAAGGAAAATGAAAGAAGCATCGATAATAATCAACTGTGAGAAATTTCGTTTGACTAATTCCAACATTCAAAACTTTGTTTAAATTCAGTAACAATATATGCATCCTAGCATCCATATTTAATGCAAATAAATGAATATTAAATATCAAATACTATAACAAAAGCTTTTAAGATATATACACACTATATGTATATAATGCCATGCATTTATATATATATATATAAAATATAAGAAATGCAAGTTTCCACACATACAACAATTAATTATACTTAACTCTTTTGTTGATCAATTTTATTCCGATCCCTGGACTAGAATTTCAATAACTGGAACTTAACTAATTAAATTCCAGTCAAAGCATGAGGCTTGAAAATTCCGTTCCCTATTACTATAAAAGATCGTGTTGTTCGGGCATTATAACACATCTCAATAAACATTTGAAATTAGAATACTTAGGATTCGAATATCTTCTCTTAGATTATAACTAGTTATTAAATTACACTCTACATTCTTTAAAAAAAAAATCAAGAACATATGGGCTCAGCTGGTGTACAAAATTTTGTATCCCATCAACAAGATAACATTGTTCGCCCGTTGGCCAACTTCTCTCCTAGTTTATGGGGCGATCTTTTCACTTCATTTTCGATTGATAATCAGGTAACTAATAACATATTGCTTCTTCTTCTTATTGAAATTTGAATTTATTAGCATGCAAAATGAGCGTTGTTACAAATTTTGCATATGGAACTATTGTTGCATGGCTTGCAAATTACGTAGGGAGTTGTGAAGTTATTATAACAAGTTGTTAATCAATTTAATTCGTATGATGTTTATCAGGTATCAGAATCTTATGCTAAAGAAATCGAAGCGTTGAAGGAGGAGGTCAGGAGCATGATTGTAGCTTCAGATGGGAATAAGATGGAAGAGAGATTGAAGTTAATAGACAACATTGAACGTCTTGGCGTTGCATATCATTTTGAAAAAGAAATTGATGAACAAATTCAAAACTTCTACCATGCCTACCCCACTTTGGAAAATGATGATTTACACGCTGTTGCTCTTTATTTTAGGTTATTAAGACAACATGGCCATGACATTTCCACAGGTATATAATTAATTAATTAAAATTGAAGGAATTTTTCCCAAAATATATTAATTAAACACGCATATAATAACATTGAGCCTTTAATATTGTGTGATCAACAGAGATTTTCAAGAAATTCACAGAAATTGATGGTAAATTCAAGAATGAATTGAAGGGTGATCCTAAGGGCATGTTGAGCCTATATGAAGCGGCTAATTTAAGAACACATGGAGAAGAAATATTGGAGGAGGCTCTCGTGTTCACAACGAATAATCTTGAGTCCGTCGCTCCACATTTGAGCTCTCCTCTCAAGGAACAAGTTGTGCATGCCTTGGAGCAATGTCTTCAACGCGGCATTCCAAGGGCTGAGGCACGACGTTACATCTCTTTCTACCAAGAATTTGAGTCCAAGAATGAGTCCTTGTTGCGGCTAGCTAAATTGGACTTCAATTTGCTTCAAATGTTGCATAGAAACGAACTTGGTGAATTGATGAGGTATACTAGAGTTTTAAAATATAGGTTAATATTTAATATGATCGTCTAATTAATTAAATATTATGACATGTATATATTAATTTGGCTATGGTTGATAATTATGGCAGGTGGTGGAAGGAATTGGACCTTGTTTCTAAACTTTGTTATGCAAGAGATAGGGTGGTGGAATGTTATTTTTGGACATTAGGAGTGTATTTTGAGCCACATTACTCAAGATCACGAATCATGCTAGCTAAAACTATAGCTATGATTTCGGTAATTGATGATACATATGATTCATATGGCACGGTTGATGAACTTGAAATTTTCACTCATGCAATAGAGAGGTATATATTTGTATACATACCAAACATATTTTGGATAATTTCTTGGATCAATTACATAATTGTTTAATTTTTAATAATTTTAATGCTAGATGGGACATCAAAGAAATTGAAACACTCCCAGAAGAGTACATGAAAATCTGCTACACAGCTATTTTACATCTCTACAATCAGTACGACGAAGAACTAAGGCTACAAGGAAGATCATTTGCTGTTGATTATGCTAAAGCGACGGTGTGTTGACTATTAATCCCAGTCGATTGAGTACAGCTGTCAGGGAAAAGCCACGTGGCTGACTTTTCACCGACTGCTCCAACTCAATCAACATTAATTTCCTATCTTAATTAATAAGATTATCAATATGAAATTTATCTGCATGTATGTTACAATAATTTGAATAGATGAAAGAGATTATACGAAGTTACAACATCGAGGCTAAGTGGTTCATCGAAGGATTCATGCCTCCATTTGCTGATTACATGGAAAATGGCTTCATTACAAGCACCTATTACGTGCTTGGAGCTACATCTTTCATGGGGATGACCAATACAAGAAAAGAAGCTTTTGATTGGCTTATCAAGAAACCCAAGATTCAAGTAGCTAATGTTACTATATGTCGAGTTATAGATGACATAGCCACTTACGAGGTATGCATAATCAATATATCACTACAATAAAATCGACTTAATTTTAATGACAACAATCATGTCAATATAATTCTCTAGCTAAAAAAAATTAATGACATTATAGGTTATTTAAATTTGAAAAATAATGTGACATCTTGTATGTGACATTTGTAGATTGAGAAGAAAAGGGGACAAAGCGCAACGGGCATCGAATGCTACATGAAAGATCATGGAGTATCGGAGGAAGAGGCAATGGATGAGTTTAGTAAGATTGCTGAGAATGCTTGGAAGGACATTAATGGAGAATGTGTGAAGGAAAAATGTGTTCCAATGGAGAATTTGAAGAGAGTGGTGAATCTTTCTCGATTGATCGACGTTGTTTACAAGCACAACCAAGACGGATACACTCACCCTGAGAAAGTGTTGAAGCCACTTATCACGGCCTTGCTTCTTGATTCATTCAACGTCTACCCCTAGTTAAATATTAATTTCATGCATAATTTGATTGATCATTATTTTTAAATTATATACTTTCATTTTTTTTTTGTGGATTATCCATTAGTTAAAAATTGTTTAATTATTATTCAATTCATTCGTTTGTACGTTCAATGTGTAGAATATGTGCCTCACTTTGTATTTCACAAAATGTAGAAGCAAATAAATAAAAATTGATACAACCAATTTTATGTATCTATACATTCTTTCTTTGTTTAGTTAAACGATTGAGCTCCATGGTGCTAACTGCTATCAGTCGACTATAACACACATGACAGAGCACTTCTTCAGAAAACCATATATATACATCCACATTATAAATTAATAACTTCGTGAAGCAAAATTTAAGGGGAAAAGAAAATATGAATATATCGGCTTTTAATAATTACTCACTCCGTCCCAATCTTAACTGCATGGTTACTGTGTTTGTGTGCTCGGAGTTTAAGAAAGAGTTATTTATTAATATTTATGTGATAAAGTGTTGGGGGTAGAAAAGAGAATTCAACTAAAGTGATAAATTGTTGAGGGTATGAGAGAGTGACATATGGTAAATAAGTGGGTGTATGAAGGGTGTGAGTTATAATGGATATTTCCATTTAAAAAGATGTGCAGTTAAGATTGAAACAAAAAAAAATGAAAATAGTGCAGTTAAGATTGAGACGGATGGAAGTAATATTTATAAACATTTTTAAGAACCGATCAGATAATAACTGGGCATCATGGATGCTTTTATTGGGCCACGCCTTTTCTTTGTTTGATAGCAAATGTTGGATTGAAGCCCAAATCCCAACTTACGTTGTCAATTTGTCATAGTAATTTATCATTTTTAGCGAGTTTTAATTTAATTGAAATAATAACGGATCAATTGAATTATTGAACATGCAGCACTAGCGCACAAACCCTAAAATTCCTATTTTTAGTTAAGAAATTGATAAGATTAACATAATAAATTGACTATTTGTATATAAAAAAACATGGGGATCGACATATTAAATTTGTATTATCATGTCTTAACTGAATTATCAGAACGTGCAGTTGCGTATACAAACTTTTTATATGATACCTTTTTCAGTTAAGACGTCATCGAGTTGAAAAAAATATATAAAATAAGTATCGAACATTAATTTCGGTGTTTTCGATTAAATTCCCTTTTTTTTTTTTTGGAAAAAGGATATTTCATTCATAAAGGGCATGACTCATGAGACGTACCCAAGTTTACAAACAGGCAAGAGATGCCTACAAAAAGTATAGTAATAGTAGCAGAATTTAGAATTCTAATTTTTTGCTCAAGCCTAATCAAAAATTGCTCTAGACATAGTGCTCCACTCATCATATGATAATTTGTGTCTCCATGTTCCTCTTGCATTGACTCAGCTCCAAAGTCTTCTTTTAATGTCTTTCACAAATCTCTTTAACCTCTGCTTTTCGATTAAATTCCTCTATTCTACTTTTCATATTTCATTGATGTTTCACCATTCTGGATCTTTAACAAGTAGATTTAGGATATGGTGGTTCGTTGAATATTTTTTATTATTCCACATGTCATCCATTTATATTATAAAATACAAAATGAAATATCAACTATGGAATATGTGATTTCATTCCGTTTTCTACTCCTATATGATCTCCTTAGTATTTCCGCATCCCCTTTTATTTTAAAAAACATAATTTTTATAGTCCCTCCGTCCCACAACACATTGTGCTCAATTTTTGGACACATATATTTAAAAAAAATGTATAATGAGTAGAGTGTTGGAGAGTAATTTTATAAACTTTTATGTATAAAGTAAATAAAGTAATTGAGTTTGAATTACAAATGGTATCATAACTTTGGCTTTAAATAGATTTAGTCTCATAAGTTTTTTTATCGTCGATTTAGTCCCAATAACTTTGACAATGTCCAATTTTAGTCCCAAATCGGCCGAAATAACGTCGTTTTGCCATTTTTATTCGGGGTTTTCCGGCGGATGTTGTGACTTGACTGTCACATGTACTGTCACGTGTATTTTTATGTGTGTTTGACTAATTATTGTCATCAATTATGTTTTAATTTTAAGTTTAAAATTTTAATTATATATGCCTGAAATTCTAGCTGTTAAAAAAAATACATGTGACAGTCCAGTCACAGCATCCGCCGGAAAGCCCAAATAAAAATGGCAAAACGACGTAGTTCCGGCCGATTTTGGACTAAAATTGGACATTGTCAAAATTATTGGGACTAAATCGACGACAAAAAAACATATGAGACTAAATCTATTTGAGACCAAAGTTATGGGATAATTTGTGATTCAAACTCAAAGTAAATTGATTAAGTGTTCGTATGGGTATCAAAAACAATAATATTTTGTGTAAATATGTAAATATTGTAAGGGTGTAATTTAATGAGGAGTCTCCATTTTTAAATATGCAAAGTGTTGTAAGACGTCTAAATAAAAAAAAATACAATGTGTTGTAGGACGAATGAAATATTTTATTATCTTTAAGCACGTCAAATCTTAAATTGATATCTCTTTACTTTATTTTCTATATCAAAGGAGAATAAATTTCTACTTGCAGCTAGGAGTTCATAATTTTTTTAAAAAATATACTATAACTAATCTTTAACAAACATTTTTTAAACTTGTTCACCATATAAAATTGAATCGATATTAACATCATAATATTTACTTACTGGAGACAAGTGTAATGGTATTACTTTACTCTTTTTTGTTCTATATTGATAGTTTAAACTTTTTTTTTGTCTTTCCCTTAGTAAGAAATTCTTTTTTGCCATTTTATTTACCCTTACTAAAGAGAGTAGAGCATGGGGGTCGCGCGTAGGTCACACATGGAATGCGACCTAGTGAGAGGGATAGACATTAATGTAATAAGGATAAATATGTCATAAAAAACAAAAAAATAAATAAAAATTATCAAGAGTAGAGCAAAAATGAGTTTAAACTATCAATATATATGGGGCATTTTTGCCAATTTTCTGTACTTTAAAATATATCAGTACTCCTATAGGTATTAATTTATTAATTAGCTTATAAATGTAATGATATTAGTTAATTAGTGTTATAATATTAATTTATAAGTGTAATGATATTAATTTGATACCATAAACAAATTTTACTAGATTTTAAGTAAATTATATAATAATTAAGATATTTCCATGTGCCCTTCAACTTAGATAAGCAATCTTATACTCAACCAGTAGCCCAAATAATACTCTATTAATTTGCTGGAGCTAGCTTTAAATTTCAGTGAGTAAATACTAAATAGGGCCATATGTCCAGCTCGTAAACTAACTCTCAAACCAAACCAAACACTAACATATTCTTAATCAATTCCACAGCAAATTAAATGGCGTCATTATTGCATCAATTAATCCCATCACCAATGAACATCAGTTTTTCATCCCATCACATAACAAACAACTTGTTATCCCCTCATTCTCGTAATTCATCAAATTCTAATTCTCTTTTAAGGTTCCGTTTGGCCGTTAAGAAACCAAAATGTGGTGCTTCAGGTTTGCCTGGCGGGCTCGAGCCGGGCCTGATGCCGAATCACGTGGGCGTAATCATGGATGGGAATAGAAGATGGGCCAGAAGTAGAGGATTGTCTCCACAACAAGGCCATAAAGCTGGAGGAGAAGCTCTCAAACTAATTGCTCCAATTTTTAACAAGTGTGGAGTCAAAGTTCTCTCAGTTTTCGCCTTTTCCACTGAAAATTGGGCCCGGACTAAGGTACATTTATTTATATAAAATAATGGGTATAACATCTTGTTTTCAGAGAAGAAGATTTTTTTAATAAAAATTATGACATTATATGTGTTATTATAAATATCGTCATGTAAACTAGATTGTATTCAATTTTAATCATGTGTGATGTGTATTTTTACTTCTTCAATTTGATCTAGAAAAACCAAAATTAATCCAGGAAGGACCACATTTGAAAAAAGTACAAATATACAAGATTATAACCGAACAATAAAGGACCAAAATTAAAAATAGTAAAAATAAACAAGACGAAAATTGACATAAAAAAGACTAGATATATTCAAAAATCTTTCTATATCTTTACTCGAATCCAATTTTAGTCTTTTTTATATTTTTTTGGTGCAAATTTTGCCAGAAAATTCAATTTTTGGCCGGAAAATTGTCCTATATTTTTTATTATGGTCAAATTAATGACCATCACCACTCTCGTTTGAACCATCTCTCATCCAAGAAGCAATTCCCTCAATTAATTTCAAGTTTTGATTACACTTTTCTGATCAATCGTGAATTATGTTCATTCCTGTAGCTAATTCTGAGTTAATTTATAGAGAGAGTCGAGGCATATACTATTCTCTTCTTCTCATTGTACTCGTCATTTTATCACATTTTTTTGTGTCATTTGATAGCTAGCTAATTAACAGATTTTTGACAATTTTTCAATAACTTTTCTGTCCAAAATTTATATTTTACGGATGAAAATGGCCAAAATAGACACCAAAGAAACCAAACTGATAAACAAAAAAAAAAAGGACTAAAATAGGATTCGAGCAAGATATATGAGGATTTGTGAAATCAAGTCCAAAAAGGACAAAAAAAAAAAAAAAGAAAAATATATACGATAAAAATTGAACACGACCTATATCACAAGACAATTATTGATATTAATTAACTCAACTTTATATAGTTACAAGTTGAGAGAATTATCTCTATATAAATTTTATATTATATATATGTAAAGAAAAAAAAAACAAAAAACTTAGAAATTCAATGGAGGAGACCGTTCTCTCATGCGATGGTCGGATCCTGAATGTCCGCTGCTATACAACTGTCATATATGAGTTATCATCTCTCAAAATTAAGATAAAAACTTGTGTGAATCCGAGTTCACGGTGAACTCTATTTTTTAATATCATTGCTATGCATGAAAATTATCATTGTTCAAAAAATAAAATATTTTTTAAACAGTGACATAATTCATATATAAAGTTGGTTCACATGGGTGTTACTCAAAAATTAATTCAGGTTCTGCTCGAATTTAAGAAATAAAGATATTTTTTTTCTCATTTTGTTTCTAATGCGAATAGCTATATCTTCTTTTAATGAACAGGAGGAAGTTGATTATTTGATGAACTATTTCGAGGAGAATACAGAAACAAATATCGATAAACAAAACGAGTAAGCATTTGTTAGTAATATGTGTTGAGTTTGATTTAGTTATAGAATTAAATGAATACTCATCAATATACATATGTATGCAATGATTTGTACAAATACTAGGTATGATATGATTTGGCTTGGTAATTGTACGAGCAATGATTAGTACAAATACTACGTATACTATATGATTCCGTTTGGTAATTGTTCAATTTTCCAAATAAAAATGAATTTTTTTGTCAAATAATTTCACCACTATTTGTTTTGATTCTATTATTTTTAATTTTGATTTTCGTCATATAATTTATAAGCTTTCGATGTTTTGGTCTTTTGATTTCATCTTATGACTTACATGAATCAAAATCAAAATGTGGTACAATATGTAAATTACAAGACGAAAATCAAAACGGCTTGTGAGACTTGGGATCTATCTTCCAAAAAGTGACAAAATTACGGGAAAAGAAAAAACATTTTTCCCATATTCTTACGAACTCTAGTCATCAAGCTTATTATATTTTACATAATATTAATTAATTGTTCGAATTGACAGAAATGATGCGCGAATAACTTTTTTGGGAGATAGATCCCAACTCTCACAAGCCGTACAAAATCGAATGTGTTCCGCGGAGGACCGTTGCAAAGGCAACAAGGGACCTCAGGTTGCAGTGTGTATGAACTATGGTGGTCGGTACGACATAATTGAAGCAGCTAGAAAGATTGCACGGAAAGTACAAAATGGGAGTTTGCAAGCGGAAGACATCAACAAAAACGTGTTTGATCAGCATCTCGAAACACATGTCCTTGATTTTCCGAACCCTGATTTGCTGATAAGGACTAGTGGTGAATTGAGAGTCAGCAATTACATGATGTGGCAGTTGGCCAACACCGAGCTCTATTTTACTAAAAAAATGTTTCCCGACATGAAAGAGGAAGATGTTGTCGAGGCGCTAGCTGAATTTCAGCGGAGGCAGAGGCAAAGGCAGAGACAGAGGAGTTCTTAGTTGGTCCAATTTATTGATCATTTCTTTCAATGCAGTCAAAACATTATTGAATTTGTATAATTAACTTGTACATATATAATCTACTGCGTTTAGCTCATCCACTAGTAACTCAGGATAGGTTCATCCACTAAAATTGATACCTTCAAGACTATAACTAAAAAGATAAAAAGTTACAAGGCTAAAAGTGAAATCACTCTAAATTATAGGACTAGTTTTGAAGTTTTACCGCTGTATTAGACACGTATTCAATCGAGATTACCTGAAGAGCAATAAATTATAATATCCAGAGAAAATAAACAGTTCAATTCCCCCGTTCCATTTTTTTATTACATCGTGTATCACTTTTTGGATCTTTAACACGTCTCGTCATGATAATTACATATTGTTGATTACTTTTTTATATTACACGTACATATCAATCATCTAGAGAGTGAAATACAAAAAGAAACATTTTGAGATTTTTAAATAGATTTCTATGTTGGGTAGTTGGGTGTGTAGGATTTGGCGATGAAGTGGGATGAAAAGAGTTGGAAGGGTCACCCTCACGGTAATAGGCACTGCCACACTAGTGTACAAGGCTCACGGTAATAGGCACTGCCACACTAGTGTACAAGGCTTTGATATACTCCCTCCGTCCCAACATTACTTGAGCATTTATTTTATTTGAACGTTTCAATATTACTTGAACATTCTCAAAATAGAAACAAATATGTGAGCCTAACATAATTAAAAGAAATAGGATTGAGATTTTTTTTAAAGGTAATTAATTACAATAGTTTCCTAAGATAATCGATTATAAGGGAAATCACTCTTTGAGTGAATAAATTTTCCCTCTCCGTGAGATTTTTTTTTAAAAAAAAGTAATTAATTACAATAGTTTCCTAAGATAATCGATTATAAGGGGAATCACTATAAGAGGGAATAAATTTACCCTCTCCGTGAATCACTATAAGAGGGAATAAATTTACCCTCTCCGTGTCTCGAACCCAAGATCTCGGGTCTCAAATGGTGGAACACTAACCACTTAAGTTATCCACGCTCGATGGAAATAAGATTGAGATTTATGTTATATAAATATGTTGATTTGGTTTTTTTTAAGAAGTGTTGATTTTGGTTTTAAAAAAAAGTGTTGATTTTGGATTTTTTATTTAATTTTAAAAATAAATTTAATTGAACTCAAATTAAATTGAATTTAATTAAATAAATTGTTCTAAAAGCTTAAAAATTAAAATGAATTACAAATAATGGATACAATACAAAGAATTTGAACAAGAGTTGCACTGAGTTTGAGCTCCGTGCGGGGCCAAGGAAAATCCGCCCAGTAACATGAGAATTCAATTTGGAAAGTTATAATTTTTTTAGCAAAATTTGTGTAAATGAATTTTTTGAGTAGCTAATTTACATTTTATAAGTATTACTTGTTTCATTAAAAATAGTACTTCTTCCGTTTTGTAATAAGTGTCCTATAATTTTTTTAGTAAAATTAAGAAGGACATGTATTGACGAATTTGCTCTTCTTTAATGATTTTTTTATTTTCAATTTCCATGATTTTTGCTTACCATAACAAATTCTCTTTCACACATATCTCAATAATTAGGAGTATTTTCTAAATTTAAAACAAGAGTGAGTCTCATGTGCACCCAAATGCACCGTGCACTCGGGCATAAGAGTGATCAATTAAGAAAATGGGTCGCGCACTTGTTTACTTGTTAACATAGCAGGATGTTGCAAATTTTCACAAAGTTACAAGATGCCCCAACGGTTCTGCACCCTTATCTAAAGCTTGAGGTGCAAGGTTCAATATCCACCTATTGCAAAAATTTTTTTAAGCGTGCAACTACTTATAACAGAAGCGTTCAACTACATATAACAGAAACGTGCAACCACTTATAACAGAAGCGTGCAACCACTTATAATAGAAGTGTGCAACTTTTAAACATTATCCTGAATCTATTAACCTACTTGATCGTATTAGAACATTGAAACACCCTAAAGTGAAACAAAAGATGCAAAATGATGCTTCCTTAGCTAAAACACTTGATCACATAGCTCTTCAACCACGATTTAACTACTTAGTGCATCACTAAAATCTGTATACGATCAACATCCTCCACCTCATCGAATCCGATCAAAATCTTGCTCATCAATTTCGCCATAGGCGTTCACCGGCGCCGATTGGGGGAATCCGAATCTCGCCGCCGCCTTGTCCTCCTCGCCGCCATCGCTGGCTCATCTCCTGATTGAGGTTCGATTTCCGCCGGATTTAGATGGTGGTGGTCGTCGGAGAGCGCCAGTGCGGATCTCACGGGACATGCGGCGGTGATGGTGGTGGTACTACTTATTGCATCACTACATCTGAATACAGGTGGGCAAGGCGCTTCCGCCTAACAAGAGAGTTTGGGTATCCATCAGACGGACAATCTCAATTTATTTTTTATATATGACCCGAATTCAAGTGACTGGGTAGGGTTGGGGCGAGTGCACGAATCCAGTTGCATATGAGACCTAGCCTTAAAATAATGGCAAACTTGGCAAAAATAGTGCCAAAAAGGCTAAAAAGACATGAGTGAGTTTCATGTGCATTCAGGTGCACCGTGCACTCATAGTGCATTTTAAAACCGTGCAACTTATTGTACTGAAAAATGCAACTTATTTACACTAAACCGTGCAATTATTAATATGAAAAAAATAATTGCACTTTTCAATATAAATAAATTGTATATTTTAATATAATAAGTTGCACGGTTCTAAATGCACCTGGATGCATACAAGACTTAGCCAAAATACATTCAATTTTGAACAAAACAAGAAAAGTTAAAAGGACACTTATTGCGAAAGGGAGTGAGTAGTATTTTTTTTAAGCGAAAGTTGTACTAAAACACAACGACTATACTTGCAACAACAGAGTGTTGAGATGCGACAACTGCATTTTCTCTCTACGAGTTTGGCATAGTAAGAGTTTAACTAGCCCTTGAATTACTTATTCCAGCATTTTTCACGTACAATGAATTGAATGTATACATACATATATCATATATAGAAGAAGCAATGTATCATCCTATCAAGAGGACATAAGTACTCCAGAAGATAGTTTATAAAAAATAAATCCTTAACAAACTTGGTTTAAATTAATAAACAGCAAAGTTACCAAATTGGTGTACCTGAACCACCAAGTGTTGAGTACGAGCACAGATAAATGGAGAGTCCCATCAAATAAAACTCGTGCAGCTCCAAACCAGATTCATCTTACATGATATGGTTTGGCGATCAAATGAAGACTGGACTTTCTAGTCACCGCGGCTACATCGCTCTCACTCATATCCAAATCATGCGGGCTAACTCCTGGAGGAAGTTTCCAATCGAAGTGAAAAAGGAGTCGAGCAAGAACGAGTTCAATGCTGGCTACACCAAATGCGATGCCAGGGCACATCCTCTTCCCAGACCCGAATGGAATGTACTCAAAATGTATGTCAGTATTCCAATCTCGCACTCCTTGATTGTTTTCTTTCCCTTAAACTCACCTTGTGCTTTTGCCATCACTCTTGGGTTTTTCATCAACTCTGCCATGGCCCAGTCCAGTGTTGTGAGTACAGTTTCCGACCCCCCTACAGCCATATCCTACGTACAAATTTACAGATGATCACATACAAATTAAAAGGTTTATTGTCCCATAATTTGTCATTTTTGGCCCCAAAATCTCTAGAAATTTTAAAACCAGTCTTGTTTTATGTCACATAAGAATTTAAAAGACAGGTTATGGGGTCAAAATTGGACTTTTGTGTGACTTAAATCAATGTCGTCCACCATTTCAACCTTATCCAAGCTCATCATCTTAAACACTTCCACCAACGGAAACAGATCCGCCAGGTAAAGATGCCCCGCGAAGCTCGTCGCTTTCTTCACAGACTTAACAACCGCGTCCTTGTTCATAGCCGCTTTCCTTAGCCCCGAGTTCACGGCGCTTTCGTCCTTGGCCATTTTCCCTATCAGGGCTCTGGACGTCATGGAACCGATGCACAGGATAATTTTCTCCGTCAGGTTAAACGGCGTCGCGCGGGTCGACTCGATTGATTCCACCAGGGAGGACGCCTCGTCCTCCCTGATGTGCTCGAAAAGTCTGGTGCTTTTCGCGCCCAGCAGTTCCGAGCTGCAGACTTTCCGCATCTCCCGCCAGTAGTGGCCGTACGGGCTGAACAGAATGTCTGAGTAATTGTAGCACATTACTTCGCCTGTCATGGTTTTCGGGCTTTCACTGTCGGAAAAGGGCCCGAGGGAAAAGAGGTAAGTGATCAAGTTGAAGGGAAATTGGTCTTTTATTGTTGACAGAAAAATGTCAGATAGAGGATACGGATCAAGACCTTGGAATAAGACCTTGGAAAAATGTCAAATTGGACTATGGATCAAGACCTTGGAATAAGACATTCTTTTTTCTTTTTTTTTTTGCTGGAATTAGATGTTCACTTGAAGTTGATTCGTGTTATATCATTTTATTTCGCACGCATATTTTAATATAATATAGGCAATTTTTTTCTAATTGACGGCTGGATGAGTGAGCATTTGCCGAACAATTTGGGAATGGCTTCATAAATACACGTGATATGTTGTCTTTGTAATCAAGTTGATGTTCATATATGATATGACAGATCTCGATGACCTGTTTTTTTTAATTATTTAGTCTGATTTTTCTTGTTTTAAGCAAATGTTGTTTTCAATATTACTTCATCCTTACTATTATAAATTTCTTCATTTCATTTTTTATAAATTTCTTCATTTCATTTTTCATCCGTCATACAATAAATTTTTTATTTTTATAAATAAAAAAAGTAATTTACTACTTATAATTTTTATTCTTAATTTTCACACAATATTATAAAAATGTCACTCACTACTTCACCCATTATTCCATATATCTTTTTTCCTCTCCCCAATACTTTCAATTACCCTTTATTTTTAAAATTTTATTATTATTCATTAGATAAAACAACAAAAAGAAACAGAAAATTTATATCAGGAGACGGAATGAGTATCTTTTAGTCTTGCACGCTAACATCATCAAATCTTGTGTGATGGGGTATGTTGTAGAAGACAAATCAAATCGGATATATGCTTGTATCCTACACGCCGGCAAGGTCCACCTAGGCCCAAATCGACCCGAGGCAAGACGGAGATCGGTACCCAAAAAATACGTGGATCCGACATGTTGTGAGCATGTTGCACGAGGTCAGCCCCTACATGAGATACCATGGGATAAAGATGATGGAATTTTACCAAGGCTAACACCTCGCAGATCGCCAGAAGAGACATCAAGGCCCGACCGGAGGATGGGCGATCAGAGCGACCTTGAGGACCTCGGTCTGACATAAATGCAGAGCATTAACTACGACTGGGCGGGTATCAGACAGGCGACGCCGAAGAACTTTCCTAAACCATACCTAAATCAGAGATAAATCAGCAAAGGACGACGCCGATTGACTTTTTCGATTATTACCTAAAACGGCTAATTCCTTGCAAATCTCTGAAGGCCTGGGTCAATGTGTAAGCGAGGTCCGCGAGGTCGACAACCTCAACGAGCGACCTCCCTCAAGGACGATCCATAGGCGAGGTCAAAAAGAGAAGAATAAAGACTTTCTGAAGTCGTCAAGCACAGCACAAGAAGATAATCCGGCCAAATCAGGAGTCAACGTCGACCTCACGAGACGAGACAAAAGCATTTAGTGTAATGTAAATCTAGTTTTAATTATTAGATCCACAGTTGTTAATAAAGCCCAAAAATAAAGGGTTTATACGAGTTTGGAGGGTTTTTTGGCCTATAAAGGGTGGTCCTCTCCTCTATAAATAGAGGACCACACCCCATTGTAAAGTCTCTCCCATTTAGCCCTCATTCGTGATATATACAAAAAACAATATTTATGGGAAGAACTCAAGAGTTCTTTCCGCAGTGTTCTTGTTCGTTTATTATGTTTGATAGTTATTAATCGGGTTTATGTTATAACCACATTACGATCCGTTTATCCGACCCGATAAAATCGCTATCAATAGGGTAGTTTTTTTTTTATATTTCTGTATATTGTGATTCGTGAGGTCATAAATAACAAAGTATAATGTATTAAATATAGCAACTTGTATTTATTATACTCGTGTTTAAAAATTAGAAAATAGTAAAAAAATTGATAAAAAATGAGAGAGATACTGAACACTGTCCAATATATGCTTTTTAACTTTCAATTATTGATTGTTGTAAAAAAAAAAATCAATTATTGATGAGTTGCGTCATGGATCAATTTTAGAAATATGTTACTTCATAATGGATGAATTATATCTTTTTCCTTGAGTTTAGTTAAATGAACGGACAAATTTTCAAGAAACGACTAGTTTAAAATTTGAAATGACTAATTGTATGGTGCAATATGCACTTGTAGTGCATTCTAGAGCAATGTAAATTGTTATACTAAAAAATAATACTTGTTTACACAGAATCATGTAACTATTAATATAAAATTATAATTGAACGATTTGATGTAAACAAATTGATCTTTTAACATAACGAGTTGTATAAAATACATTATGAATGTACAATTCACCTTAATGCACATAAAACCCACTCAAACGAAATTCATTGGATTAGCATGGTATACATAGGAAAAGATTTGAAGCCCTTGTAAATTAAACAGTCGAGGGGTTTGATTGTAATTTTCACATCTCTAGATATTTGCTTTGTAATGTTCAGATCTGCAGAAAGACAGAACCTTGCAATATCTACACCGTCAAATTTAATCTAAGGTGAAAAACTTGCCACATTATTTATTAGATAAATTGCAAAATTATGATTTATCTTTGACTCTTATTGCACTTTAAGAACTTAACTTTAGACTCTTGGAGGGTAGGTATTTAACTCTTAATTTATTGCAAAAAAAGGACCTGGTCAATTTTTAGACAAAATAATGGTTTTTTTCCAATTTGCATCTAACTTCTTTCGTTCTCAACCCTAAATGAAAAATAAGGTATTACGGCAATAAAAAAAATTTGTTCTCAACTTTTGTGTTCTTTTCTAAAATGCACTCCTTTATATTCACGGTTTGTTGTGTTCGATATAGTAACTCAGGCTTAATCGAACGCGTAAGAGCGACACGTGTAATATTTAAATATTCATGCCCAATGGACAAGTATTCGCCACTCAGGTCAGGAAAGAAGGAATCAGATGAGCTAAGTCAAAAAAAGGTCATGAGCAAATCTGAGGACCCAGGCGGCCAAAATACTCAGAAATCCTGAAAGACCTCAGATATCCTGAGGGTCAGTATGTTCGCACCTCAAATATCCTGAGGGTCAGTATGTTCGAAGGCCTCAGATATCCTGAGGGTCAAGATATTCAAGACCTCGATATCCCCGAGGGTCAAGATATATTCGCACCTCAGATATCCTGAGGGTCAGTATGTTCGAAGACCTTAGATATCCTGAGGGTCAGCATGTTCGCACCTCGGATATCCTGAGGGTCAGTATGTTCGCAGACCTCAGATATCCTGAGGGGTCCGAGTGCCCGACACTCAGATACCCCAAAGACCCGAACATCCTGAGGGCTCAGTGTGCTCGAGGAGGACAATATTCCAGCATAAAACTGACATGGTTAAAGGGGCGAACAAAATGTCCAACCGAGTAAAAGATTAATTTGGACGACCAAAAGAGTGCTTTTACATAAGTAAGTTCCAAGATCAACCAGAAGACGGTTGAAAACGTTGCAAGATTATTGAGTTCTTGCATGACCAAGTCTCCAAATCATGCTTGCCAACCCAAAATTCATGCTTGTCGGAGTGCTATAAAAGGAAGAAAAAAGAAGAAGATAAAGGTTCAGAAATTTACCCCAGAAATAGAGACACCCACACAATAAATTCTCCAGAGAGGTGAGGAACAGAAAAATCCGAGTGATAATCCACACATACAAGAAACCCTAGCACTCATATGCTTACTCTCCAGATTATCTTCATCTGTAATGATTCATCTTCATAAGGTGTATCAAATATTGTACGTGTAAAGCTCGCAATACCACATCCTGGCTTGGTATGCCCCCAGAGTAGTCATTTCCTGACGAACTAGGTCAACAAATTCATCTTATTTACAATTTATTTTACACGTGCATGTTTTGTTTGTGAGTCGTTCCCAAATTAGCCACATAATACTCTCCGTAAAAAATGACTCGCGACAATAACCGGCGCTTAGAAGGAGGGTCTTCACCCAAAAACCAACCCATATACTCTGAACCCTTAGAGAAATGAGGTAAAAAAAAATAAATAAAATGCCTCAATCTAGGAACACACTAAAACCGGAGAGGTCGGGACAAAGCCGACCACATGACCGGAAAGAGGCTCAGCGCCAACCTCATAAAGATCAGGGAGCGGAGATTACCAATCTCGAGGAAATTGTGAATGATCCGGCGGCCACAACCAGGGCCATCACTTTCTTGCTTTGAGCGCAGAAAGAGAGGGCCGAAAAGAATTGGCCAAATTAGAAACTCAAGATCGTGAAGAGCGGCGCCACGCATTAACTGATAGTGAGCAAGTTAAAAAAGAAAATTTCAATGGGCAAGTAAAAAAAGCCGGTAACACGCGTCGATGACGAAACGACCTCAAGGATCTAGACCATCACCGTTTGGGCGTTTGAGGCTCGCCCGTAAAAGACCGAATCGGTAATAATAGGCGACAGGATCCGGTGAAAGGAACAACCAATAAAAATGCTCGCGACCTTCAGATCTCCATGATCATCCGCGATGCGAACAAAAATCGGCGGGGAACAAAATTGTCTATCCATCATCGATTGGGTAGTCAAGCACAAACTTGGAAAGGGGATTTGCCCATCACGAGCATGACCCATCTGGGTCCTCGTGATGGGAAATAGCCCCCAATCTAAGTCTGTCAATCCCACAAAATTTTGCGAAATGCAAAAGGCCATCGAGGATTTAGCCAACTGGCCGTGACCAAAGGCCAATCTCGAAGCGAAAGCGATACCGCCGCCATTGTCACCGGCGATCATGGCGGCTAAATACAAGAGAAAGTGGCAAGTCCCGACCGCGATTCCATATTTGATCTTTGAGTCGGACCCTCATGTCCATCTCGGCAAGTATTCAATTTTATGATCGCGATGGGGCCGAGGACGCAACCACGATTACCTATCATTCCCCATGACTTTGGGTGATCGGGCACATAGATGGTTTTCTACTTTGCCACCAAGGTCTATCACATCTTTTTTGCCCAATTGGGACAACAATTTATGTCCCACTTTTCATCCATGTGTGCTGCTTGGTACCAAAACAAAGGTTGGGCGATTTCTCCCCAACTAAAATGTGAGTCGATTGAGCATACATAGAAAGATTTGATAAATGTCTCGTATGATGGGGCCCCAGGTTGAAAGAGGATGCCAAAATCCTTTGCGGTGGTCGGGGCCCCGACTCTAAATATTGATATGTGGAAGGCCATGCACCAAGACCGCGAACACATATTCGAGTTCCGGAAGCGGCGGCCAAAATCATAGCCATGCAAACCTACAACTAGAAAAAGTTTTTAGGAAGAAAGTGATGAATCAAGGGGGTACAAACCCCCGGGCTCTTTCAAACCATTTGAAGAAAAAAGATAAACGCCTCTACGAAGTCTTTTTGGGCGTTTAAATGAGACAATCTTTAACCAAATTAGGGATCGGGACATGTTGGAAAGGCCGAGAAGAATCATAATGGATAAACATCGGCTCAATGCTTCCAAATATTGTAACTACCACGAGTACATCGGGCACAACACTGAAGAGTGTCGCGATTTACTCCGTCAACTTTGGAAGCTATACGAAGATAATCATCTTACCCAATTCTTAAAAAAGCCGGTGAGCAGAGACTCCCGAACTGAAAAAATGGAAGATCGAAGGGGTAAGCGAAAAGACGAACAAACATCTGACAGTGATCCCGAAGAATCACGAAAAAGGACTGAAATACCCAAAAGAGGGCCTCCTACTGTGGGAAGAGATCGAGAAAGTCAAGAGATTCATATGATACGTCCTGAATATGGTCCAGTGGGTGGATGTCACCAGGCACCAACATTATCGAACAAACGAAAGAAGATGGAGATGCGTGCCATGCAAAACATTCATCAAGTGAAGGTGGCGAGCACATCAGCTAGCACGCCACCCTCGCACCAAATCATTTTTTCAGAGGACGATCTCGACGGAATCATAACTCCCCACAATGACTCCTTAACCATCAGTGCTCGACTCCTTGGGTTGAAGGTGCACCGTCTCCTGGTTAACACCGGAGCTTATGCGAACATTTTGTTCGTTGATACCCTTCTCCAGATGGAAAAACAAGTTGGAGACTTGAGCAGTTATATTGAACCGTGTAATCATGCCATAATGGGTTTTGGGGAATCAGAACCCTTGACCCACATGGTATGATTAGGTTAGGAAATCGAAATTAGAATCAACTCGAATCCGACATCCGATGAACTAGAATGCTTTAGATTTTGTAATCGCCGATGTTCGCTTCTACTTATAACGGGTTCCTAGGTCGCCTGCTTTATTCAGAATTTAAAGCGGCACATTCTCACGACATTACTATTGTGTTAAATTTCCGACACAAGATGGAACAGGAAGCGTAAAAGGAGATCAGAAGAAAGCTCGAGATTGTTTGCTATCTTGTGCACCAGAAAAACAAAGCATCGTCAATATGATGGAGCGAACATGGGAGATTGGTGAGCCAAGCCAGCGAGCAAATACCTCGCCGAAAGATCTTCCGACGAACATAAGTTCGACGAAAGCATAGCTCTTCACAGCGAAACACGAAGCGAACACAAACTCCGGGGTGACAACTAATCCCCGGATCTCCTAGATCAAATGAACATTGATCGACCCAAACGAGCAAAAACGGACTGGGAGCCTCGCGAGGCTTTGAACCCATGGAGGTTGATGACGAGCACCGGGGGTCCATCCAAGATCCTCGGTGGAAGCAAAAGAGAAAGCGAGCAACACCTGTCGAACAATTGGAGTCCATCAAAATTGATCCGAACAGACCCGAGTTAGAAGTGTTCATTGGTTCAGAATTACCTGAACCAATCCGAACAGGAATTATTACTTATCTTCAAGCAAACTTGGATGTGTTCGCATGGTCGCATCGAAGACATGGTTGGCATTGATCCAAAACATGCATGCCACTCCCTCAACCTTGATCCAATACAAACTCCAGTTATCCGTGCCACAGAAAGTTTAGTCCGGAAAAATATCGTAATGAATAGTGAAATCAAAAAGTTGCTCGACAACAAACCGATTCGAGAGGTAAAATGCCCAAGATGGCTTGCGAACCACAGGCTCAAATCCGCAAGTCTAATAGATCTTGGAGGTCGTGGTATTGATTTCACGGATTTAAACAAAGGCATGTCCGAAAGATAACTTCCGGATGCCGATATCGATTATTTGGTCGATAATACAAAGAGCCGTGAACTTATGACTTTTATGGATGCATTTGCTTGGTTATCACCAAATACCTATGCACCGGACGATCAAAAGAATACGGCATTCGCAGTTGAAAAGAACATGTCTTGTTGGCAACGCATGCCGCTCGGATTAAAGAATGCCGAGCAACATATCAACGTTTGGTGAACAAAATGTTAAATTTAACACATCGGCCGAACAATTGAGGTATATATTGATGATATTGTGGTTAAGAGTGAACATAAGGAAGACCACATCACCCACCTCGCCTAAACGCTCGATATACTCGGAAGTACAATATGAAGCTAAATCCGAAAAAATGTAGCTTTGGGGTTCACTCAGAAAATTCCTGGACATATGGTCACCAACGGCGGGATCAAAGCGAACCCAACAAAGATTCAAGCCATGCTCGATATGCAAGCTCGTAAAATGTTAAAGAGGTCCAAAAGCTAACCGACGTTTACCTTAAGCCGATTTATATATATCACGAATCAAGCAAATGCAAACCTTTCTTCGATACATTGAAGAAAGGAAATTCGATGGACCGAACATTGCCAAAAATGCATTCAAATCATTGAAGCAGATACCTTGCAGATACTTTCGACACATGCTTCAAGCCTGTCTCGCGCGAACAACTCTATCTCATCTTCTTGCGCATCCGAGCATGCGATCGATGTTGTGCTCAGTCTTGGCGAAGGCACAATGCACTTGCCTATTTACTATGTAAGCGGAAGTCTTAAGGAAGTCGAGCTCGATACCCACCATTGGAAAAATTAGCATATGCCTCGTCATGAAAGTGTTGAAAATTATACCATATTTTTTCGACCACTCGATCGAGGTAATCTTGACCACTTTCCCATTGCGCCAAGTCCTCCAATCGACCGGATATTCTTTGGCGGATTACTAAAGTGGGCGGTAGAGTTAGGACACCAAGGCATTACGTTCGCTCCATCGAACAAAGAATGAAGGCGAGCTATGGCGATTTCATGGTCGAGTTGACATATCCTCAAATGCTTTCGAAAAGAATATCGACCAACCATGGCATATGTATGTTGATGGCTCATCAACAAGTTTAAGAGCGGAGCAAAGTTTCTCATCCCCAACCAGTAAACATTCACAAATGACCATCCGTTTTGATTTCCCGTACAAATAATGAAGTTCGAATATGAAGCTTTGATCAAAGACGGACTCTGATGGCAATGACAATGGGAATCCAGAGGTCGATGATTTATAGCGATTCTCGATAATCGTTTTACCAAGTGATAGGCTAGTAACGAGGCCATCGAAACGGATGATGGCTCAATATCAACAAATTAGCAAAAGAATTGCTCAAGCATTTTGAACAAGTTTTCATTGAGCAATTACCCACGATTGGGTAATTCGTTCCATCGACTTTTGGCACGCTGGCTTTAAACAATAATTCGGTAGCGAACCTGGCACAACATTATTGTGGTCGCACAACTTGTTCGCCATCGCCTCGTAATTATGATCACCCAAATAACAAAATTTGCGAACAAGAGACTTGGATGACTCAATCGAAGTTACCTACAAAAGGGACTTCTCCCGACAATAAGGCACAAAAAAAGCTACTCAAATCAGATTCAATTAAACTCCGATTTCGTTATACTATCATAGACGAAAGTTTGTACAAAAATCGAAGAAATTCTCACTTCCACTTTTTGAAGTGTATTACTCCATAGCGCGAGGAGTGGGTAATCTAAACGGAACAAATCCATGAAGGAGTATGCGGAAAATCATGCGAATTGGGCTTGTTCACCAACAAAATCATGTGCATTTGGAAAATAATCGGAATTTGAAGGTTATTATTGGCCAACCCTCAAAAAGGATTGCGCGCATATGCCTATCGCTATCCCCACAGATGCCAGTACATGCTCCACTTATTCATAGCCCACATGAAGAATTAAGTAACGGTTTATAACAAACGAGTAGGACCCATTTGCTAAATGGGGATCGATTTGATCGACCCGTTTCCTCTTGGCACATCGAGAGTAAAATTTGTTGTGGTTGCAAAAAAGGATTACTATACTAAATGGGCGAAAGGCCATTGTCAAGATCACCGAACAAAGAATGTGGAACTTTGTTTGGAAGAATATCATTGTAAAAGGTGTGTACCGCCGAGCATGTTACTTAAGAAAGAAGCGGTTGTTAGACGATAAGACATTTGTCAACATTAATTCTCATTTGAAGGTGAGGCCGGGCCTGCGGTTCACTGGACAAGGTTTAAATTCAAAAAACCCTAGTCCGCTAACACTAGTTGTGTAATAGATAGTCTTCTTCGAGATTGGCGAAGGAATAGAATACAAAGTGTTGCAAAAAAGAAAAAAAGATATATGTACTTTGTTCGCCTTACATTTTCTAGTTTAAAGCGGTGATTTTGAGGTCGTGACTTGCCGGGATTAAATAAGAACAGCAGAATAACGCATTTAAGTCTATGTTCACCGATTTAACGAACGAGTGTACTCCGATTCCCTAAAGAAAAAGTCATCCGTCGCGACGATCAATACAGATAATTCCATCAAGCTGGTGATGAGCGGGTCGCACGCATAATAAGACAATAGAATAAGAAAAAGCCGTGCAAATAGGTATAGGCAAAGTAACCCATCCTGTTCAAAGACTTAAATAAGAGATCAAACAGACAGAAAATGGGAGCAAATAGGCAAACCTAATGTTCAATTCAAGAAATGGGTAAAAAACCCTAAAAGCAAATAAAGCAAATATCACAACCCAATACAAGTATCAATTTTCATCCTCGACAAATTATCAAACAATCGGAGTTAGAAGAGAGTTGGTTCAATATGTAACCCATCCATTCAAATTGTAAATATGTTCGAACAATGATAAGAAGTCAACAAAAAATACAAGTATTAAAGACATTGTTCAACAGAAAAGTGAAGAAGACAAAAATTACACAACATATGTTCGACAAAACAAAAATAACATCAAGGAGCAAATTCATAATCGGGTAGACGGAGAGAGATTCGAACAAATTATGCTCAAAATTTCTCAAGAACAACTCCTTCAATATGGTCGGGTACTAAATGCTGCCGCCAAGGTACAAATTTCGATCACAGAGGTCCCTTTGCTCGCGGCAGACTTAATCGGTCCTAGACTCGGTTCAAGATTTTGGCCAAGAACCTACAACGGTATTCATGTTCGAGCCCTCCTCATCCGTAATCGGATCATCAACTTTGATCCCTTCAGAAGAACGGAGAAATCACACGATCATTTAAATCGACATTGGAAGGTTGCGGTCCCGGGGTTGTCGATCAATCTTCTTGCTACAAGAGGGAAATTTGTTCATTGCTTTGAGGCATGGCGCAACAGATCGATAAAGATCGGGCGAAGAGCACAAATATCGGAAAAAGTTGGACATAGAATCAACGTACTCATCATCGTCAGCTTTTGAATTTTCGAGACCCAAACGAGTGTTGGTCTCCTCAAGAATGATGAGTTGTTGGCGGGCTCATCCCTCTCATTTTCCATGGCCTCGACACCGGGTTCTATGAGCTCAACATTCATATCCTCTTGTGCTCTTCAGATCTTGGTCACCTCCTCCCGAGAGTGAATCAATTCCTCCTTTGTCTGGCGAGCATCTTCTGAGCCAGCGGTGCATCTTCCCGAATCGGCGAGCATTTTCTGAGCCTTGCGGGCATCCTCCCCAGCCAGTGAGCATCGGCAGTGCGAGAAGATTGTCCCCGGGCCAACCTCGGCTCATCCTCGAGTCTGCTCGCTTCGCTACCTTTTCTTTGAAGTTCGATCAAAGCCAAGTAGTTGGCATGGAGGTTGGTGGTGAGCATAAGCTTTCTCAAAATCGACCATAGATTGACCACTGAAGTACGGACCAGGGCGTAAATTTTCCAGGAGGAGTGGGACCGTAGTGGACTCTTCGGATCGGTAGTCCATGCGAGCGAAGTCGTAAGCTTTACGAACATGCTCGGAATGCCCGAACCTTGCGAACACTCGGCGAGTAGAAGTAGTTCTTGATTGGGCATCAAAAGGCGACAACCTTTCAACCTACATATATATTGAACAAGTGAATATAAAAAAGGCGAACAAAAATAACCAAAAGCGAAAAACAGTCGAACAAAACGTGCTGCTTTCACGAGGGATCCATCCTAAGAATGATCTATCCTCGAGGGATCGGAGCTCGGGGATCTAACGAGTCCATGATCGGGGCGGCGGGAGGAGGAGAAGATGTGCCAACCTCCATTTCAACAATCCAAAATGGACCAACCACGGGCTGCCGCTCTGACGCCTCGATAGTAGGGTCCGAAATCACCGACAATTAGACGATTACATTCATCGAGCTGTTTGCTCGGCATGTTAAATGCGAGTTTGTTAAGCTGGCCTCGCTTTCGCCGATCTCCACCCTCGGTCTCTTTCGGCGATGGAGCTTGTTCGCCAACCCCGCTTTTCGGCGAACGAGTGCTCCTTTGCTGCTTTCGCTTGATTCCCCAGACCGAGCCCGGATCGTTAACCACCTTTCGCCTCCCCTCTACTGCCACGAGCCTCCCTTCGGCTGAATCAAAACAAGCTCCTGTGGCCTTTTTCTCCGAACCATCTCGTTATATGTTCGGATGTACTCACAAAGAATGGTCACAGCGAGGGAAAGTTATAAACAAAATAATTCAAGACGAACGGAAGGATAATAACGAAAGCGTAATGGCACAAAATATACAAATACAAGAGGCAATCCTTACCGATGGGGATTAATGAAGAACAAGATGATGAGGAGGCCGAACAAACCTCCTTTCTTTCTCTATCGCCATGATTAAAGTTCTCACAGATCGCTCCAAACGAGACTCAGATCAATTTGTCAAACATTTCTTTGAAATAAATTACTGTTTGTCTCTTTATCCGTCGCAACTAGAATCCCCGAAATAAAAAAGCGAAGTTAAAATCGGTTCAAATCGAAGAACGAAAGACACAAAATCACTTACTTGATACACCCTAAAGTCGGTGGGGATGTCTCTAAACGAGAGTTTGTTCGCCTTCCAGGCCGGGCTTTTCAATCGCCCCAACGAACCAAAACTTTTCCTTCCAATCATCGATTTTGTTCGCACGCCCTCAATAATTTTGCACTTGGCATTAGCTTGCATGAACAACGACCCGTGTTCACCCTCAGTCTGGTCAAGTGCACCAATCGAGCAATCTCAAATTTCCGAGGGATAGTATCTTGGCTTCATTTTGCCGAACAAGTCGTGAAACTCATGATCATATGCCACCCGTTTGGCTTAAGTCAAAGAATGGTGATGTTCCACTCCAAGAGCAAACGGGTGATGGCCGGATGGAGGGAAATGGAAGGCCACCCATCGTGTCTAAATTTATAGCGACACAACCCTCGGGGGTTATCGCCCGCCATCGAACCTCGGCACCCGTAAAAAGACATCTTTTGGAGTTTCATAAATCCAATGCAATGAAAGTGAGCCTATCAAGATCAATTATGCTCGCTTATCTTGCTCATTGGTACTCATTCTCAACCCCAATCCTATGAGGTTGCTCGGGCCAATCAAAACTATAACGAAGTTATACTCGTTATACGTTGGACTATGAGGACACCAACAGGTATATCAAGCTCGAAATTTTGCTGTAACCAACTACCCCTATGTTCGATTCGGTTATATTTACAAACCCAAAAATTTCCCCCCAACATTGTCATTCCTATCTACATTAACGTTGTCAACAGCCCTAGACCCAATTTGAATTTGGGGCAAAAAATTGTCACCTGAATTGTCCGAAGAATCATTACGGACCAAGTCCCTATCCAATTCATGTAGGGCTTCGTCAGAAACAGAGGAAAGAATGGCAAACGGTTGCCGAATTTGCCAATCAATTCTGAACCCGAGATATTCGTCTCCTCGACGCATTTAAGGCCGCCACTGGGATTCTACCGCGTGAGGGGAAGAAGAGGAACTATGGTGGTCCGATTCTAGGGAAACGTAAGAGTTCGAGCAAAGAGGCCATAATCACAATTAGAAAAAGAATGCAATGATTACCCGAGTAAAATTCTTCACGAATGATGAAACCCTCACCGAAATTTTCGCATTACGCAAAAGGATTGAAAGACAGAGGAAAAAAGGGTTTAAAGCGGAGAAACAGAGTATATATATAAATGTTGGATTCGATTTCGAAAATTCAGCACAGGATACGAAACGACATCAACTATGGCCCAATAAGATTTTAACAGCAGGGCCCCATGTTGAATACAAAGCGAATCTTACGGGGGTATTGTTGTGGTTCGATATAAGAACTCAGCTTAATCAAACACGTAAGAAGAGACACGTGTAATATTTAAATATTCATGCCCAATGGACAAGTATTCGCCACTCAGTCGTGAAGAAGGAATCGATGAGCTAAGTCAAAAAAAAGGCCATGAGCAAATGCAGGGACCCAGCGGCCAAAATACTCTTTAATCCGAAGACCTCGATATCCCGAGGGTCAAGATGTTCAAGACCTCGATATCCCGAGGGTCAAGATGTTCGCGACCTCGATATCCCGAGGGTCAAGATGTTCAAGACCTCCGATATCCCGAGGGTCAAGATGTTCGCATTCTCGGATATCCCGAGGGTCAAGATGTTCGCAGACCTCGATATCCTCGAGGGGTCGAGTGCCCGACACTCGATACATACCCAAAGACCAACATCCCGGCGGGCTCAAGTAGCTCGAGGAGGACAATATTCCAAAGATAAAACCGACATGGTTAAAGGGCAAACAAAACGTCCAACCGAAAGTAAAAAGATTAATTTGACGACCAAAAGAGTGCTTTTACGCACAAGTAAGTTCCAAGATCAACCAGAAGACGGTTGAAAAACGTGGCAAAGATTATTGAGTGAGTTCTTGCATGACCCGTCTCCATTTCATGCTTGCCAACCCAAATTCGTACTTGTCGGAGTGCTATAAAAGGAAGAAAAAAAGAAGAAGAAAGGTTCGAAATTTACCCCGTAAATAGAGACACCCACACAAGAAATTCTCCGGAGAGGTGAGGAAATGTAAAAATCCGAAAGTGATTATCCACACATACAAGAAACCCTAAGACTCATATGCTAACTCTCCGATTATCTTCATCCGTAATGATTCATCTTCATAAGGTGTATCAAATATTGTACGTGTAAAGCTCGCAATACTACATCCTGGCTTGGTATGCCCCCAGAGTAGTCATTTCCTGACGAACTGGGTCAACAAATTCATCTTATTTACAATTTATTTTACACGTGCATGTTTTGTTTGTGAGTCGTTCCCAAATTAGCCACATAATACTCTCCGTAAAAAATGACTCGCGACACGGTTAAGGTGAAAAATTAATGAAAAAATTGGTATATCGCGCTTATCAAACTAAAAAAATACTAAAAATGTAGATTTTTTCAATATATCGTGAATTGCGGTACAATACGGTAATATGCATTCTAAAATTTTAATATTTCAATATATCAAAAAAAATTGGTATTTTGTTGACAAAATTATGTATATACTGATATTTCGGTATGACATAGTATATCAAAATTTCGATACGGGGCGGTATATATTGACACCGTTCGAAATTTTAATATACCGAAAACTTCGGTACGGTAGGTAATTATTTTTTATTTATCAAATTTTTTTGTACGCCGAATTTTGGTATACAAAAACGATATGAATTTTTAAATATAAAAGTTGTAGGTATAGTATATGATATGCGTCACTATTTTCGGTATGGTACAGTATCCAATTAATATTTAATTAGTAGTTCTTCTTTGTAATTCTTTAAACTACATATTCGGTTTTATACTGTAAGATTTTGACTGTAATTGTTTGAATATTTGTACTCGTTGTATTTAATAAATTTATTTACGTTTAAAAAATATATATATTTGCAGTCATTAATTTATTATTAACATTTATTATAATTTTTATTTTTTTAGAAATATCATTATTTTTTATAAAGTGGTATATAAAAATTTAAGCGGAAATACATTTTTTTTTGTCTTAAAATTGTCGAAGTCCCTTTTTTGCAACAAATTGATAGTTAAGTACCTACCCATCAAAAGTCTAAAGTTGGGTCCTTAAAGTGCAATAAGGGGCAAAGATAAGTCCTGTTTTTTATAATTTATCCTCCATCCATTTAATTAATTACTTTTTCACCCAACAAATCCAACAAACAAATTCGTTGTCATTTCCTCCATTTTCATCCAAAAAATTCAGCCCCCATTATTTTCCCTTGCAAGATGGAGCAATTTTTGGATGCTAAAAAATGAACTCTGATCCAAAAAGTTGATATGTTTGATTTGCTTCCTTATCAAATTTTGAAATACAACTTCTTTCAAGCATTGAAGTCTCGCAAATCGAAACAACATCTACATTTTCCAACTTCATGGTTTTTAACTTTTTATGCACTTTAGTGACCACATGAATGTTTTTTACAATTTATTGCACTATGTTTGTCTTGGGGGAAAACTTTAGGGATTTAAATCGATTTGGTCCCATAACTTTGGACCTTTATTGAAATGGTCTCGTAAGTATCATATGTTTCAATTTAGTCCCCGTATGTTTTTAATTTGTGCCAATTTAGTCCCAAATCACCGGAGACCGGTCAAACCACACAAAAACGACGTCATTTTAGGGGCGTGTGTTACACGCTACCTAATTTCGATCGAAATGCCGATTTGCAAAGATTCGACACATGGCGCCCACATGTGTATTATTCCTATTAAAAAAAAAAAAACAAAAATTAAAATTACACTTCATTAAATATGGATTAAAATTAAATCAGAATTAAAATAAATATATATCAAATTAAATTAAATATATATTCCAATATCAGAATAATATTAAATAAAAAAATAAATCAAAATTAAATGAAAAAAGGAAGTACATCACACCCAAAATTAAAATTAAAATCAGAAACAAAAATGAGAATGAAAAATCGCAAAAATTTTAACCCCAAATACTCAAACAAGATTGAAATTATACTAACACCCCAAATCAGACAAAATAAAAAAATACTCTAACACCCCAAATTGAAAACCGACGAACCCTAATTTCAAATTAATTTTAATAAAAAAAAACCAAAATCAAAATTACCCGGAAACAACCCCCAAAACTAATCAATTGGATTGCAATTACAGAGATAAAAAAACAAAACAAAAAACTCGAATTGAACTTTAAGATGAAAGGTCACACATTGATTTTATAAACCCTAATCCCCAATTCGTGAATCAAAACTGGTGGAAGCCATTGAAGAACAATCGAAACCGCGACCCAGATCGGTGAAATGCCACTACAATAGGGATGCCATTGTCGTCACAAGTTGGAGGGAAAGAAACGTAGGCGGAGATTCAACCGAGACCTCCAACCTCCACACAGATTATGACGCGTGCAAAGACACCATCTCCGAGTTCACTCATCTCTATCCCCGAAGTCGACTCAGATCAACTCGTCCCCAATCGCCGATCTCAACCGAAAGTTATCCTCTCCAACCCCCCATCCCCGATCTACCTCCCCTACCGAATCCAAGGCGACAAATCACTAAAGATGATGACGGCATTTCAAAAACATCATTTTATTCGCCACATGTTTCTTCTTCGCCGCCGCCTCTCGATTTTCCGATTTAAATCAGAAAAATATGTATAAAAAAAATAAGAAAGGATCCATCCATTAACAAATTTGGGAAAATGTTTCTAGAGGAAATGAGTGGCGAGACCGATTGAGTTTGATTGGGTGGAAGCGTGGGACCCATTTGGGGTTTGTTAGGGATGAAGACATGGATTTAATTAGGTTTGTTATTTATTTTAATGTTATGCTTTTGTTTTATGTTACTTTTAATTTGCTTTTCAATTAAGAAAATTATATGTCATTTTATAATTGATTTATATATTTGAAATTGAATTTTATATAGATTTTTTTATTTTAATTGTTAATTGTTAATTATTAGATTTACATTCAATTTTTTCTTAAAATCATACCTTTTTTAAAAAAAAAAAATCGACTTTCAAATAATTTCCCAAATTTTATATATTTCTTTTAAAGAGATTCTTGTATTTTTAATATAATTTTCCATTTTATATATATAATTTTTTTATTTTGTATTTTTAATATAGTTTAATTAATAGACTTTTAAGGTTTTATTAATATAATTTTTAGGATTTAATAATTGTTTACTGTATTTTTAGAGCTTATTAAAAGTTTAAAAATATTTTTTTACAATTTATTAATATTTTTAATAGTTTATAGAATTTTGTGAAGTGCAGTTTAGTTAAATTTGTTTAATTTTGTTTTTTTTAATTGTATTCTAAAATTTTAATATATATTTTAATTTAAATTTGATTTTTTTTTTTTTGTAATTAATGATGTGTAATTTTTTATTTTTCGTTTTTTTTTTTTTAATCGGTAAAAATACACATGTGGAGTGCCACGTGTTCAAATCTAAGCAAGACTGTATTTTTGGCCAAAAAATTAGAGGCGTGTGATACACTCCCTAAAACACGCGTCGTTTTAGTGTAGTTTGACCGGTCTTCGGCGTCTTGGGACTAAATTGGCGCAAATTAAAAACATACGGGACTAAATTGAAACATGTGATATATAAGGGACCATTTCAATAAAGTTCCAAAGTTATGGGACCAAATCGATTTAAATCCCAAAACTTTAGAACTAGTCATGTAATTTAGGTTGACTCCAATTTCAATCATGTAACTTTTCACATTTTTTATTTTGATTCTGAAGTATTAATTTAGTCATTTTTGCTTGGAAAACTCAATTTTTTGCCAAAATCAGCACGTTAGGCGCAGTGACCCCTTTAAAATTTGGTAATTTTTAATTTGTTGGCCAAGTTGCACAGGTGGAGTGACACTCAATCCAAAAATGCTACTCCATGTTACCACTAGCCAACCCGATCCCCTTCTTTTTGGGTCGGGTGGTACTCCACTTGTGCAAATTGATAGACAAATTAAAAATATCAAATTTTAAAGGGGTCACATACATCACATGCTGATTTTTGAGAAAATTCTAATTTTTCAAATAAAAATGACTAAAATTGATACCTTCAGAACTATAACTAAAAAGATAAAAAGTAATAAGGCTAAAAGTGAAATCACTCTAAATTACAGGACTAGTTTTGAAGTTTTACCGCTGTCTTAGACTCGTATTCAATCGAGATTACCTGAAGAACAATAAATTATAATATCCAGAGAAAATAAGCAGTTCAATTCCCCCGTCCCATTTTTTTATTACATCGTGTATCACTTTTTGGATCTTTAACACGCCTCAGTCATGATAATTACATATTGTTGATTACTTTTTTATATTACAAGTACATATCAATCATTTAGAGAGTGAAATACAAAAAGAAACATTTTGAGATTTTTAAATAGATTTCTAGGTTGGGTAGTTGGGTGTGTAGGATTTGGCGATGAAGTGGGATGAAAAGAGTTGGAAGGGTCACCCTCACGGTAATAGGCACTCCCACACTAGTGTACAAGGCTCACGGTAATAGGCACTGCCACACTAGTGTACAAGGCTTTGATATACTCTCTCCGTCCCAACATTACTTGAGCACTTATTTTATTTGAACGTCTCAATATTACTTGAACACTCACAAAATAGAAACAAATATAATATTAATACACTTACAATACCCTTATTGTATTCCACTTAAAACCACTAAAACTCATTTTACTTGGTTTACGTGTCATTTTCAGTGTTCAAGTCATCTTGAGATGGAGGGAGTATTAGACAAACAACTAGCCTTTTTTTTTCTTTCTTTATACAATATTTTACATGCTTTAGCCTAGCTGGATTACGATTAGCTTTAATTTCCTTCTCCTGTCTCCACCATTTATTTTAATATACTTATCTAGAAACATCATTCATCAGCTGGAATAATACATTTTTTCCTTTTGCTTCATTCACTTTATGCCTTCAGTGCCTTGGTCTATAGGGTGTGAATCCAGAAATTAATGGGAGTGGATTAGAAAATATAATTTTATAACAATTTTTTTTGTGAATTTGTGTATAGTATGAAACGGTTTCTTTACCTTTTAAATTATATATCCTGTATTTCGGTAAATAATGTTACTTTTTTTCACTAAGCAATAGGAGTATTAGATAAATAACACTAAACAGTACTTATCAGTATATTGATTATTTTCACTAAACAATTAATGTTATTTGTTATGAATAAATTTCATAAAAAAGTTCCTTTTAACAATATTAAAAAATTTCATAATAATATTAAAAAAATACATATTTAACAAAAGATTATATAATATATACTTAAAAAATAAAAGGTACATTTAATAGGAAAAAAAATTAGATACAAAGTAATAACACTCCAAAAAAAATTATATAAAACACGAAAGAAAGTTGAAAGATTAAATCTCATGTGACATTAATGTTATAAAATATGTCATACTATTGTTAACTTGGTAAGTTAAACATAGTAAATTTGTTAGTCAAAATAAAATAACACAACACGATATGTAAATTAATATATGAGTAAGTTTAGATTAAATGATAATTTGTGGTTTTGATTAATTAGTTAAATGTGTGAGCCTAACATAATTAAAAGAAATAGGATTGAGATTTTTTTTTTAAAGGTAATTAATTACAATAGTTTCCTAAGATAATCGATTATAAGGGGAATCACTATAAGAGTGAATAAATTTTTCCTCTCTGTGAGAATTTTTTTTAAAAAAAAGTAATTAATTACAATAGTTTCCTAAGATAATCGATGTAATTAATTACAATAGTTTCCTAAGATAATCGATTATAAGGGAATCACTATAAGAGGGAATAAATTTTCCCTCTCCGTGTCTCTAACCCAAGATCTCGGGTCTCAAATGGTGGAACACTAACCACTTGAGTTATCCACGCTTTCGTAAAATAAGATTGAGATTTATGTTATATAAATATGTTGATTTTGGTTTTTTTAAGAAGTGTTTTTGGTTTTGGTTTTTTGGTTTTTTTATTTTTTTAAAAATAAATTTAATTGAACTCAAATTAAATTGAATTTAATTAAATAAATTGTTCTAAAAGCTTAAAAATTAGAATGAATTACAAATAATGCATACAATACAAAGAATTTGAATAAGAGTTGCACTGGGTTTGAGCTCCGTGCGGGGCCAAGGGAAATCCGCCCAGTAACATGAGAATTCAATTTGGAAAGTTATAAATTTTTTGGCAAAATTTTTGTAAATGAATTTTTTGATTAGCTAATTTGCATTTTATAAGTATTACTTGTTTCATTAAAAATAGTACTTCTTCCGTTTTGTAATAAGTGTCCTTTAATTTTTTTAGTAAAATTAAGAAGGACATGTATTGACTTAATTTGCTCTTCTTTAATGATTTATTTTTTTCAATTTCCATGATTTTTGCTTACCATAACAATTTCTCTTTCACATATATCTCAATAATTAGGAGTATTTTCTAAATTTAAAACAAGAGTGGGTCTCCTGTGCACCCAAATGCACCGTGCACTCGGGCATAGGAGTGATCAATTAAGAAAATGGGTTGCGCACTTGTTTACTTGTTAACATAGCTGGATGTTGCAAATTTTCACAAAGTTACAAGGTGCCCCAACGGTTCTGCACCCTTATTTTAAAGCTTGAGGTGCAAGGTTCAATATCCACCTATTGCAATTTTTTTTTTTTAAGCGTGCAACTACTTATAACAGAAGCGTTCAACTACATATAACAGAAACGTCCAACCACTTATAACAGAAGCGTGCAACCACTTATAACAGAAGTGTGCAATTTTTAAACATTATCCTGAATCTATTAACCTACTTGATCGTACTAGAACCTTGAAACACCCTAAAGTGAAACAAAAGATGTAAAATGATGCTTCCTTAGCTAAAACACTTGATCACATAGCTCTTCAACCACGATTTAACTACTTAGTGCATCACTAAAATCTGTATACGATCAACATCCTCCACCTCATCGAATCCGATCAAAATCTTGCTCATCAATTTCGCCATAGGCGTTCACCTGCGCCGATTGGGGGAATCCGAATCTCGCCGCCGCCTTGTCCTCCTCGCCGCCATCGCGGGCTCATCTCCTGATTGAGGTTCGATTTCCGCCGGATTAGATGGTGGTGGTCGTCGGAGAGCGCCAGTGCGGATCTCACGGGACGTGCGGCGGTGATGGTGGTGGTACTACTTATTGTATCACTAAATCTGAATACAGGTGGGCAAGGCGCTTCCGCCTAACAAGAGAGTTTGGGTATCCATCAGACGGACAATCTAAATTTATCTTTTATATATGACCCGAATTCAAGTGACTGGGTAGGGTTGGGGCGAGTGCACGGATCTTAGATCCGTGCACCAGTTGCATATGAGACCTAGCCTTATAACAATGGCAAACTTGGCAAAAATAGTGCCAAAAAGGCTAAAAAGACATGAGTGAGTTTCATGTGCATTCAGGTGCACCGTGCACTCATAGTGCATTTTAAAATCATGCAACTTATTGTACTGAAAAATGCAACTTATTTACACTAAACCGTGCAATTATTAATATGAAAAAATAATTGCACTTTTCAATATAAATAAATTACATATTTTAATATAATAAGTTGCACGGTTCTAAATGCATCTGGATGCATACAAGACTTAGCCAAAATACATTCAATTTTGAACAAAAAAAGAAAAGTTAAAAGGACACTTATTGCGAAAGGGAGTGAGTAGTATTTTTTTTAAGCGAAAGTTGTACTAAAACACAACGACTATACTTGCAACAACAGAGTGTTGAGATGCGACAACTGCATTTTCTCTCTACGAGTTTGGCATAGTAAGAGTTTAACTAGCCCTTGAATTACTTATTCCAGCATTTTTCACGTACAATGAATTGAATGTATACATACATATATCATATATAGAAGAAGCAATGTATCATCCTATCAAGAGGACATAAGTACTCCAGAAGATAGTTTATAACAAATAAATCCTTAACAAACTTGGTTTAAATTAATAAACAGCAAAGTTACCAAATTGGTGTACCTGAACCACCAAGTGTTGAGTACGAGTACAGATAAATGGAGAGTCCCATCAAATAAAACTTGTGCAGCTCCAAACCAGATTCATCTTACATGATATGGTTTGGAGATCAAATGAAGACTGGACTTTCTAGACACCGCGGCTCCATCGCTCTCACTCATATCCAAATCATGCGGGCTAACTCCTGGAGGAAGTTTCCAATCGAAGTGAAAAAGGAGTCGAGCAAGAACGAGTTCAATGCTGGCTACACCAAATGCGATGCCAGGGCACATCCTCTTCCCAGACCCGAACGGAATGTACTCAAAATGTGTGCCCGAGTAATCTTGAGGACCTCGGTCTGACATAAATGCAGAGCATTAACTACGACTGGGCGGGTATCAGACAGGCGACGCCGAAGAACTTTCCTAAACCATACCTAAATCAGAGATAAATCAGCAAAGAACGACGCCGATTGACTTTTCAGTGTACCTAAACGGCTAATTCCCTGCAAATCTCTGAAGGCCTGGGTCAATGTGTAAGCGAGGTCCGCGAGGTCAACAACCTCAACGAGCGACCTCCCTCAAGGACGATCCATAGGCGAGGTCAAAAGAGAAGAATAAAGACTTTTTCGAAATGGGGGACCTCGGGAGGTCGCCCCACGAGCAAAGTCGGCAAGCACAGCACAAGAAGATAATCCGGCCAAATCAGGAGTCAACGTCGACCTCACGAGACGAGACAAAAGCATTTAGTGTAATGTAAATCTAGTTTTAATTATTAGATCCACAGTTGTTAATAAAGCCCAAAAATAAAGGGTTTATACGAGTTTGGAGGGTTTTTTGGCCTATCAAGGGTGGTCCTCTCCTCTATAAATAGAGGACCACACCCCATTGTAAAGTCTCTCCCATTTTGCCCTCATTCGTGATATATACAAAAAACAATATTTATGGGAAGAACTCAAGAGTTCTTTCCGCAGTGTTCTTGTTCGTTTATTATGTTTGATAGTTATTAATCGGGTTTATGTTATAACCACATTACGATCCGTTTATCCGACCCGATAAAATCGCTATCAACAGGGTAGTTTTTTTTATATATTTCTGTATATTGTGATTCGTGATGTCATAAATAACAAAGTATAATGTATTAAATATAGCAACTTGTATTTATTATACTCGTGTTTAAAAATTAGAAAATAGTAAAAAATTTGATAAAAAATGAGAGAGATACTGAACACTGTCCAATATATGCTTTTAACTTTCAATTATTGATTGTTGTAAAAAAAAAGATTTCAATTATTGATGAGTTGCGTCATGGATCAATTTTTAGAAATATGTTACTTCATAATGGATGAATTATATCTTTTTCCTTGAGTTTAGTTAAATGAACGGACAAATTTTCAAGAAACGACTAGTTTAAAATTTGAAATGACTAATTGTATGGTGCAATATGCACTTGTAGTGCATTCTAGAGCAATGTAAATTGTTATACTAAAAAATAATACTTGTTTACACAGAATCATGTAACTATTAATATAAAATAATAATTGAACGATTTGATGTAAACAAATTGATCTTTTAACATAACGAGTTGTATAAAATACATTATGAATGTACAATTCACCTTAATGCACATAAAACCCACTCAAACGAAATTCATTGGAGTAGCATGGTATACATAGGAAAAGATTTGAAGCACTTGTAAATTAAACAGTCAAGGGGTTTGATTGTAATTTTCACATCTCTAGATATTTGCTTTGTAATGTTCAGATCTGCAGAAAGACAGAACCTTGCAATATCTACACCATCAAATTTAATCTAAGGTGAAAAACATGCCACAGTATCTATTAGATAAATTGCAAAATTATGATTTATCTTTGACTCTTATTGCACTTTAAGGACTTAACTTTAGACTCTTGCAAGGTAGGTATTTAACTCTTAATTTATTGCAAAAAAAGGACCTGGTCAATTTTTAGACAAAATAATGGTTTTTTTTCCAATTTGCATCTAACTTATTTCGTTATCAACCTAAATTAAAAATAAGGTATTACGGCAATAAAAAAAATTGTTCTCAACTTTTGTGTTCTTTTGGTATACAAAAACGATATGAATTTTTAAATATAAAAATTGTAGGTACAGTATATGATATGCGTCACTATTTTCGGTATGGTACAGTATGCCAATTAATATTTAATTAGTAGTTCTTCTTTGTAATTCTTTGAACTACATATTCGGTTTTATACTGTAAGATTTTGACTGTAATTGTTTGAATATTTGTACTCGTTGTATTTAATAAATTTATTTACGTTTAAAAAATATATATATTAGCAGTCATTAATTTATTATTAACATTTATTATAATTTTTATTTTTTTAGAAATATCATTATTTTTTATAAAGTGGTATATAAAAATTTAAGCGGAAATACATTTTTTTTTGTCTTAAAATTGTCGAAGTCCCTTTTTTGCAACAGATTGATAGTTAAGTACCTACCCTGCAAAAGTTTAAAGTTGGGTCCTTAAAGTGCAATAAGGGGAAAAGATAAGTCTTGTTTTTATAATTTGTCCTCATTCATTTAATTAATTACTTTTTCACCCAACAAATCCAACAAACAAATCCGCTGTCATTTCCTCCATTTTCATCCAAAAAATTCCGCCCCCATTATTTTCCCTTGCAAGATGGAGCAATTTTTGGCTGCTAAAAAATGAACTCTGATCCAAAAAGTTGATATGTTTGATTTGCTTCCTTATCAAATTTTGAAATACAACTTCTTTCAAGCATTGAAGTCTCGCAAATCGAAACAACATCTACATTTTCCAACTTCATGGTTTTTAACTTTTTATGCACTTTAGTGACCACATGAATGTTTTTTACAATTTATTGCACTATGTTTGTCTTGGGGGAAAACTTTAGGGATTTAAATCGATTTGGTCCCATAACTTTGGATCTTTATTGAAATGGTCCCGTAAGTATCACATGTTTCAATTTAATCCCGTATGTTTTTAATTTGTGCCAATTTAGTCCCAAATCGCCGGAGATCGGTCAAACCACACAAAAACAACGTCATTTTAGGGGCGTGTGTTACACGCGCCCCTAATTTCAATCGGGAAATGCTGATTTGCAAAGATTTGGACACATGGCGCGCCACATGTGTATTATTCCTATTAAAAAAAATAAAAACAAAAATTAAAATTACAGTTCATTAAATATGGATTAAAATAAATCAGAATTAAAATAAATATATATCAAATTAAATTAAATATATATTCCAATATCAGAATAATATTAAATAAAAAAATAAATCAAAATTAAATGAAAAAAGGAAGTACATCACACCCAAAATTAAAATTAAAATCAGAAACAAAAATGAGAATGAAAAATCGCAAAAATTTTAACCCCAAATACTCAAACAAGATTGAAATTATACTAACACCCCAAATCAGACAAAATAAAAAAAATACTCTAACACCCCAAATTGAAAACCGACGAACCCAAATTTCAAATTAATTTTAATAAATAAAAAAAAACAAAATCAAAATTACCCGGAAACAACCCCCAAAACTAATCAATTGGATTGCAATTACAGAGATAAAAAAACAAAAAAAAACTCTTCAATTGAACTTTAAGATGAAAGGTCACACATTGATTTTGTAAACCCTAATCCCCAATTCGCGAATCAAAACTGGTGGAAGCCATTGAAGAACAATCGAAACCGCGACCCAGATCGGTGAAATGCCACTACAACAGGGATCCCATTGTCGTCACAAGTTGGAGGGAAAGAAACGTAGGTGGAGATTCAACAGAGAGCTCCAACCTCCACACAGATTACGACGCGTGCACCAGCACACCATCTCCGAGTTCACTCATCTCTATCCCCCGAGTCGACTCTGCATCAACTCGTCCCAATCGTCAGATCTCAACCGAGTTATCCTCTTCGAACCCCCCATCCCCTGGATCTACCTCCCCTACCCCGAATCCAAAGGCGACAAAATCACTAAAGATGATGACGGCAAAATGCCAGAAACATCACTTTATTCGCCACATGTTTCTTCTTCGTCGTCGTCTCGATTCTCCCCATTTCGTCCGTAAAAAAATATGTATAAAAAAATAAGAAAGGGATCCATCCATTAACAAATTTGGGAAAATGTTTCAGAGAGGAAATGAGTGGCGAGACTGGTTGAGTTTGGATTGGGTGGAGCGTGGGACTGATTTGGGGTTTGTTAGGGATGAAGACATGGATTTAATTAGGTTTGTTATTTATTTTAATGTTATGCTTTTGTTTTTTGTTACTTTTAATTTGCTTTTCAATTAAGAAAATTATATGTCATTTTATAATTGATTTATATATTTGAAATTGAATTTTATATAGATTTTTTATTTTAATTGTTAATTGTTAATTATTAGATTTACATTCATTTTTTTCTTAAAATCATACCTTTTTTTAAAAAAAAAATCAGACTTTCAAATAATTTCCCAAATTTTATATATTTCTTTTCGTAGATTCTTGTATTTTTAATATAATTTTCCAGATTTTATATATATAATTTTTTTATTTTGTATTTTTAATGTAGTTTAATTAATAGACTTTTAGGATTTATTAATATAATTTTTTAGGATTTAATAATTGTTTACTGTATTTTTAGAGCTTATTAAAAGTTTAAAAATATTTTTTTACAATTTATTAATATTTTTAATAGTTTATAGAATTTTGTGAAGTGCAGTTTAGTTAAGTTTGTTTAATTTTGTTTTTTTTAATTGTATTCTAAAATTTTAATATATATTTAATTTAAATTTGATTTATTTTATTTGTAATTAATGATGTGTAATTTTTATTTTCGTTTTTCATTTTTTTTAATCGGTAAAATACACATGTGGAGTGTCACGTGTTCAAATCGAAGCAAGTCAGCATTTTCGGCCAGAAATTAGGGGCGCGTGTGATACATTCCCCTAAAACGACGCCGTTTTAGTGTAGTTTGACCGGTCTTCGGTGTCTTGGGACTAAATTGGAGCAAATTAAAAACATACGGGACTAAATTGAAACATGTGATATATACGGGACCATTTCAATAAAGGTCCAAAATTATGGGACCAAATCGATTTAAATCCCAAAACTTTAGAACTAGTCATGTAATTTAGGTTGACTCCAATTTCAATCATGTAACTTTTCACATTTTTTATTTTGATTCTGAAGTATTAATTTGGTCATTTTTGCTTGGAAAACTCAAATTTTCGCCAAAATCAGCACGTTAGGCGCAGTGACCCCTTTAAAATTTGGTAATTTTTAATTTGTTGGCCAAGTTGCACAGGTGGAGTGACACCCAATCCAAAAATGCTACTCCATGTTACCACTAGCCAACCCGATCCCCTTCTTTTTGGGTCGGGTGGTACTCCACTTGTGCAAATTGATAGACAAATTAAAAATATCAAATTTTAAAGGGGTCACATACATCACATGCTGATTTTTGAGAAAATTCTAATTTTTCAAACAAAAATGACTAAAATTGATACCTTCAGGACTATAACTAAAAAGATAAAAAAGTAATAAGGTTAAAAGTGAAATCACTCTAAATTATAGGACTAGTTTTGAAGTTTTACCGCTGTCTTAGACACGTATTCAATCGAGATTACCTGAAGAACAATAAATTATAATATCCAGAGAAAATAAGCAGTTCAATTCCCTCGTCCCATTTTTTTATTACATCGTGTATCACTTTTTGGATCTTTAACACGCCTCGTCGTGATAATTACATATTGTTGATTACTTTTTTATATTACAAGTACATATCAATCATCTAGAGAGTGAAATACAAAAAGAAACATTTTGAGATTTTTAAATAGATTTCTAGGTTGGGTAGTTGGGTGTGTAGGATTTGGCGATGAAGTGGGATGAAAAGAGTTGGAAGGGTCACCCTCACGGTAATAGGCACTGCCACACTAGTGTACAAGGCTCACGGTAATAGGCACTGCCACACTAGTGTACAAGACTTTGATATACTCTCTCCATCCCAACATTACTTGAGCACTTGTTTTATTTGAACGTCTCAATATTACTTGAACATTCACAAAATAGAAACAAATATAATATTAATACACTCACAATACCCTTATTGTATTCCACTTAAAACCACTAAAACTCATTTTACTTGGTTTACGTATCATTTTCAGTGTTCAAGTCATCTTGAGATGGAGGGAGTATTAGACAAACAACTAGCCTTTTTTTTTCTTTATTTATACAATATTTTACATGCTTTAGCCTAGCTGGATTACGATTAGCTTTAATTTCCTTCTCCTGTCTCCACCATTTATTTTAATATACTTATCTAGAAACATCATTCATCAGCTGGAATAATACATTTTTTCCTTTTGCTTCATGCACTTGATGCCTTCAGTGCCTTGGTCTATAGGGTGTGAATCCAGAAATTAATGGGAGTGGATTAGAAAATATAATTTTATAACAATTTTTTTTGTGAATTTGTGTATAGTATGAAACGGTTTCTTTACCTTTTAAATTATATATCCCGTATTTCGGTAAATAATGTTACTTTTTTTCACTAAGCAATAGGAGTATTAGATAAATAACACTAAACAGTACTTATCAGTATATTGATTATTTTCACTAAACAATTAATGTTATTTGTTATGAATAAATTTCATAAAAAAGTTCCTTTTTTTGTAATAATATTAAAAAATACATATTTAACAAAAGATTATATAATATATACTTAAAAAATAAAAGGTACATTTAATAGGAAAAAAAAATTAGATACAAAGTAATAACACTCCAAAAAAAATTTATATAAAACACGAAAGAAAGTTGAAAGATTAAATCTCATGTGACATTAATGTGATAAAATATGTCATACTATTGTTAACTTGGTAAGTTAAACATAGTAAATTTGTTAGTCAAAATAAAATAACACAACACGATATGTAAATTAATATATGAGTAAGTTTAGATTAAATGATAATTTGTGGTTTTGATTAATTAGTTAAATATGTGAGCCTAACATAATTAAAAGAAATAGGATTGATATTTTTTTAAAAGGTAATTAATTACAATAGTTTCCTAAGATAATCGATTATAAGGGGAATCACTATAAGAGTGAATAAATTTTTCCTCTCCGTGAGAATTTTTTTAAAAAAAAAGTAATTAGTTACAATAGTTTCCTAAAATAATCGATGTAATTAATTACAATAGTTTCCTAAGATAATCGATTATAAGGGGAATCACTATAAGAGGGAATAAATTTTCCTTCTCCGTGTCTCGAACCCAAGATCTCGGGTCTCAAATGGTGGAACACTAACCACTTGAGTTATCCACGCTCGACAGAAATAAGATTGAGATTTATGTTATATAAATATGTTGATTTTGGTTTTTTTTAAGAAGGGTTGATTTTGGTTTTTAAAAAAAGTGTTGATTTTGGATTTTTTATTTAATTTTAAAAATAAATTTAATTGAACTCAAATTAAATTGAATTTAATTAAATAAATTGTTCTAAAAGCTTAAAAATTAAAATGAATTACAAATAATGCATACAATACAAAGAATTTGAACAAGAGTTGCACTGGGTTTGAGCTCCTTGCGGGGCCAAGGGAAATCCGCCCAGTAACATGAGAATTCAATTTGGAAAGTTATAAATTTTTTGGCAAAATTTGTGTAAATGAATTTTTTGAGTAGCTAATTTGCATTTTATAAGTATTACTTGTTTCATTAAAAATAGTACTTCTTCCGTTTTGTAATAAGTGTCCTTTAATTTTTTTAGTAAAATTAAGAAGGACATGTATTGACGAATTTGCTCTTCTTTAACGAATTTTTTTTTTTCAATTTCCATGATTTTTGCTTACCATAACAAATTCTCTTTCACACATATCTCAATAATTAGGAGTATTTTCTAAATTTAAAACAAGAGTGGGTCTCATGTGCACCCAAATGCACCGTGCACTCGGGCATAGGAGTGATCAATTAAGAAAATGGGTCGCGCACTTGTTTACTTGTTAACATAGCAGGATGTTGCAAATTTTAACAAAGTTACAAGGTGCCCCAACGGTTCTGCACCCTTATTTAAAGCTTGAGGTGCAAGGTTCGATATTCACCTATTGCAATTTTTTTTTAAGCGTACAACTACTTATAACAGAAGCGTTCAACTACATGTAACAGAAACGTGCAACCACTTATAACAGAAGCGTGCAACAACTTATAACAGGAGTGTGCAACTTTTAAACATTATCCTGAATCTATTAACCTACTTGGTCGTACTAGAACCTTGAAACACCCTAAAGTGAAACAAAAGATGCAAAATGATGCTTCCTTAGCTAAAACACTTGATCACATAGCTCTTCAACCATGATTTAACTACTTAGTGCATCACTAAAATCTGTATACGATCAACATCCTCCACCTCATCGAATCCGATCAAAATCTTGCTCATCAATTTCGCCATAGGCGTTCACCGGCGCCGATTGGGGGAATCCGAATCTCGTCGCCGCCTTGTCCTCCTCGCCGCCATCGCGGGCTCATCTCCTAATTGAGGTTCGATTTCCGCAGGATTAGACGGTGGTGGTCGTCGGAGAGCGCCAGTGCGGATCTCACGGGACGTGCGGCGGTGATGGTGGTGCTACTACTTATTGCATCACTACATCTGAATACAGGTGGGCAAGGCGCTTCCGCCTAACAAGAGAGTTTGGGTATCCATCAGACGGACAATCTAAATTTATCTTTTATATATGACCCGAATTCAAGTGACTGGGTAGGGTTGGGGCGAGTGCACGGGTCTTAGATCCTTGCACCAGTTGCATATGAGACATAGCCTTAAAACAATGGCAAACTTGGCAAAAATAGTGCCAAAAAGGCTAAAAAGACATGAGTGAGTTTCATGTGCATTCAGGTGCACCGTGCACTCATAATGTATTTTAAAACCGTGCAACTTATTGTACTGAAAAATGCAACTTATTTACACTAAACCGTGCAATTATTAATATGAAAAAATAATTGCACTTTTCAATATAAATAAATTGCATATTTTAATATAATAAGTTGCACGGTTCTAAATGCACCAGGATGCATACAAGACTTAGCCAAAATACATTCAATTTTGAACAAAAAAAGAAAAGTTAAAAGGACACTTATTGCGAAAGGGAGTGAGTAGTATTTTTTTTAAGCGAAAGTTGTACTAAAACACAACGACTATACTTGCAACAACAGAGTGTTGAGATGCGACAACTGCATTTTCTCTCTACGAGTTTGGCATAGTAAGAGTTTAACTAGCCCTTGAATTACTTATTCCAGCATTTTTCACGTACAATGAATTGAATGTATACATACATATATCATATATAGAAGAAGCAATGTATCATCCTATCAAGAGGACATAAGTACTCCAGAAGATAGTTTATAAAAAATAAATCCTTAACAAACTTGGTTTAAATTAATAAACAGCAAAGTTACCAAATTGGTGTTCCTGAACCACCAAGTGTTGGGTACGAGTACAGATAAATGGAGAGTCCCATCAAATAAAACTCGTGCAGCTCCAAACCAGATTCATCTTACATGATATGGTTTGGCGATCAAATGAAGACTGCACTTTCTAGACACCGCGGCTCCATCGCTCTCACTCATATCCAAATCATGCGGGCTAACTCCTGGAGGAAGTTTCCAATCGAAGTGAAAAAGGAGTCGAGCAAGAACGAGTTCAATGCTGGCTACACCAAATGCGATGCCAGGGCACATCCTCTTCCCAGACCCGAACGGAATGTACTCAAAATGTGTGCCCGAGTAATCAATTGGGTTTTCCTCAAACCTCTCGGGTACAAAACCCTCTGGATTCTTCCAGCATTCCGGATCTCTACCTATCGCCCAAACGTTAACAAGAATGACAGCATTGAGAGGTATGTGATACCCGTCAATCTCAAATTCCTCCCTACATGCTCGTGGGATTATGCAATTCGGAGGGTGAAGCCTTAGAGTTTCTTTGACGACTAACTTGAGGTATGTCAGTATTCCAATCTCGCACTCCTTGATTGTTTTCTTTCCCTTAAAAGCTCGTCTTGTCTCACCTTGTGCTTTTGCCATCACTCTTGGGTTTTTCATCAACTCTGCCATGGCCCAGTCCAGTGTTGTGAGTACAGTTTCCGACCCCCCTACAGCCATATCCTACGTACAAATTTACAGATGATCACATACAAATTAAAAGGTTTATTGTCCCATAATTTTTCATTTTTGGCCCCAAAATCTCTAGAAATTTTAAAACCAGTCTTGTTTTATGTCACATGAGAATTTAAAAGACAGGTTATGGGGTCAAAATTGGACTTTTGTGCGACTTAAATCAATGTCGTCCACCATTTCTTGGCACTTTTGAGCTAAAATTGGACAAAGGTTTTAATACTGGGGCTCGACCAAAATTGAACAGTAGGCATATTATAAGTATTAAATTAGTCAAAATGGCACTTACAGAAATAACAGCTTTGATGTTATCATCAGTTATCTGAATATCAAGCTCATCGCTCTCCTTCAATCGCAGCAGAACATCAACCAAATCTTCACTCCCCAATTCCCCGCTCCCCTGTCCAGTCGCAGCCAAATTCTTCCTATGTTGAAGAATCACGTAATCCAGAACCTTCTCCGTATCCCTTCTCAGCTTCCACATCTCAACCTTATCCAAGCTCATCATCTTAAACACTTCCACCGACGGAAACAGATCCGCCAGGTAAAGATGCCCCGCGACGCTCGTCGCTTTCTTCACAGACTTAACAACCGCGTCCTTGTTCATAGCCGCTTTCCTTAGCCCCGAGTTCACGGCGCTTTCGTCCTTGGCCATTTTCCCTACCAGGGCTCTGGACGTCATGGAACCGATGCACAGGATAATTTTCTCCGTCAGGTTAAACGGCGTCGCGCGGGTCGACTCGATTGATTCCACCAGGGAGGACGCCTCGTCCTCCCTGATGTGCTCGAAAAGTCTGGTGCTTTTCGCGCCCAGCAGTTCCGAGCTGCAGACTTTCCGCATCTCCCGCCAGTAGTGGCCGTACGGGCTGAACAGAATGTCTGAGTAATTGTAGCACATTACTTCGCCTGTCATGGTTTTCGGGCTTTCACTGTCGGAAAAGGGCCCGAGGGAAAAGAGGTAAGTGATCAAGTTGAAGGGAAATTGGTCTTTTATTGTTGACAGAAAAATGTCAGATAGAGGATACGGTGTGTTGTTAACGTTGTTTTTTTTCGAATTTTCCGGTGAAGTTTTCGAATACCTAAGGCCGCTGTCGTTGCTTCTCGTCTTCTCTGACCACGGGCAGCAGCACACAAACTTCCCCTTCTGTTTTCTGAAATTTCCAGCTTCGTTAAATTTTAGAAATGTAGCTGGACTATCACTACAAGAAATCGCACATTTCGTGACGAAATTTTTGTGACGACACAATATTCGTCACAATATGTTACCTAAAGGTGACAAATTTATTTTTCGTCACTAAAAAGTGAGAATTTGTGACAAATTTTATTTTTGTCACTACTGGTGTTTTTTTTCGTCATGAATTTAAAATTTTCATGACAAAAGCAAGAAATTCGTCGCAATAAACGTTGGTGACGATATGCATAATTTTTAGTGACGAAATTCAACGTCATGAAAAATAGTATTTTATGACAACTATATGTTTTGTCATTACTTATTTAAATGAATTGGTGACGCACTTAATTCGTCACAAGTTTATTTTGTGACGATCGTCATTGTAATTAGTGACGATCATAGTCGTCATATAATATAAAAATTTGATGACGATTTTATGTTTCGTCACTAATTGTTCATAGTAATTAGTGACATATTCTTTCGTCACCAATATTGATATATAGTGACGATTAAAAATTATTTTTAATGACACACTTATTTCGTCACAATATTATTCAAAATTGATTTATCTTAATTTTAATCTGTGATTTATCACTATTGGTCATATAATATAAAAAATGTTCATGACAATTTTATGTTTCGTCATTAATTGTTCATAGTAATTAGTGACATAGTATTTCGTCACCAATATTTATACATGGTGACGATTAATAATTTTTTTCATATAAAATAGATTTTATTAAATAAAACTATGAATATATAATTTATTAAAAAAATTCTGGAAAATGAAATTAATGGCAAGTTAAACAAAAATTTGGGGTGAGAAAGGTTTGAACCCTCGACCTTGAGGTTACTCACAAGATATGACACCAACTGTGCCACCATCCCATATGCGAGAAGAGGATTAAAAACGACGAGAAAGAAGCAAAAATTCTCAAATTCTGGAAAATGAAATTAAAGGAAAGTTAATCAAAAATTTGGGATGAGAGAGGCTCGAACCCTAGACCCTGAGGTTTCTCACAGGTGTCGAGACCAACTATGCCACCACCTAATTTGCGTATGTTTTGAATACAAAATTATAGTTATTCCATTAATGTGTTACATAATATAATTACAATATCCCCAAATCGTACTCCCAACTTTCTTCCAACCTAATTCTACCAGAAAACTGCGGGAATCAAATAGAATTCCCCAATTTTGGCGTGAATCAAACCTTTCGTTACCAGAAATCGCGACGAATTTGGCACTCCTACCAGAAATCGCGACGAAATTTGGCGCATTCAGTCGATGTTCTTGATTCGTGAAATTTTTTCAGGAAATTGAGCAAACAGTAATAGGTACGCTATTTCTTGATCTGGGTTTTCGATTTTCGTGTTGGGTATACTTGGATAAGTGCACATGAGAGGGAATAAATCAATTCTGGACCAATTTGTATTCTTGTTTTTCTTACTGCAATTTATTATCTGAGCAGGTTTTATTTCGTTAGAATTTAAAGTCTTCAATTTGGTTCTTAAATAATGAGTAAATGTGTAGTTCAGTTTCTGTTTGATTGTTGTTTCGGGATTCTGGATAGCCGGTTTTGGATAGAATACATTTTCAGGAATGCTCTTAAAACTTGTAGTTTAACATCACATCTTATATATAATAATAAGGTAGAAATGGAATTAGGCATGGGAGGTGCATTAATGTGTGAATTAGGGAAGTACAACAGTTATTCATTGGATGAAATGTTGTCAGATGAGGCCTACTTCATGTCACAACTAATGGTCGCCAATTCGATTAATAATAATAATAATGAGGCTGCATCTAGTAATTTATGGCATGAAAGTGGATTCATGTATGTCAATTTTCCTTTTCCATCTGATCATCATGTGATGGAGCATGTAATGGGATCAGGAGATGAATATCACATGACAATCAATATGGTGAGTGAGGAGGAAGAGGAGTGTAACAATATGTATCATGTGCTGATTTACCCACTGTAAACACAAATTTCGTATTTAATATATGAATAAACACGAAAAAGGAAGTACAAAGAAGATTTCTTGAGTTGAATGAAAATATATTTGCTTAAACTTCCTTTTTTTTTTATTAGTCGTCTCATTGGAATATGCTCACTTTTTCCGTCTTTTGTATCAGTTTGGGGGGATGGGGCGGGGAAGGGAATTAGATACAGTTAACATAGATGTTATGTTTTGATGATTCCATAACTATACTTTCATATAGATGCTAAGCCAAACATATATTTGAAGTATACACACGTCTTTTGTTCCCTTATTCAATTCCTTCAGTCCTAAGCTGCCAACCTTAAGTAAATTCTGAATAATCAGAAGTCAAAAAATATGTGGCATATATCCATGTTCTATTTAATGCTTAAAATTAAATAATAACAAACATTATATCAAACCTGAACTTCCAGCCTAAACATGCTTTCATAGAGAAAGAGAATCACAGTAGTATGAAGACTCTTTTTTTTTACATTTACTTGGTTTTGTTTTTTTCTTTGATGCGCAATGCTAGAGGTATTCAATTATTGTGAAATTTAATTCCGGTGTTCATAAATGTTTATTTAAGTATACATCCGCTAAATCAAGATCATTAACTTACATCTTATGAAAGCGGCATTATTCTATCAAATCGCTAATTAGAAATTTGTAGGAGTAGAATGATGAATGACATACATCCAAATTGTGTTGGAGGTGATTTCCGTGTTAATTTCATCTTTTATGGATTCGTTCAGGTAAACACCTTGTTACTCATAGTAATAGAATAGTGTTGGTCACACATAAATATCTCTTCTCCGTTTTTGCAAGTGCACTTTGATTATTTATATCGTGGTATTATAGTTGTATCAAGTCAGGAATCTAAACTCTTAGCTTGGAATCGGAGCATTGCCCAAATAGGTTATTATAATTTAGCACAATTTTAATCACCAAAGATTTAAACGAAATGTTGATACACACATCTTTTGTTCATTTAAGTAGCCTTATGAGTTTCAAATTAGAGTTATACCAGTTCATGCTTGTTATAATTACGATAAAAAAAGCTACATTGAATTTGTTATAATTACGGTCCATTACTTGTTATATCTATTTCAAAGATATCCATAACTTGGAAAGAGTCATATATATACTTATATATTTACAAATTTTAGGATTTGTGAATAATAGATCAAAAGTTGAAACTTTGACAATATGGGTGTTAGTTTGGATATATTGGCGGGGATTTAATATATATGTGATCCTTTTTCCATTTAATTGGTGTAGTGTAAAATGGACAAGAGTTGGATGCGTGATACCAAGTGGTCTAAAAGTTATGTAGATGGAGTAAAGAGTTTTATGCAATTTATTAAAACTCATATGGGTCCAACGTGTGATGTTCGATGCCCTTGTCAAAAATGTTTGAACTTAACATTTAAAGGTCAAATAGAGGTTATGCATCATGTATTGGAGAATGGGATAGATGCAAACAGTACATTACGTGGTTTTATCATGGTGAGCCTAGATTAAGTGACGTGGGTACAAGACTTGATAGTGATCCGATAGACGAAGACCACAATGAAGAAGATGATGGAGTTAGCGAAATGTTGTTCGACCTCGGTCAGCAATACACTAACGCATATAATGATAATATACCAACTGAGGATAACGATACTAGTGGTCTCCCTACATATCTTGAGGCACTCGTGAAAGATACTCAAGCCGAATTATATGCTGGTTGTAAGAAAATTTCAAAGACATCATTTATCATCCAATTGCTCCATATAAAAGTGTACAACAAGTTGAGTAATAAAGCTATAGATATGATGTTGGGTCTGATGAAGTCGACTTTTTCCCGATGGTGAGACACTTCCACGTACTTTTCTACTGAAAACAAATATTTACGTGATATGGGATTAGGTTATGAATGTATCCATGCGTGTAAGTATGATTGTGCCTTATTTTGGAGTGAAAATAAGAATTTGGAGGCTTTCCCTACGTGTGGAACTTCTCGTTGGAAAATCAACAATGGTATAGGGAAAAAGATACCACAAAAGGTGTTGAGGTATTTTCCAGTGAAACCTAGACTACAACGCCTTTTCATGTCTTCAAAAACCTCTAAGAAGATGGTTTGGCACAAAGAAAAACACATCGATGATGATTATATGAGACATCCAGCCGATTCTATAGCGTGGAAAGATTTTGATAGTGAGTTTCTCTGGTTTGCTAATGATCCAAGAAATGTTAGACTGGCCCTAGCTGCTGATGGCTTTAATCCATTTGGAAACATGAGCACCACTTATAGCATGTGGCCAGTTATTCTAGCGCCGTTGAATCTCCCTCCTTGGGATTGCATGAAACAAGCATTCCTTATGTTGTCTTTGCTTATACCAGGGAAAAAGTCACCAGGGAAAGACATTGATGTCTACTTACAACCATTAGTTAAAGAATTAACTAAATTGTGGGTTGAAGGTTTCGAAACCTTTGATGTCTCTTGTAAACAGAATTTTCAGATGCATGCTGCTGTCTTGTGGACTATCAACGACTTCCCAGCATATGGTGACCTATCCGGATGGGTTACTAAAGGATACATGGCTTGTCCGGTTTGCAATGATCAAACTTGCTCTCAGAGACTACGAAACAAGTTGTGTTTCATGGGGCATCGTCGAAATTTACCAAAAGATCATCCTTGGAGGAGAAGTAGAAAGTTCAACGGTAAAAATAAGACGGAGAACCACCTAGAGAATTGAGTGGGGATGATGTGTTGTTACAGTTGGAGAGACTTCCAGTTCAAGCACCTGGAAAATATTGTAACAAGAAGAGAAAAAGGACGGCTGAGGAGTTGAATTGGTCGAGACGTAGTATTTTTTTTTATCTGCCTTATTGGAGCAAGTTGAAGCTAAGGCATAACTTAGACGTAATGCATATAGAAAAGAACATTTGCGAGTCTGTATTAGGGACCTTGATGAATATAGAGGGGAAAACAAAAGATACAGTAAAAGCAAGACTAGATTTAGAAGACATGGAAATACGCAAGGAGTTGCATATGTCTAAGAAAAGTAATGGGAAGTATGTTATGCCGGATGCTACTTATGTTCTAGACAAGAAAGGAAGACAAGCCTTTTGTGAGTTTCTAAAGTCCGTTAAGTTTCCGGATGGATATGCTTCTAACATCTCTCGTTGTGTTGCTACAAGTGATCAGAAGATATCAGGACTTAAAAGTCATGATTGCCATATACTATTACAACGAATATTACCAGTTGGTATACGTGGATCCTTAGCCAAGAATGTAGTTGACGTTCTAGCAGAGTTGGGTCATTTCTTCCAACGGTTGTGTTGTAGGAAATTGAAGAGGTCTGAGTTGCCAAAAATGGGAGAAGATATCAACTTGATCTTGTGTAAACTTGAACAGATTTATCCTCCTGCCTTTTTTGACGTCATGGTACATTTATCTTCTCATTTACCTAGAGAGGCATTACTTGGTGGACCAGTTCAATTTAGATGGATGTATCCAATCGAGAGGTTGTATTTGGATCGATTTCTTTTTATGTATACTTTATTTCACACTATTCACATAATAATAACCTTTTATTTCTTTTGTGCAGATCATTATGTGCGTTGAAGCAAAGTGTGCGTAATAAAGCTCATCCCGAAGAGTCGGTTGCTGAGGCGTACATTGCAAGGGAGTGCTTAACCTTCTGCTCAATGTACTTGAGGGGAATTGAGACTAGATTTAACAGAGATGAGCGAAATAATGATATAGGAACTGATGATAGTCTATGGATCTTCAGTCAAAAATGTCGTCATCTTGGGGTAGCTAATTATGTTCAATTACCAGAGGATGAGTACAACGACATGCAATGGTTTGTTTACCAATATTGCGATGAAATAGAACCATTGCTTGAGTAAGTTGATTATGTATTCTGTAAACTTGTTGAGCATTTTAAAAAGTATTTATCAAATTATCAAAACTTGCAATGACATTTTTTATTGTAGGATGCACAAGCAACAACTTCAGTTGGAAGGTTGTACCAACATAGATAAAGATCACAAACGAAAATTTCCTGCATGGTTCAAAAAACATGTAAGATAGCGAAGCTTTCAATTTTATAATTTTTTTCAATTACATAATATTTTGCCTACATCTAATTATTTATTCAATTTCACATATTATTTTCCAGATGAGTCAAATTTATAATGCTGAACCATCAGATGTAAATGAGTCTATTTATTCTCTTGCTTGTGCACCTAATAAATTTTGGTAAGGAAGTACACTGGATGCATTGTGAATGGGGTGAGATTTCTCACTATAGAGCGTGACGGTCATCTTAAGAGTCAAAACAGTGGGATTGTTGTAGAAGGGAATCATGGTGATGAGATTATTGATTTCTTTGGTATTTTGACGGATATATTTTATCTTGACTATGTGAAGGATAGACATGTTACTATTTTCAAGTGTGATTGGTTTGATCAAGGGAGGAAAAAAGGGGCATGGATAATGAAAGAAGGAAATATAACAAGTATTAGAGTAATGTGAAATGGTATGAGGATGATCCTTTTATATTTGTTTTCTCGATCAAGCGAGAGACGTGGTCTTCTACATTAATGATCCCAAATTAGGAGGAGATTGGCGAGTGGTGCAACTAGTCCAAAGATAGACATATATATGATGTTGATGAGATGCAAGATGAGGATGTGAATATTGATGAAGCACAAGTAGAACAAGAAGAAGTATATCGAGAATTATATTGATGATGCATTTGAAGCTCAGTATTGGCGAAATACAATCACTTTACAGAAAGGAGGACACGATGTGGAAGAAGTTGAGCGATTGATAACCTCAACAACATCTGAAGTTCATGAAGAATTGAACTTAGACAATTTCGATGAGGATGAGTTAGATGACACCTTAGTTGATTATTGTAGCAGTGAAGAAGACTCTCAGAAAAATAGTATTTCCGACGACGAGAGTGATGATGACTACACATCAGGTTAATGAATATTGAAGGTATAAATTGTTCATCTTATCATTGCCAAGATTTATTCTTCTGATACTTGTTGATGTTTCTCTTGTCATTGCTTTATTTTTTCATAGTTGGAAGCTTTTGGGGTTATGATTCTAAATATTGGTTACTGTACATATCATGTCCTTCTCAATTCTAGGTCTTATCAATTTATAGGTTTATTTGAACGTATCTTTCAATTGATGCCCTTATGGCTTTCAAGCTATTCGGCCCAACATTATTTGTCTTTTCTGAATTAGCAGGTCTCTGTGTAGAGTTTTGAATTGCGTCTTCTGAATCCTTGGGATTGTTCTTTGAGCGCACAGGATCCCCTGCCTATCTGCTAATTATCTACTTGAGTGGCATTGCAGATAGCGTGATACCAAAATAGTTTTTGATTTTGCGTTTTTTAAAAATTGCTTTTCTACCTGTTATTGCTTAGTGGTTATTTTTCTGGTGAAGAAATACAGTGGTTAATTAGTGTTTCTGATGGTCCAAATTAAAATATTGTAAATAGTCTCTATAAAGTGTTTCTGATGATCTTAAGCCCATGTTTTTTGCTGCTTTAGAGTTTTTATATTTGTTTTATTTGGTTGTTTGAGTTCATGAATGCATTTGAATTCATGAAAAATGTAATGGTGATTGGTTGTTTTATATTATTTACTATATCTAATGATATGTTTATTGGTTGTAAAATGCATGTGAATGTGCAGAACATGCGTACACCATCATTTTGGAATTGTGGCCTTGGAAATTATGTTTGGGGATCATCCAGGGGATTTTCGTTCTTCCATATAATCCACAGAATCTGCTCAAAAGATGATGCTCCACAGAATCTTGCACATTGTTTTGCAGTGAAAGTAGCACTAAAATGCGTACGCCAATGCTGCATCTCATGCTTCCTGATTCAGCTCAAGTATGATTAATTAATGCACGACTCTACTTTGCTTTGTGTTGTTTCAATAATCATCATGGATCCTTGAATGCTTCTTTGGATTTCATTTTCGTATTCATGAAGGGATCTCTTGTAATTCGTGTAAAAACGCAGATCAAGGTGTTCAAGGCATGGAAAGTGAGTGTCTTGTGTCCTCCAGTAGCTCAGCTCATGACAATCAAGTTGCAAGAATTTGAGGCTGCAGAATTGCCCTTCAACTGTTTCCCACTCTGCTCCGGAAAAAGCAAACCTGCCCAATCTGAGAAATTGAAGAAGGGGTAACGAACCTATCTTCGGCGCACACTCCTCCCAATTGAGCTTGGTGCCATCTAAAGCCAATTTCTTCAGGAACTGCGGAAAGCTGAGGTTCTTCGTCAAATAGCATTGTAATGTTACTCCTTCAAAATTGTCAGGACGACAAAACCAAAGTTTAAAGGATTGGAGTTTTGTTAGGTGACTAAAATTGTTGAGACCAAATTCATGATTACTGATTTTTTTATTTTCTTGATTACTGATCCTCTTCATGATATATTTTCATATCATTATGAGGCACTTAGTAATTCTAAATGATAAAGTATAAGATAGAATAGAATTAATTGAAATATATAGAGTATATTCATCTGAAACCACGATAGTTAAAAATTACAAAATGTTCGCGCAATTACCGAGTTTTTATTAGAGTTGGCCCATTTTTTTACACGGGCTATCCATTTACATGAGTGCACGGTACACTTGGGTGCACAAGAGACTCACTTTTTTTTTAAAGGAGTACATTAAAAATGAGACCGAATGAATTATAGTTATTCCATCCATAATATAGAAAAATTAGATCATTTTAATTTGTAGCATATAATGAAAGTATTATAAAATAGTAAAATACACATTTTTCATTTCATTCAATTTTCCTACTCCCAAAGCCCTCAGCCAAAGACAAAGACCCTTAAAATATAAAATATATATGAGGCACACTTGCGTGAGATGGAGCATAATTCGGGTATTGACGTTTTAACACTTTGGAAGGGTGCCTAAGTCGAACGACTTGTTCGACTCATGGAAAGCACGACCCTGATTGAGACAAACACCACCTCTGGTTTTTAGTCTTTGGCTGAAATCTTGCTTGAAAATGGGCTTAAAATGTGCTTAAATAATTTTAGAAGAACTACTACGGTAATTCATATGAACTAATACTATAATTCTTATGAACTAATTAATATCTTTCATTATATATTGTACTTTATGTAAACTAAATAGCTTCACAATTTATAATTTTTTCCTTATTTTAAAAGTTTGAAACTATTTTGAAAGTGATTATTGTTAAAGCCTGAAGAAGTAAACTACATGACCACCTCTCGTAAATAAAAATATATAAATTATATGATAACCATTTAACGTTCACCACCTTATAATACACTTTTAAAGCTTGGCTCGAGCTCGATAAGTAAGATAAAATAATTAAGTGTAAATATATGAAATTACTCGAGCTCAACTCAATTAAGAGGGTGTTTTAGAAAATTATAAGTGATTATAATCACATAAAATTGTGTGCAGAAGCAATTTGAAGTATTTTATTTTTCGTTTATTATATTAAACGAGCTCTCAAAAGCTATAAGCATGTGCTTTTGGTAGCTTATAAGCCATTTTTTTAATATTAATTTTTTTTTTGGTATCAACTTCTTTTAAATTTTTTTAAAAAACGTTATCAACTTCTACTAAATAATCACTAATTTAATCAATTCTTTAAGAGTATAATATTTGTAAACGTCCCTTAATTATTAAACAAGCTCAAACATGATGTACAAAGCACAATAATATTTCAAACAAGTTGGAACAACACCTATTCGACTCAACTCGAATAAAATTAGTTGCGGTGAATTATTTAATAGTGCATTATGCAATTCAAGTACATCTTTAAACATGCTACTAGTTTTATTGAAACATTCAACATATACACACTAAAACATGCAACTTGTGTCATTAAAAATAAATAACACTTTTTTTGCATAAATATATTACATATTTTAATAAAATAAATTACATATATCATACACTCAAAATTCATTATATAAAGTATTAACCCCATTAATTATTATGAACTAATAAAATTTGAGAGGCAAAAAAAATTTTAGGCGGGTTCTTAAAATTTTTAAGCTATACTATTTAAAAATAAAAATTCATTTACATACATACAATCACCATATATATACCAACTTACCATATATATCAAATTAAAAATTTTGACTAATGAAATTTGAGAGCCAAAATGCGTATGGCCGCGGGTACTAAAAAATTTATTTTCATTTGAATAGTGAATTGGAATCAAGAAAACTAGGGAATGATATGATACACACTTAAATAAGCGAATCATACGCTCAGTCAATAACAACCTTCTCTATAAAACACCTTCACTATAATATACCTTCGCTCCAATTCTCTCCATATCTCGACAAACCGACGCTCCAATTCTCTCCATATCTACCTTCGCTCCAATTTTCTCCATATCTCGACAAACCGGCGCTTCAATTCTCGGCAAACCGACGACTCGTCTTCTTCAATAACCGACGAATTGTGTGTTTTTTCAATAACCGACGACTCGTCTTCTCGGCAAACCGACGAATTGCGTGTTTTTTCAATTGGGAATCTGCAATCCGGGCACTTCAATTGTGTGGATCAACGACGATTCTCTTCAATTGTCTATTCTCATCAACGTTTTAGGGTAATTCTTCAATTGTGTATTTATTTCCTGATTTGGGAGTACGATCAACAGTTTTTGGGTTTTATTATGATGATTTCGGTGCTACAGTGTGCGTTTTGCCTTACTAGATTACATATGGGTGAATTAATTTTTGTATGGATTACGTTTACATGTGGGTGAATTAATTTTTGTATGGGTGGATTTTTGAAAGCGGATGCTATTATTTTTCAATTTGCTTTTGATATGGCTTCTGATGTATGCTGACATGCTGCCTTCACCGATTTTTTGTAGTAGATTAGATCAATTTTTTGTGGTGGGTGTGTAAAAAATTAGGTGTTTAATTTGTTATTCCCAATTCCCAGTGTTCTTGAATGAAATATCGTAATTCAGAAACAGAGCTGGTTTTAACTACTTAATTTGACGAGACCAGCTCCGATGTTATATGCGGAGTCAGCTAAATGAGAACAAGGTATGCCAAACAACTCCCGTACTAAATAAGGGTTGTTTGGTTCGATAACTTTTCTTTAGGACCAACTATTGTAGCTATACTGCTATATGATAGAACTGATAAAAAAACTGGCGATTGTTAAAGCACAACTGATAGTTGGGATCTATTCTTGTGTTAGATTATATTCTTTCTTCTTTGATGTGTAGTTCTTTGTGGGGTCTCATCCTCATTATTTCTTGTATTTTGTTTTTTGGAAATTTTTATAGGTAAGATGTAAGATGTTTATGTTAAAGTTATACATATATACTTTTGACAGATATTAAATTTAATTGGTGTTTTTTACATGACGTTTCTTGTATGTTTACCAGGAACCAGTGAATCTTGTTTTTTCATATTTCTAGTATACTCTAACCTCATTGGGTTTCGTTTTTCAGAAACAGTGGAATACATTTTTTCAGCACACAATAAGATATATGCCTGTGTTTGTCATTATTTACTAATCTCTATAGAAGTTTAGCATTAAAACAGAGCATCCTAGTGAAGAGCTATATATTATCTTTGATGCGGGTACTAAAGAGAACCCCTTAATAAAGGTTATGAATATGGTAGTTTAGGTTATATGTTAATTGGTGGTTTTCTCGTAATATTTTTAAATGAGACAGAGCTTTTTACTGACTCATATTTCATCTATTTAAATGTAATTCTGTTTTTGTATGTTTTGACCGAGTCTTATTTACATTCATTGCTCATTTTGCTAATCCAAGATTGCAATATCATTAAACTTTGTGATATTGTCATTGTTTTGTTCTTCCAGATTTTTCATATGGCTCCCGGAGGTCCATCAAACTTGAAACGAAAACGCAATTTTGTTTCTATAACAGATCTTAAGGGACAACTTAATAGGGGAAAAGGGATAGGAGGTCAAAATGATACACGAACTCAAAAATCGAAAGGAGATGCAAATGCAAATAATATGAACACCAGAAGCTATCCCACTTTGTCAAATTTAGCACCTCAGTCTTCCGAAATACCCGAAGATGAAACCTCTCGAATGCCATCCGTGGAGAGCATTCAGCATGCATCAAGTGAAGATGTTGCTGCAACAGCAGGTAAAATTATATTTAGGTGTTCTTGAGTATCTAAATTTCATAATTATGTACATAAAATTATAAATTGTAACATACATTTATTATTCACGTGTAGCTGTTGGTTCCAAAAAAATGACTCGAGGCAAAACAACTGGAAAAGGATTATTGAAATATTTTAATACTAATGGGAAGATGAAGATTAACGTGGATACATCAATAGGCAGACCTATTAATGCGACGAAGTCGCCAAAATTTGCTACTCAAATTGGTTTAGTAATGCGGGATGTTCTTCCTGTACCCAAAAAATGGAAAGATTTGGACGAGGGCAGTGGATTGACTCCAGGGTTTGACCATCTCAAGGTGTGGGTTACCAAAATTAATGTGTTGTATATATTTTTTAACACTCTTATAATCTAATGTGCATGTTTTTATGTGTGTTTGTAGATGCACATGGATGTGAATATGGATAAACAGGGCGTGAAACGAAGTGTGATCGAGCGGATGAAAATCACTTCTAGACAAAAGCGTTACCATTTGCATCAGCACTTTCGTCAGTATGCAACTTTGGAAGAGGCTACTTAATAACAAGCCAAAGTCCGTCCCGACGATGAAAAAACTGGAAGACTGTGTGATTATTTTGCATCACCAGAATTCAAGGTAATAATGCTATAAATTCATAATGGCTATGATTTTTCAGTGCCAAATTCTTATTTGTAATTTTACAATTCTAATTCTCTTGTAGCGTCGTAGTGAGGTAAATAAAAGCAACCGCCAGAAATTGAAATGCAAACACGTTGTTCAAGAAAAGCTTTTACGGTTTCGATCGCGATGAAATTGTGAGTATATAATTATGCACTTATATGCTAGGTTTAAAATTTCATTCATGTGTTGATATTTCCTTACTAGTTCGGTTGTACTATTCTTGCAAAAAGATATACTACGATTTTAGGGAATTAGCGATGGCACATTACAAATGTGTTGCCCTTTGATGGTGGATCGTTTTAATTTCTTTTGCAATATGGAGCATTTTGCGATGAGGATTGTACCAATTTCATGTTGTGTTGTTTCGATTTGTTGGACAATCATTTTTTTTTGATTTTATAGGTTTACGTGGTAGTGATTTTTTGGGAGTTGTTAAGTAAAGAATGAGTTACGCATGTGTTGCTTTCTATTTTTTTTTTTGGGCTCTTTGGATTTTTGTTTGTATTTTACTTTTGGACTTGTAGTTTCATATAACTTTGATCTTTTGTTTTATGTTTCTTTATCATTTTTCTTATAATAAAGCATACTAAAACTGATATGTGGATTTAGCAAACTTTCATAACCCAATTACCCTTAAAGATAATTACATAATCATCAGTTGAGTATATATATAAACACCAAAACTTCCCTCAAGTTGCATCCACCTTAGTAACATTTCTTGACATCTTACACCTATGAATGAGAACTTGTGAGGAAACTATTATCTAATCAGATTTAGATCAGGGGATAAATGTATTGCAACCTTTTGTTTTACGAATCTTTGATTTGATGATGAGTTTTAGATCAGGGGAGTAACTGTTTTTCTTATAGTCTCGTACTGAGTTAGCTGGAGAACCATGCGGACGAATTCACTTGTATAAGGATACTCACAGTACAAAGAAAGATGGATGGAAATCAAATGAGGCGAAGAAGAATTGGGTAAGTTGTGTAGACATATTTATGATATTTAGTTAAGTTACAAATTTTGATGTTAATTTACTTCTATTTTATTCTTTATTATTAGGACATGATGATGAAAAAAAAGACGAGTATATTGAGCTTGGAATTGAGAAGACTGAAGAAGAGATAGTCATTGAAGTGTTAGGTCATGGGTCAGGATACATAAAAGGTCTTGGTTACGGTCCACAGCCTCCAAGTAAACGCAGCTCGTTGCACGATACCTCTAGTGAATATAAAGATGAGCTAGAAGAAACAATAGAAGAGTTGCAGGAGTCTAAAGCTAAGGTGGAAGAACTTCAAACACAAGTAACTGATTTGAAAGACGAGCTTGTTGCGCAAAATGCAAATTTCACAGCACAACTCTCCAAGCAAGGTGCAGCTCTCAACAAACTAATGGCTATGTTCAACGATGAAGAGATGGAATGATAAAGGTTAGCTTCTATTCTTCTATATCTATTTATATAATGTGTATGCCTGCTCCCCCAAACTTGTATGTGAATCATCCATATGTTTATATCTTAGTTTTGCTAAAATCTGGTTTGTCAATGGAGTATGGTCTGACATATTTACATATATAAAAGTTGTTGCAATAATGGGTGGTGCAAATTTATTAAATTGATGGTATTGTTTGATTGAGATGAGTTTTGATTGGCTTTATGGTTTTTAATTGTAATCTGTTATTTTATGTTTTTGAGGTTTTCCTGTGAGAGATTACAGTTGCTTTTGTTTGTGATTTTGGATGTTGTAGTTTTGTATTCTTTATATTATTGATAGTGTGAATGCTGGTGGTATCGGTTAGGTTTGTTTGAAAAAAACGAAGGTTTTCTTTGAATCGATTTTGGATATGAATCTGATTGATGAATTTTCATTAAAAATCTTGATGAGCTTTAATTTTCCTTTATTGTAGATCGATTGCATGTGCTTCACTGCTTCATGTTTTTTAAAATTAGATTTTACTATATTGCCTATTAGAATATCTGTTGAAGGCACCAACCTTTTGTCCATACAATTTTATGTTTACCTTCTGAGCAATTTAAAAGCCTAGTCTTATTAATTGAGAGGGATGTGAATCATCTTGTTTCCCTTCTGAGCAATTTACACCTTTACCATAGGTGTCTACATGTATTTTACGTGAATCTGGTTGGAAGAGTATACCTGTAAGCTGATGCTACAATATGTATAGTTGTCTGTGTATAAAGTGTTCAGAAGGATAGAGTGTCTACAATAGATGCAGCTGCTGGTCCTTTTTAACAGTACGGATTTTGGGAAATAGAAAAGGGTTATGTAACAGTGATAAACCATCATAATGTTGCCAGGGTTGAATTTTTTATTTAACATGACATTTTCGGATTAGTTCTTAGCCAACATTAGTATTTCTACTGAGGATAATATTACTTACAACCATGTTCTTGATTTCTGTTCACTCTTAAAGACAATTTTTCTGGACTTGTCAAGAATTTGTTCCAGTGTGTGACTTTTGCAGATAATATGTCGGGTTATTCTGGGTAGTGAAAAGAAAACAAATTTAAATTATATGTATGCTTAAATATGCATCAGCGTGTTAAATTTTTAAGAAATTTAACTTTATCCTTACTAGTTACAATATTTATTGAACTCTGTTTCTAAAAGAAACTAGAATGGTGAGATGGGGAAGAATGTGGAAATAAAAAGATAATGAAGTAGGATTAGCTTCTGCCAGTGTAATGCCTCTGATAAACTGGAGCTAGTAAGTAGGGATTTTTTTATATCTATGAAAGTCCTAACCATAGAGATCAATTATTAATTGGAAATGATTTTAAATAAGTTTTTCACAGTTAATTTATTCAGTCTGTTTGGTTATTACATGCAGTTTTTCAACAAGAGCGCGAGGTTTCCTGAATTCATACGAATTGCTGATCTGCAAGACCCCGAGAAAGGTTACGTGGTTGACGACAGCTACTCTCTGAAAATTGAAATCTCCATCACATGTTTATTTTGCTAACTCTGAAACCTTTTACTTTTGCAACTTAATTTGGATGTGTATCTTTTATCTTATGCTGACTTATCTAGACTACTAGGATGTGATTTAATGAAACTAGAATTGCGCTTTTGCAGTTAATTTACCTTTCTTTGAACTAGAAGAATATACTATCCGCATTTTCAAAAGACTTAATATTACTTGTGATAAGCTCCTACTCTTCCAATCCTTCATTTTTTTTTTTTTTTTTAGTTTTGTTGTGATGTTTTTTCTATTACATTTAGTAATTGAAATTAGTTTATCATGGCTATTTGTATGATCACTTATTACTTTAATATATAAAATTCAAATAATTCTTTAATAAATTTAATCATTTCTAGATTGTCACCATAGTTTTTTTAATGACAATTATCATCTTCGTCACTAAACTATATTTTATTATGACAAAAAAAATTTGTCACTATTTTCACTTTTTTTTTAACGATGCAAAATATTTGTCACTAGATACTAATTAGTAATGACGATATATGTTGTCACTATACCATAGTTTTTTTAATGACAATTATCATCTTCGTCACTAGACAATATTTTATTATGTCACTATTTTCACATTTTTTTAACGACGCAAAATTATTTGGTCACTATAGCCTACATTTTTGTGACGAAATTGTGTTGTCACTATATAATAAAATATTAAATGCGCTCTTGTGTAATTCTTTCTTGACGAAAATTTTGAAAAAATGACAAAATTTATGTTGTCACCGTATCTAAACTTTTAGTGATGGTTATCGTATTCGTCACTAAATATTATATTATACCGACAAAAATAATTTGTCACCATTTCTCCATCATTTTGTGACAATAGAACTTTTGTCACGAAATGTAACTTATTGGTGACAACTTATTTCGTCATTATACATGTACAGAAATAGTGACAATCATTATTTCGTCACGACAAAAATTAAATTGTTATGTAAAGATAAACTTTTAGTGACGAAACACCATATTCAATGACGAAATTTGAAGCCAAATATGACGTTTTATTTGTCACTATAGATGGAATGATATAGTGACGATGACCTTTAGCGTCATCAAAAGATAACTTTATATGACGAATTTAAATAACGTCGCATTTACCTAATATGACGCACTATAGGTGACGTTCTTTGTGACGAAAAAATTTCGTCATCAAACACCTTTTGTGACGAAAAATGATGATTTTATGACAAAATTTGTCATCACGAAATGTGCGATTTCCTGTAGTGTATGGATCAAGACCTTGGAATAAGACATTCTTTTTTCTTTTTTCTTTTTTGCTGGAATTAGATGTTCACTTGAAGTTGATTCGTGTTACATCATTTTATTTCGCACGCATATTTTAATATAATATAGGCAATTTTTTTCTAATTGACGGCTGGATGAGTGAGCATTTGCTGAACAATTTGGGAATGGCTTCATAAATACACGTGATATGTTGTCTTTGTAATCAAGTTGATGTTCATATATGATATGACAGATCTCGATGACCAGTTTTTTTTAATTATTTAGTCTGATTTTTCTTGTTTTAAGCAAATGTTGTTTTCAATATTACTTCATCATTTCTATTATAAATTTCTTCATTTCATTTTTTATAAATTTCTACATTTTATTTTTCATCCGTTATACAATAAATTTTTTATTTTTATAAATAAAAAAAGTAATTTACTACTTATAATTTTTATTCTTAATTGTCACACAATATTATAAAAAATGTCACTCACTACTTCACCCATTATTCAATATATCTTTTTCCTCTCTCCCAATACTTTCAATTACCCTTTATTTTTAAAATTTTATTATTATTCATTAGATAAAACAACAAAAAGAAACAGAAAACTTATATCAGGAGACGGAATGAGTATCTTTTAGTCTTGCACGCTAACATCATCAAATCTTGTGTGATGGGGTATGTTGTAGCACAAATCAAACTGGATATGTGCTTGTATTCTACACGTCAGCAAGGTCCACCTAGGCCCAAATCGACCCGACCCGACAGGAGATCAGGTACCCAAAAATACGTGGATCCGACATGTTGTGAGCATGTTGCACGAGGTCAGCCCCGACCTGAGATACCATGGGATAAAGATGATGGAATTTTACCAAGGCTAACACCTCGCAGATCGCCAGAAGAGACATCAAGGCCCGACCGGAGGATGGGCGATCAGAGCGACCTTGAGAACCTCGGTCTGACATAAATGCAGAGCATTAACTACGACTGGGTGGGTATCAGACAGGCAGACGCCGAAGAACTTTCCTAAACCATACCTAAATCAGAGATAAATCAGCAAAGGACGACGCCGATTGACTTTTCAGTGTACCTAAACGGCTAATTCCCTGCAAATCTCTGAAGGCCTTGGTCAATGTGTAAGCGAGGTCCGCGAGGTCGACAACCTCAACGAGCGACCTCCCTCAAGGACGATCCATAGGCGAGGTCAAAAAGAGAAGAATAAAGACTTTATGAGCGGGCGACCTCGGGGGAGGTCGCCCCACGAGCAAAGTCGGCAAGCACAGCACAAGAAGATAATCCGGCCAAATCAGGAGTCAACGTCGACCTCACGAGACGAGACAAAAGCATTTAGTGTAATGTAAATCTAGTTTTAATTATTAGATCCACAGTTGTTAATAAAGCCCAAAAATAAAGGGTTTATACGAGTTTGGAGGGTTTTTGTTGGGGAATGGGTTGCACAGATCTATTCGGGGTGAATATTTAAATACAAATTTAATTCATTAATTATTACTAGCATGAATAAATCCTATATTAATTCAAATAATAATTGCAACAACATATCATGCATATAAAAAGCCACGTAAAACCTAAGCATGCGAAATCTACGGGTTTACGTGAACGTACATCTCGGGATGGCAGTGGCTTTGGTCGGACGGACTAACCAAAAGGACTTCCCAAGTATTCCCTTAGCCCTTGCTCGACAATCCGGTGGAAGGATACTCGCGAACAATTAACAAAAAGAAAAAATAAACTTTGTTGCACCACTTATGTGGATTTGCTAATATTTCCAGCACATGGAATTGTACTTGGGAATGAACTAATCATCCCCTATTTATAGGAGAGGGGTTGGTCGAAATTTTAGTGATATTTCAATATGGGAAAAGACTTTTCTTGGTCACCAAGAAATCTTGAATATATCTCATATATTCTTTTTCCCATAATTAAAATATTCCACAAAATTCCACCTCCTCTATAATATGGCATTATTTTCAAAAAATACAGTGTGCAAGAATCCAAGATTTGGATCTTCTTGAATTTATGAGATATTCTTGTATTTCAAGAAATACATATCTTCCATAATATCTTTTCAAGAAAATCAAGAAAATCTTTCTTGCCCTCTATTTTCAAAAATTTCGAAATATCACTATGAATAACCAAGTGGGAGATTTCTTGAATTTAATGAGATAATCTTGTATTCCAAGAATACATATCTTCATTCCATAACAAAATTCAAAGAAAATCTTTCTCCCTCTTTTATCCATAATTTTCAAAAATTTAGAGGAAATATAAGCAACAATATTTATTTTATTTTAATCACCTTTTTCGTTATTGGACTATATGTTGGGCTACTTTCGTAGGGCCTTTAGGAGAATTAAGATTGGACCTTCTAATGGATCTTGAATATCTAATATTGAGCCACAATATAATTCAAGCCCATAAATATTAATTAATCCCACTACATAATTAATATTGAACCATCCATCTTAACCCATATTACAGTCAATATGGCTCCCCATTCATTATTTCCCGTGTTTAAGATTATCTAGCCCATTAATTAATTCAAGCCACTGAAATAGCTTTCCGTTAATTAATATCTTTTGTCCTTGGTCGAGGAACGGTTCAACATTATTATCCATACCGGAAACTAATTCCACTTGCAAGATTTGGTATGATAAAACTTATGAACCTCCCAAGGGGGCAAATCAAGCAAGTGTACTTGCACACGATTCTTCAGATAAATCTTAGCAATCACATGTGACCAATAATATTGTCCAAGATAAAAAGTATTGAATCTCTCTGATTCGCTACCCATGATAAGTCAAAGCAATAGTTATCAATCCCACGTGATCCTATTTAAGGGACGAAGGTTAAGAAACAACGAACCACTGAGGTCTAATTCTTCCTTGTTCAGTTCTGAAGAATTTATCCTCCTCAGAGGTCCTATTCAACAAGATCATGCACTAGTGTAATCTCTTGGTCAAGACAAACCAATCTGAGCCTTACACCTCAACCTTTTCGCGATGGTTGTTCATTTCCATCTAGGTCGTGAATGGCGTACTTTTAGTTACAAGGGACTGTTAATTTAATCTTCGTGATCTAGTATCACTAAATTAACTACATGTAACACGCATTTAATTATTGAACAGTTATGCAGTAAATATATATAACATTCAATCATATTTAAAGCATCAGTGATAAACAATTTATTTCAGTAAATAAGTCTGGAAATTCAGTTTCGATTATACAAAGTAAAAAACATATTTTTCAGTATAATCCCCAATAGTTTTTTGGCCTATCAAAGGTGGTCCTCTCCTCTATAAATAGAGGACCACACCCCATTGTAAAGTCTCTCCCATTTAGCCCTCATTCGTGATATATACAAAAAACATTATTTATGGGAAGAACTCAAGAGTTCTTTCTGCATTGTTCTTGTTCGTTTATTATGTTTGATAGTTATTAATCGGGTTTATGTTATAACCACATTACGATCCGTTTATCCGACCCGATAAAATCGCTATCAACAGGGTAGTTTTTTTTTTATATTTCTGTATATTGTGATTCGTGATGTCATAAATAACAAAGTATAATGTATTAAATATAGAAACTTGTATTTATTATACTCGTGTTTAAAAATTAGAAAATAGTAAAAAATTTGATAAAAAATGAGAGAGATACTGAACACTGTCCAATATATGCTTTTAACTTTCAATTATTGATTGTTGTAAAAAAAAAAAAAGATTTCAATTATTGATGAGTTGCGTCATGGATCAATTTTTAGAAATATGTTACTTCATAATGGATGAATTATATCTTTTTCCTTGAGTTTAGTTAAATGAACGGACAAATTTTCAAGAAACGACTAGTTTAAAATTTGAAATGACTAATTGTATGGTGCAATATGCAGTTGTAGTGCATTCTAGAGCAATGTAAATTGTTATACTAAAAAATAATACTTGTTTACACAGAATCATGTAACTATTAATATAAAATTATAATTAAACGATTTGATGAAAACAATTTGATCTTTTAACATAACGAGCTGTATAAAATACATTATGAATGTACAATTCATCTTAATGCACTTAAAACCCACTCAAACGAAATTCATTGGAGTAGCATGGTATACATAGGAAAAGATTTGAAGCCTTTGTAAATTAAACAGTCAAGGGGTTTGATTGTAATTTTCACATCTCTAGATATTTGCTTTGTAATGTTCAGATCTGCAGAAAGACAGAACCTTGCAATATCTACACCGTCGAATTTAATCTAATGTGAAAAACTTGCCACATTATCTATTAGATAAATTGCAAAATTATGATTTATCTTTGACTCTTATTGCACTTTAAGGACTTAACTTTAGACTCAGGGTAGGTATTTAACTCTTAATTTATTGCAAGGACCTGGTCAATTTTTAGACAAAATAATGGTTTTTTTTCCAATTTGCATCTAACTTATTTCGTTATCAACCTAAATTAAAAATAAGGTATTACGGCAATAAAAAAAATTGTTCTCAACTTTTGTGTTCTTTTGGTATACAAAAACGATATGAATTTTTAAATATAAAAATTGTAGGTACAGTATATGATATGCGTCACTATTTTCGGTATGGTACAGTATGCCAATTAATATTTAATTAGTAGTTCTTCTTTGTAATTCTTTGAACTACATATTCGGTTTTATACTGTAAGATTTTGACTGTAATTGTTTGAATATTTGTACTCGTTGTATTTAATAAATTTATTTACGTTTAAAAAATATATATATTAGCAGTCATTAATTTATTATTAACATTTATTATAATTTTTATTTTTTTAGAAATATCATTATTTTTTATAAAGTGGTATATAAAAAAATAAGAGGAAATACATTTTTTTTTGTCTTAAAATTGTCGAAGTCCCTTTTTTGCAACAGATTGATAGTTAAGTATCTACCCTGCAAAAGTCTAAAGTTAGGTCCTTAAAGTGCAATAAGGGGCAAAGATAAGTCATGTTTTTATAATTTGTCCTCATCAATTTAATTAATTACTTTTTCACCCAACAAATCCAACAAACAAATTCGCTGCCATTTCCTCCATTTTCATCCAAAAAATTCAGCCCCCATTATTTTCCCTTGCATGATGGAGCAATTTTTGGCTGCTAAAAAATGAACTCTGATCCAAAAAGTTTATATGTTTGATTTGCTTCCTTATCAAATTTTGAAATACAACTTCTTTCAAGCATTGAAGTCTCGCAAATCGAAACAACATCTACATTTTCCAACTTCATGGTTTTTAACTTTTTATGCACTTTAGTGACCACATGAATGTTTTTTACAATTTATTGCACTATGTTTGTCTTGGGGGAAAACTTTAGAACTAGTCATGTAATTTAGGTTGACTCCAATTTCAATCATGTAACTTTTCACGTTTTTTTATTTTGATTCTAAAGTATTAATTTAATCATTTTTGCTTGGAAAACTCAAATTTTCGCCAAAATCAGTACGTTAGGCGCAATGACCCCTTTAAAATTTGGTAATTTTTAATTTGTTGGCCAAGTTGCACAGGTGGAGTGACACTCAATCCAAAAATGCTACTCCATGTTACCACTAGCCAACCCGATCCCCTTCTTTTTGGGTCGGGTAGTACTCCACTTGTGCAAATTGATAGACAAATTAAAAATATCAAATTTTAAAGGGGTCACATACATCACATGCTGATTTTTGAGAAAATTCTAATTTTTCAAACAAAAATGACTAAAATTGATACCTTCAGGATTATAACTAAAAAGACAAAAAGTTATAAGGCTAAAAGTGAAATCACTCTAAATTATAGGACTAGTTTTGAAGTTTTACCGTTGTCTTAGACACGTATTCAATCGAGATTACCTGAAGAACAATAAATTATAATATCCAGAGAAAATAAGCAGTTCAATTCTCCCGTCCCATTTTTTTATTACATCGTGTATCACTTTTTGGATCTTTAACACGCCTCGTCATGATAATTACATATTGTTAATTACTTTTTTATATTACAAGTACATATCAATCATCTAGAGAGTGAAATACAAAAAGAAACATTTTGAGATTTTTAAACAGATTTCTAGGTTGGGTAGTTGGGTGTGTAGGATTTGGCGATGAAATGGGATGAAAAGAGTTGGAAGGGTCACCATCACGGTAATAGGCACTGCCACACTAGTGTACAAGGCTCACGGTAATAGGCACTGCCACACTAGTGTACAAGGCTTTGATATACTCTCTCCGTCCCAATATTACTTGAGCACTTGTTTTATTTGAACGTCTCAATATTACTAGTACACTCTCAAAATAGAAACAAATATAATATTAATACACTCACAATACTTTTATTTTATTTCACTTAAATCCACTAAAACTCATTTTATTTGGTTTACGTGTCATTTTCAGTGTTCAAGTCATCTTGAGATAGAGGGAGTATTAGACAAACAACTAGCCTTTTTTTTTCAATATTTTACATGCTTTAGCCTAGCTGGATTACGATTAGCTTTAATTTCCTTCTCCTGTCTCCACCATTTATTTTAATATACTTATCTAGAAACATCATTCATCAGCTGGAATAATACATTTTTTCCTTTTGCTTCATGCACTTGATGCCTTCAGTGCCTTGGTCTATAGGGTGTGAATCCAGAAATTAATGGGAGTGGATTAGAAAATATAATTTTATAACAATTTTTTTTGTGAATTTGTGTATAGTATGAAACGGTTTCTTTACCTTTTAAATTATATATCCCGTATTTCGGTAAATAATGTTACTTTTTTTCACTAAGCAATAGGAGTATTAGATAAATAACACTAAACAGTACTTATCAGTATATTGATTATTTTCACTAAACAATTAATGTTATTTGTTATGAATAAATTTCATAAAAAAGTTCCTTTTTTTGTAATAATATTAAAAAATACATATTTAACAAAAGATTATATAATATATACTTAAAAAATAAAAGGTACATTTAATAGGAAAAAAAAATTAGATACAAAGTAATAACACTCCAAAAAAAATTTATATAAAACACGAAAGAAAGTTGAAAGATTAAATCTCATGTGACATTAATGTGATAAAATATGTCATACTATTGTTAACTTGGTAAGTTAAACATAGTAAATTTGTTAGTCAAAATAAAATAACACAACACGATATGTAAATTAATATATGAGTAAGTTTAGATTAAATGATAATTTGTGGTTTTGATTAATTAGTTAAATATGTGAGCCTAACATAATTAAAAGAAATAGGATTGAGATTTTTTTTTTAAAGGTAATTAATTACAATAGTTTTCTAAGATAATCGATTATAAGGGGAATCACTATAAGAGTGAATAAATTCTTCCTCTTCGTGAGAATTTTTTTTTCAAAAAAGTAATTAATTACAATAGTTTCCTAAGATAATCGATTATAAGGGGAATCACTATAAGAGGGAATAAATTTTCCCTCTCCGTGTCTCGAACCCAAGATCTGGGGTCTCAAATGGTGGAACACTAACCACTTGAGTTATCCACGCTCGACGGAAATAAGATTGAGATTTATGTTATATAAATATGTTGATTTTGGTTTTTTTTAAGAAGCTTTGATTTTGGTTTTAAAAAAAAGTGTTGATTTTGGATTTTTTATTTAATTTTAAAAATAAATTTAATTGAACTCAAATTAAATTGAATTTAATTAAATAAATTGTTCTAAAAGCTTAAAAATTAAAATGAATTACAAATAATGCATACAATACAAAGAATTTGAACAAGAGTTGCACTGGGTTTGAGCTCCGTGCGGGTCCAAGGGAAATCCGCCCAGTAACATGAGAATTCAATTTGGAAAGTTATAAATTTTTTGGCAAAATTTGTGTAAATGAATTTTTTGAGTAGCTAATTTGCATTTTATAAGTATTACTTGTTTCATTAAAAATAGTACTTCTTCCGTTTTGTAATAAGTGTCCTTTAATTTTTTTAGTAAAATTAAGAAGGACATGTATTGACGAATTTGCTCTTCTTTAATGATTTTTTTTTCAATTTCCATGATTTTTGCTTACCATAACAAATTCTCTTTCACACATATCTCAATAATTAGGAGTATTTTCTAAATTTAAAACAAGAGTGGGTCTCCTGTGCACCCAAATGCACCGTGCACTCGGGCATAGGAGTGATCAATTAAGAAAATGGGTCGCGCTCTTGTTTACTTGTTAACACAGCAGGATGTTGCAAATTTTCACAAAGTTACAAGGTGCCCCAACGGTTCTTCACCCTTATTTAAAGCTTGAGGTGCAAGGTTCAATATTCACCTATTGCAATTTTTTTTAAGTGAGCAACTACTTATAACAGAAGCGTTCAACTACATATAACAGAAGCGTGCAACCACTTATAACATAAGTGTGCAACTTTTAAACATTATCCTGAATCTATTAACCTACTTGATCGTACTAGAACCTTGAAACACCCTAAAGTGAAACAAAAGATGCAAAATGATGCTTCCTTAGCTAAAACACTTGATCACATAGCTCTTCAACCACGATTTAACTACTTAGTGCATCACTAGAATCTGTATACGATCAACATCTTCCACCTCATCGAATCCGATCAAAATCTTGCTCATCAATTTCGCCATAGGCATTCACCGGCGCCGATTGGGGGAATCTGAATCTCGTCGCCGCCTTGTCCTCCTCGCCGCCATCGCGGGCTCATCTCCTGATTGAGGTTCGATTTCCGCCGGATTAGATGGTGGTGGTCGTCGGAGAGCGCCAGTGCGGATCTCACGGGACGTGCGGCGGTGATGGTGGTTGTACTACTTATTGCATCACTAAATCTGAATACAGGTGGGCAAGGCGCTTCCGCCTAACAAGAGAGTTTGGGTATCCATCAGACGGACAATCTAAATTTATCTTTTATATATGACCCAAATTTAAGTGACTGAGTAGAGTTAGGGCGAGTGCACGGATCTTAGATCCGTGCACTAGTTGCATATGAGACCTAGCCTTAAAACAATGGCAAACTTGGCAAAAATAGCGCCAAAAAGGCTAAAAAGACAACTGGCATAGTAAGAGTTTAACTAGCCCTTGAATTACTTATTCCAGCATTTTTCACGTACAATGAATTGAATGTATACATACATATATCATATATAGAAGAAGCAATGTATCATCCTATCAAGAGGACATAAGTACTCCAGAAGATAGTTTATAAAAAATAAATCCTTAACAAACTTGGTTTAAATTAATAAACAGCAAAGTTACCAAATTGGTGTACCTGAACCACCAAGTGTTGAGTACGAGTACAGATAAATGGAGAGTCCCATCAAATAAAATTGGTGTAATCAAGTTGATGTTCATATATGATATGACAGATCTCGATGACCAGTTTTTTTTAATTATTTAGTCTGATTTTTCTTGTTTTAAGCAAATGTTGTTTTCAATATTACTTCATCCTTCCTTATTATAAATTTCTTCATTTCATTTTTCATCCGTCTTATAATAAATTTTTTATTTTTATAAATAAAAAAAGTAATTTACTACTTATAATTTTATTCTTACTTTTCATACAATATTATAAAAAATGTCACTCACTACTTCACCCATTATTCCATATATTTTTTTCCTCTCCCAATACTTTCAATTACCCTTTATTTTTAAAATTTTATTATTCATTAGATAAAACAACAAAAAGAAACATAAAATTTATACCAGGAGACAGAATGAGTATCTTTTAGTCTTGCACGCTAACATCATCAAATCTTGTGTGATGAGGTATGTTGTAGCACAAATCAAACTGAATATGTGCTTGTATCCGACACGTCAGCAAGGTCCAGCTAGGCCCAAATCGACCCGACCCGACAGGAGATCAGGTACCCAAAAATACGTGGATCCGACATGTTGTGAGCATGTTGCACGAGGTCAGCCCCGACCTGAGATACCATGGGATAAAGATGATGGAATTTTACCAAGGCTAACACCTCGCAGATCGCCAGAAGAGACATCAAGGCCCGACCGGAGGATGGGCGATCAGAGCGACCTTGAGGACCTCGGTCTGACATAAATGCAGAGCATTAACTACGACTGGGCGGGTATCAGACAGGCGACGCCGAAGTGTCGCCGAAGAACTTTCCTAAACCATACCTAAATCAGAGATAAATCAGCAAAGGACGACGCCGATTGACTTTTCAGTGTACCTAAACTGCTAATTCCTTGCAAATCTCTGAAGGCCTGGGTCAATGTGTAAGCGAGGTCCGCGAGGTCGACAACCTCAACGAGCGACCTCCCTCAAGGACGATCCATAGGCGAGGTCAAAAAGAGAAGAATAAAGACTTTCTGAGCGGGCGACCTCGGGGAAGGTCGCCCCACGAGCAAAGTCGGCAAGCACAGCACAAGAAGATAATCCGGCCAAATCAGGAGTCAACGTCGACCTCACGAGACGAGACAAAAGCATTTAGTGTAATGTAAATCTAGTTTTAATTATTAGATCCACAGTTGTTAATAAAGCCCAAAAATAAAGGGTTTATACGAGTTTGGAGGGTTTTTTGGCCTATCAAGGGTGGTCCTCTCCTCTATAAATAGAGGACCACACCCCATTGTAAAGTCTCTCCCATTTAGCCCTCATTCGTGATATATACAAAAAACAATATTTATGGGAAGAACTCAAGAGTTCTTTCCGCAGTGTTCTTGTTCGTTTATTATGTTTGATAGTTATTAATCGGGTTTATGTTATAACCACATTACGATCCGTTTATCCGACCCGATAAAATCGCTATCAACAGGGTAGTTTTTTTTTTATATTTCTGTATATTGTGATTCGTGATGTCATAAATAACAAAGTATAATGTATTAAATATAGCAACTTGTATTTATTATACTCGTGTTTAAAAATTAGAAAATAGTAAAAAATTTGATAAAAAATGAGAGAGATACTGAACACTGTCCAATATATGCTTTTAACTTTCAATTATTGATTGTTGTAAAAAAAAAAAAGATTTCAATTATTGATGAGTTGCGTCATGGATCAATTTTTAGAAATATGTTACTTCATAATGGATGAATTATATCTTTTTCCTTGAGTTTAGTTAAATGAACGGACAAATTTTCAAGAAACGACTAGTTTAAAATTTGAAATGACTAATTGTATGGTGCAATATGCACTTAGTGCATTCTAGAGCAATGTAAATTGTTATACTAAAAAATAATACTTGTTTACACAGAATCATGTAACTATTAATATAAAATTATAATTGAACGATTTGATGTAAACAAATTGATCTTTTAACATAACGAGTTGTATAAAATACATTATGAATGTACAATTCACCTTAATGCACATAAAACCCACTCAAACGAAATTCATTGGATTAGCATGGTATACATAGGAAAAGATTTGAAGCCCTTGTAAATTAAACAGTCGAGGGGTTTGATTGTAATTTTCACATCTCTAGATATTTGCTTTGTAATGTTCAGATCTGCAGAAAGACAGAACCTTGCAATATCTACACCGTCGAATTTAATCTAAGGTGAAAAACTTGCCACATTATCTATTAGATAAATTGTAAAAATATGATTTATCTTTGCCTCTTATTGCACTTTAAGAACTTAACTTTAGACTCTTGCAGGGTAGGTATTTAACTCTTAATTTATTGCAAACAAAGGACCTGGTCAATTTTTAGACAAAATAATGGTTTTTTTTCCAATTTGCATCTAACTTCTTTCGTTCTCAACCCTAAATGAAAAATAAGGTATTACGGCAATAAAAAAAAATTCTCAACTTTTGTGTTCTTTTCTAAAATTCACTCCTTTATATTCACGGTTAAGGTGAAAAATTAATGAAAAAATTGGTATATCGCACTTATCAAACTAAAAAAGTACTAAAAATGTAGATTTTTTCAATATATCGTGAATTGCGGTACAATACGGTAATATGCATTCTAAAATTTTAATATTTCAATATATCAAAAAAAATTGGTATTTTGTTGACAAAATTATGTATATACTGATATTTCGGTATGACATAGTATATCAAAATTTCGATACGGGGCGGTATATATTGATACTGTTCGAAATTTTAATATACCGAAAACTTCGGTACGGTAGGTAATTATTTTTTATTTATCAAATTTTTTTGTATGCCGAATTTTGGTATACAAAAACGATATGAATTTTTAAATGTAAAAAATGTAGGTACAGTATATGATATGCATCACTATTTTCGGTATGGTACAGTATGTCAATTAATATTTAATTAGTAGTTCTTCTTTGTAATTCTTTGAACTACATATTCGGTTTTATACTGTAAGATTTTGACTGTAATTGTTTGAATATTTGTACTCGTTGTATTTAATAAATTTATTTACGTTTAAAAAATATATATATTAGCAGTCATTAATTTATTATTAACATTTATTATAATTTTTTTTTTTAGAAATATCATTATTTTTTATAAAGTGGTATATAAAAAAATAAGCGGAAATACATTTTTTTTTTGTCTTAAAATTATCCAAGTCCTTTTTTTGCAACAGATTTATAGTTAAGTACCTACTCTGCAAAAGTTTAAAGTTGGGTCCTTAAAGTGCAATAAGGGGCAAAGATAAATCCTGTTGTTATAATTTGTCCTCATCCATTTAATTAATTACTTTTTCACCCAACAAATCCAACAAACAAATTCGCTGTCATTTCCTCCATTTTCATCCAAAAAATTCAGCCCCATTATTTTCCCTTGCAAGATGGAGCAATTTTTGGCTGCTAAAAAATGAACTCTGATTCCCCGTCTCGAATTGCAAGTGAGCCAATAGCCTAAAATTTTGATTGCTTAAAGAGCCTTGCTATTATTAGTACGAGCTATGTTCTCAAAATTAATAAAATCATATTCAAATGAAGAAGTTTTGGATCAATTTGAGCGGTGGATAAAGCTTTTGACAGCGGAGTTTCCAAAGGATCAAGAGTCGAAAGTTTCAACGAGAAATTTGATTTTAGAATTGGGGCAGAAAATTTTTAATAGAGCGGTGAAAGTGAATCAAAGAGATCTTATCTTCTCAGAAAATTTGAATTGGGGCAAATCTTCAAACCCGACTGCAAGCAGATTGCCTCTCTTCTCTTGTTGAGTTTGCTTATTAAGTTAAAAAGAAAAAAAAATTGAGGCAAAAACGTTATGTTGAGAGCGGTGAAAGAGAAGTAAAATGGATGACGTGGGAAGTTATTCACCCTAGATTAAATTGAATGGTGTAGATCTTACAAAATGGAGGAAATGGAGGATTCCTCTACCGGAGAGGATCCGCTCCCAAAATTATATGGTGTATGAATAACAGAAGAATCACACTGATCATTCAAAGACGTAGCACTGAAAATAAATTGTACTATTACAAAAAGAAAAAAATACATTCCAGACAATCATAGTAATATAAACTTTCACTTCTTCAAGTTATTTAAGAAAGAGGATAATTCAGAAAAATTATTATATCTAGCAAACTTCTGCTGATCCTCTTTATGAGGTACCATAGTTTCTATCTCCAAGCTATGCTTAAAGCAGTAATATGCATGAGTTTATTAAAATGAAGTTACACATAAATATAGATAGATTATTTGCTGCAAGAAGCTAATTTTACATCCTCTTTCTCTTCAAAGGCGGGAGGGTACGGTGTGGCAATCAAATAAAGACTATTCTTTCTCGAAACAGCTAATCCATCAACCTCGGTCATATCCATGTCATCAATGCTAACTCCTTCCGGAAGCTTCCAGTCGAAGTAATAGAGGAGTTGCGCTAGCAGGAATTCAACGTTTGCTACACCAAACGTCATACCAGGGCAGATCCTCTTTCCCGACCCAAATGGAATATACTCAAAGTGACTCCCCAAGTAATCAATCGGGTTTTTCTCAAACCTTTCCGGGTCAAAACACTCTGGATTTTGCCAGTAGTTTGGATCTCTTCCTATTGACCAAATATTAACAGCAATATTGGCATTTAGAGGTATGTGATATCCATCGATCTCAAATTCTTCCCTACACGCTCTTGGGATTATAGAAACTGGAGGGTGTAGCCTTAGCGTCTCGTTTATAACCATCTTAAGGTATTTTAGTGCCCGAATCTCGGACTCTTTGATTGTTTTCTTTCCGTTAAAGGCTTGCCTTATTTCATCTTGTGCTATTGCCATTACGCGGGGGTTTTTCATCAGCTCTGCAATGGCCCAGTCCACTGTTGTTGATGAAGATTCTGTGCCCGCTGCAAACATGTCCTGCAAACATTACAATATTGTATTAGTATCAAAGGAATGATGACATGAGTAATAGGATATAATCCTTCCGTCCCACTATAATTGTCTCGCTTTCCTTTAATAGACGTCCCACTATAATTTTCTCATTCTATAAAAGGAAAAAGTAACTCCATTACCCATAATTTTTATCCTCACTTTTCACACAATATTACAAAAAATGACACTCACTACTCCACTCATTACTCTACATACCTTTTTCCTCTCTCCCAATACCCAAAACTACCCTTCATTTTTATTATTTTATTATTATTCCTTAAACAAAACAACAAAAAGAAACGGGACAATTTCACCGGGGCGGAGGGAGTACTAAAGAAGGGATGATAGATATCATTTTCGGTCCTTAAACTTTACCGTTTTCCATTTTTAGTCCCCTTCTTTCACTCACTATCAAATCTGGACCAAACGTGGTGTTAAAAGTGTCTTTCAAGACTAAATTTGATAGTGAGTGAAAGAAGGGACCAAAACTTGAAAAAAGAAAAAAGTAAACTTTAGGGAACAAAAATGAAAGAGACTTACGAAGATAACGGATTTGATGCTGTCGTCGGTTATTGGAAATTCAACATCGCCACTTTCCTTAAATCGCAGCAGAACATCAACCAAATCTTCAGTACCTAACTCTCCATAACCCTTTCTTGTCAAGGCCATATTCTTTTTGTGCTCGTCTATTACGTTGTCCAGAATCATGTCCAGTTTCCGCCGCACCTTCAGCATCTTAACCTTGTTCCAACTCATGAAATTAAACACTTTGATGGAAGGAAACAGATCAGACAAGTCAAAATGTCCTGCCATGCCCACTGCTTCCTTGATCAACTTAATCGCCCTGCCCCTATCCATGGACACGTTACCAAAAGCAGACCTACATGTCATAGAATTCATGAACAAGAAGATTTTCTCAGTCAGGTCAAATGGAACTCCACAAGTTGTCTGAACATTTTTTATGAGGACAGAAGCCTCATCCTTCCTGATATACTCGAATGACCGAACATTTTTCGCACTTAACAGCTCCAGAATGCATATTTTACGCATCTGTCTCCAGTAATCTCCATAGGAACTAAACACAATGTCGGTGTAATTATACCAGAAAATCTCGGTAGCCACAGTTTTGGGCCTGTCTGCACATGCGAGATCATGAGTCTTCAGCACCTTTCTTGCAGTGTCGGGTGAAGATATGATGATCGTTGAAAGTTCACCGAACTTAAGATGCATCAACGGCCCATATTTGTGGGCTAGATCTCTCAGAGGATAGTGATGTGGGAGTGATCCAACGATGTGGTGCAAGTGCCCGATCACAGGTAGCTTCGGTGGGCCAGGAGGCAATCTCTGATGCTTGTTGGGGGATTTGAGTTCCTCCCATTTCTTGATCATCAAGGAAAAGAGTCCAAAGGAAAGGAGAATAGTAACGAAATTGAAGAAGGGAAACCGTAAAGCCACTGTAGGCAGAAAAACAGAGAGAGAAAATGGCATGATTTTACCAAAGTTCTCTCTCTTAACCTTCAAAAACTCCAATGAAACATCGTGGTACCTCCTGTTCTGGGCTATCCCACCGGTCTGGTTCTGCTTCTTCGACAGTGGGCAGCAACAGATGATCTTCCTCCACTGTTTTCTGCTGTTTTCAATAGAATTAGTTTTCAAATACGAAGATGATCCCTGCAAGAAAGTCGTTGAATATAACATATAGTTTGATTCCTCACTATTCAGAAATATTTTTTCTGTTTTTTGTTCATTTGTGGCACCTTTTCGCTATTTTGCTTGTTTATGGATGAGAGGTCATGTTAGTTATTTCTGTTAATTATATAGATTATTTCTTATAATAAAGTCACAAAACTTGGAATAAGGGTTTGGCAGAGCTAGCTGCCATAGCATGCAGAATGCCTAGCTACTTCAACTTGCTTCTTAATTATTAGGGGGTTGGCCCCTACATTCTATCTCTCTGTGATATAATTATTATTATTACCCTAATTTAATAATACAATCCTGCTCTAGCTTAGAAAAAATGGTACAGCAATTGTAATTTGAATAAATAAAAGGTTTTACATTATTGTTGCGGAAAAAATGCAGCTAAAGGATGAGGTCAATGGCCAAAGTTTGATTTAACCTTTATGTGTGATCTCTATTAATTAGTTCATTAACTCTTGAATTTCTTATTCTCAATATTTTTCTCCAAAATGAATGTACCATCTACTTGAGAGGAGATAACTCTACAACATGGTTTTATAAGAAAATCCTTAACAACCTTGAATTCTAAGAATAATTGCAGAAAACAACCAAGTTACCAAATTGGCCTACCTCAACCACCAAGGCTTTGATAGAGAAAATTCGAGTCACTGGTCGTTTAAAACTTGTTGCGCAGGGCTGCTGAGAGAAAAGATTCTGCAGTTAAAAATTCAAATTGACGATAACTGTTGCTGCTCTTCAAGCTACTTTTCATGTAAAGAATAAGATGAGTTTTGGACCACTTTTCCATGTAAAAAGAGAATTTCATGTACTACACTCCATATATTCTCATCACTTTCAAAACTGTAACATCAAATATATAAATAAATGCATTATAATAAAAGGGTCCTTTAACTTGAACAACTTTCCGAACAAATGAAACTCAATATCTGATAGTGTAAGAATTGAGCGATAAAGGACAGAAAAATAATACGAATGAAACTGAAATATATTGATAAAAGAGAATCCTCAAAAGAGGCCACAGAGAATAAATCTCTGCCACAGAGAATAATCTCTGTCCACAAGCCGAAGCTGCTACAATCAATGATCAAAAGATAATAATAATTCTAGAGAAACCTTGTTTAAATAGACTCAAACCCTAACCCTAACTTATGCCCTAAGAAAGAAAGCCCACGGGCCATTTATTCTAGACTTTAATTAAAAAGATTCTAACTTAAATTAAAAAGCCCAATAACAATAATAAATAAAAGATAATTAAAGATGAGGAGTATCAATATCATACAGCAGAAGCCCATTTCAAAGAACGAGTACGACAAGTAGAAAATTATTTGATTTTCCTTTAATTATAAGGAGAAGGCACTAAGCAAAAGGGACTCAACTATATTACTTGCCACAGTGCCAGGGAGACCAATTAAGAAGATTCGATCTCCAATAAACTTGAGGGGTGATTGGATCCAAATGAAAGTTAACAAGAACGTCATAACAAAGTAAAAGCAAGAGAAATGCTCTAGAGCACGAGAATTCTAAGTTAACAACGAAATGAATTACCTTCACGAGAACGTCATAACTCATATGTCATATCATCAGGTGAAAGACCACTTTTAAGCATTTCATCATGCAATCTAAAAGCCTCCTGCAAATTACCCCCTTTGAAGTTTCCAGCAATAAGGGCCTTATAAATAAGTTTGTTAGGAGAGATGCCCTTGTTAAGCATCTCTCCTAAGACCTTACAAGAACTTTCCAACTCTCCTTTACTACAAAGATCACGTATTAAAACAGAGTATGTAATGACATCTGGCCAGATATCTCTTGCACGCATCTCCTGGTACAAATCTGATGCGAGCTGTGTGTTTCCAACTTTTAACAGCCCATCAATCAAAGTGGTGTAAGTTTCCAAATCACATTGAATTCCCTCATTCTTCATTCTTTTATACAATTCAAGCATAGCCTTAATATTATACAGATCTCTGAAGCCACTAATCATGGTGTTGTAAACGCATGTAGTTGGAGATGAACCAACTTCTAGCATTTCATCAAACAGTTCATGTGCACTGTTCATGTCTTTATTTTGCAGAAGGCATCAATGAGAGCATTATATGCAATTACATCCATCGCAATACCTTTATCACGCATCTCATTTCTAATCCTTACTGCAAGATCGAAATTTCCTTTTTTACAAACTCCATCAATTAAAGTGGTGTAAGTAATAACATTGGGCACAATTTCAGCTTCACACATCTCCTTATAAACAGCTACTGCAGAATTAACATCATCCTCCTTGATAAAGCCATCAATAAGGCAATTATAAGTTGTGCAAATGGGAGCAAAGCCCATTACCCTAAACTTCTCCATTCTCCCTTTCGCTATAGAAGTTTGGCCAGCTTTGCACAATCCATTGATGACTGTATTGAATGTGACATCAGTGAGAGCAACCCTCAAGTTCAACATATGGTCAAACAGTTCGAGGGCTTTTTCAGTTTCACCTTTTCTGAAATGTCCATCAATCAATATGCTATAAGTATAAACATTTGCTTTTAAATTTCTTGCACTCATTTCAGCAAGAAAATCTAATGCTACTTCCAAATTCCCATTTCTGCAATTCCCTAGAATCATATAATTGAAAGTAGAAACATTAGCAATGCCATCCTTGGCAACCTCATCAAATAGCTCGAGTGCCTTGTCTAAAGACTGAGTTTCCAAATAACCTCTAATTAAAGAATTTATAATATACACAGTTGGCTGAATACCTTCAGATTTCATTAGAATATATAATTCTCTTGCTTTCACCATACTCCTATTTCTACAGCATCCTTCTATAACAACAGCATAGGTGACCTTGCTTGGAGCAAGTCCATTATCTACGATTTTATCAAATAATGCCAAACAGCTACAAAGATCACCATTCTGATGATACCTCTTCATCAAGCTAGTAGCAACCACTAAATTCATCGAATGCCCACTATTAACCATCTCATCTTTCAGCCTTAATGCCTCCGTCATATTCCTCTGCTTCACAAATGTACAAAGTGCATTAGTGTATGTACCCTCAGAAGGGACCCACCCCCTCTCCTTCATCTCACTCAACAAGACACATGCCACATTGCTATCCTGCTTCATACAAGCAGCCCGAACTGCAGTACAATAGACACGAGGATCGAGCTTAATTCCACTATTTTTTGCCTCCAAAAAGTATTTTTCCGCCTCTTCCACCTTACCTTCTCTCAGACACACGCACATCATTGTGTTAACAGTGTCACAATCATAACTAATTTTCTTCAAAACTACGACCTTAAACAAGCCGCGTGCATTTTCAATCATATTTGCCCTTATCAATGACTTCAGAAAATTATTCAAAATCTTCTGAGAGGGCATCGTGCCACGATGAACCAATGTACAGAAACAATCCTCTGCATCTTTATATCGTCCTGCTTTAACATATCCATGCAAGAAGTAATAAAAAAGCTGCGGCTTTAACCCAAAACCAAACCTTTCCGCACAATCAATCAAGTGATCAACACAAGAATGGGGTGAAACCCCGGACAAGTAATCATTAATCAAACTCCTAGCTGCATTATGATAATTAGGGAATCTTACAAGAATGTAAAGTAGCACGAAGAAGGAGTCCCCAATTCCTCGCACGAAACAACGCTGTTTCTCTGCCCATTTGAAGTATTCAAGAGCTAACTGAGGGTCATCTTTGTATGATAAAAGGGTATCCTCAACATTTTTATGGCTAAATTGTGTGTTTCTTGAAATGGATCTTTGAAAAGTTTGAATCTTGCTTGTCTTTTGGGGTTCTAAAATTGGGACTGATTCAGCAGAATCAGAATTTGGAAGTGGTGTGCTGGTAGTTTCCTCAATGGATGAAGAACGAGGTGATGTTGATAGACATCTAAAAGGAATAATTAAAATGCGCAGTGAAGGAAATGATGAACAAGAAAAAGATACCAAAAGTTTCATGAACCTGTTTGGTTCTAATCCGACGAACAGAGAGAAGACAGGGAAGAGGAACAGAGCATGTGAAACCCTACACTTCTTTATGTTGATCGGTAATATTGCGACACAAATTTTGTGAAATTTATTAGAAAAGGGCAATATAGTGAATATACTTTTCCAATTATACTATTTTTTTTTTCTTAAATATGGGACCAACCGACCAACAAGGGGAGTCTGGTTTTTATTTTCTAAATAAAAAAGGAGAAAACTTAGAAGAAAAATGAGTAAATGGTAGTTTTATTTTAATCTATTATTCAACAGTTTCCACCTTCCCTCTCTCAGTCACATGATCGCACCGTGATAATTTTGTGGAGAAGAGAGGAGCTGCAGCGTTTTTAAGGTGCTCAAAACCCTAGGCTTGGGTACATCTGAGCGATCGAATTCTCAATTTGTAATATACGCAATATTGTTTACACTCCACCTTTTCTGATGTTTGATTCATTGATTGTAAACTCTAGTCCTTTGTTTGCTTGTGCTGCTAATTAATCTACATTGTTGCTGTGGTTAATTTACAGTCAATTTCATGTATTCCGTAATTTGGGGGTGGAAGTAAACTGTAGCTGGATTTAGGGTTCAGATACGTTTTTTTTTCTTGGGGATTAATTGTCTAAATTTATGTATCTGCATGTAGATTTAGATGTTCATCTCATTTTTGTTAATCGTATTTCTTGGATGTGGCTTAAGTTTTTGGCAGCAATAATGTTTGCATGAATTAGTGAAATTGGGACATGGTGAAAATTAGAAGGAAGAAACAATTAGTGATTTTGGGCTTAACTATTGATTGAGGCTCTGTTTAGATAATGATTTTTGAGGTGTCCTGTTCTTTATCATAATTGTACCTTTTCGAAAGTTACGATATTTGTTTGGAATTTAAATTCATTTTTGACTGTTTTACATTGAGCTATTTATTAAGTTGGATATTTTGATTCTCTTTCATCTTATTAATCTTAAAATGCAGCTCTTCATGGACTTTTATTGGATTGTAGTGCATATCTCAACTGTGCCCCACATTGTGGTTGCTTTTTTTTCATTTATTTGCTCCCCAGTTTATATAATTTTTATCATTCAATCATGTATAATAATTAACTCGTGTAATAATTATATTGTTTCTCAAATTTCTGAGTTAGGTTGAAGATTGTTGGAGGCCATATTTCTTAAACACAGACTTTAGAGTATCTTGTCTGTATAAAATGTTAACAAGCATTCCTTGTTTATCTTATAACAGGAAGTTCTTACCAGGTTAGCGTACCTCTGCCAAATCAGATTTGAAGGAATGCTAAAAGTTAGAGATAGAACTGAGGATTTTAAGGATGCTGCCCACCGAGCAGCACTGAATTTGGGATACAATGAGTCCAACATTACCACTATATGGCATCCTTTATCATGCATAAAATTTTGGAGAGGTTGTCTTTCACCAAAGCTGCACTACTACGCTTGGAAGTATCAAAGCTTTAGAGCAGTTCCTCCTGAAGCATAAGAAGGATTACATATATTCACACCGTACCACCGAACAAGAGAGAGAGAGCATTGAGCATGAGGTTACAGTCTTCATTAAAGCATGAAAATACCAATTTGATCTGCTTAGAGCTCTGTGATTCCAAGAGGCTATAAGCCGGGTGACATCAAGAAAAAAACCGAAGCAGAGTGGCCTTACTACTGTTGCAGATGCCCCTTCTTCTGGAAATATAAAGCTGAGAGAAGTTAGGCAAACAGATTATGTTCCAGAAACAGCTGTTAGATGATGAGACGTGTGCCCTTCAGGTAGAGTTGGCCAACATATTAGGTGCTGTCCATGAAACTGAAACAAAGATGGTGGAAATGTCTGCACTGAACCACCTCATGTCCACTCATGTTTTGCAACAAGCCCAACAAATTGAGTTCTTGTATGAGCAGGCAGTTGAAGCAACAAAGAACGTTTGGTAACAAAGAGCTGTCACAAGCCATTCAAAGGAATACAGTAGCAGAACATTTATTTTGCTCTTTTTATTTGTTCTTACCTTTTCGGTTCTCTTTCTTGATTCCTATAGTTAGGCAAATACTTCTATACACCAGTTGCACCGTGCAATTCAAGTGCATTTTTTTAATAGTATTAGTTGTTTTACTAAAAGGTATTAGTTGGGATCTTAGCTGTTTTCACTTAACAGTATTAGTTGTTTCCATGGAACAGTATTAGTTGTGCATCAGTTGTACCCTATAACTGGCACCAAGTGTTACTCATATAGTTGGAAAAAATGTTCTGCTACTGCTATTCCTTTTAATTATCAAAGAAAATTACAGGGTTTTTTTTCTTTTTTTGACAGGAAGAAAATTACAGGTTTGACATTGATGTTGACAGAATTTTTTTAAAATGCCTTTGGTGGAGATAACAAAGAGCTTAAGCACACATCTACTTGCTTGTCCGACTGATAATCCAATGTGCCAAGTTTCTGCCTTATAAATAAACTATCTGCAGAATTAACAGGAAATCTGATCATGGCTGGTCGAGTTCGTGATACCATCGTTGAATGCATGAAGGAAGCTCGATTCTCGGGCTCGGACGAAGATAGGTGTCAGGCCCTGCAAACCTTAGCTACCATCACAAAAATCAGCCCTCAGAACCGCAACCTGCTGGCCCATATCGAAGGTTCGGTTGCTGCACTTGTTTCCCTATCTAAATCCACGTCTCAGAATGTACAAAATCTCTCACTTTCAGTACTCTTTAATCTCTCTCTCAACCCTAGCTTGAAGCAGTATCTAGCACAAGAAGACATTATATCCTACCTCACTACTCTCATTCTATCTCCCACCCACTGCAAACTCGCCGCCTCCTTTCTTTGCAGTCTGGCCATGCTCGACAAAAATAAAGCGCCGGAATTGTTCAGGTCAGTTCGTGCTGACAATGAAAAAGTATGATTCAACTATTGTTTCATCTCATATTGTTGATAAAGTCTTGTATGCACCAGGTGTGCCGTGCAACTCAAGTGTACTTTTAAACGGTATTAGTTATTTTCACTGGACAGTATTAGTTGGTCAGCATTAGTTGTTTTCACTGAAAAGTATTAGTTGTGCACAATTGCACTGGATAACTGTTGTACAAGAGACTTGCTCATAATTTTATATGGAATTTCATTCTGGTTCAGGTTCTAGTGAAGGCAATCTCGGGCCCCCAAAGCCCGGCAACGCACCACCTCCTCAGCTGCCTGGCGGAGGTGGTGCAGTTTCAGGGGAACTGCACGTTGGCAGTGCCGGTGCTGATAGAGGTGGCGGAGAGTGAGGATCTGTCTGGAACTTCGCTGGCAATTCTGGGACTTGTGGCCCGGTTTGAAGAGGGGCTAAATGAGCTGAAGAGAAGTAATGGCATTGTGGCCCGAATGGTGGGAATACTGAAAAGACCCTCTGTTCTGAGTAAAGAGGGGGCGGCTGAGATTCTTCTGAGGTTGTTTGATGAGAGTGAAGATTGCGTAAGGGACGCTGTAAAGCTGCCGGACCTCTCCTCCACATTGGCTGAGGTTTCACTGGGATGTTCGGGCCGGGTTCGGGAGAAGGCCTCTTTGCTCATGAACAAAATCATGGAGACTGGCTAACTATCTGATGATTGAAGGAGCCTTATTTTTCCCTACTTTTTTTTTTTTTTTTGCTATTTTTTTATTTATATGTTTTTCGTTTGAAAAGGAAAAAATAGGACGGGAGGAATATTGACACGGCTGCAGCCTGCAAGTTTCATGCTTCTCTTACTGAAAATTTTCATATTAAAAAAGAGTTCATATTTGGGAGTGAGAGAGAGAAAAAAGGGTCATGATTAATGCTTGTTCGGCGGTCCAAATTGCAATATAAGTAAGTTAATAAAAATCATACCGGCCCATCCATTTGGACTGTATTTGAAGTACTAGGTCCGAAGATGCTTGGGCCCTTTTATAGTTTAAACTAATGTTTTCCATTGTCTTATTCCAAGATCAGTATATAATTTTTTTGTGTCATAACAAACACCTCACTATTTGAAGGAAGAGTTTGCGAATGCAAGAATTATTATAAGATTTTGCTTATTATATATCTTCAATGAAATAGGTTCTTTGTAGCATTTATTTTCACATACCATTAATAAATCCACACTAAAACAAGGTAGTTCCCAACACTTACCAACTAAAGCCAAACTATTATATTTGCACAACACACCCTTAGATTAGATTTTAGAAATTGTTTCTTGGTGAGGGAAATTAAATAAATGGATTATTCTCGACCTCTCTACAAGTTCGGACTTTTAGATGAGGCTGAATTCTTTCATGGTATCAGAGTTTAGGCTCGCCCAGATCTTGGGTTCGATTCCTGTGGACGCACTCCACCCATTTAAATTGTCCACTCATTGGGCCTCATCCCCAGAGAGCGGAGGCAATGATTCGGCCCACGAGTGAGGGGGAGTGTTGAGGAAAATTAAATAAATTGATTATTCCCGACCCTCTCTACAAGTTCGGACTTTTAGATGAGGCGTAATTCTTTCATGGTATCAGAGTCTCAGGCTCAGCCCAGATCATGGGTTCGATTCCCGTGGAAAGCACTCCACCCATTTAAATTGTCCACTCGTTGGACCATTAATTCCACACCTCTCTAAAAGTTCGGACTTTTAGATGAGGCGGAATTCTTTCATTTCTGATCATCAGTTAAAAGTGAAATTTAAAGTGCTTTATTCCTATTTCAATAGTGTACTCCTACCGTGTTAAAGAAGAACACCATAACAAATTTAAAACTGAGAAAATAGAATTGAAAAGTGAGTTCTGATGAGTCACGAGCTCATCTATATACCAGAGCTATCTCCTCAACCGTCTCAGATAATTGGATGACGTGGAGAGATACAGTTGGCAGTATTACTAACTAACTAACTAAACTATTAAATAAATAAATGGAACCTAGCAATATTACTAAGTGTCATTGTAAGGTATCAGTTGTGTAGAAGGTCTTTTACTTTGATATGCTCCCAATTGAGCGCGAAGCATACGAAAATGCAATGGTGAGGATATCGGCAGGTTGTTATTCCGTAGGAATGTACCTCACATCAAGCACCCTTTCACGAAGATAGTGAACATCCAACTCGATATGCTTGGTTCGAGCATGAAATGCCGGGCTGAAAGCAAGCTTGGTTCGAGCAATAGAGTTGGAGGAGACCCAACTCAAATGCCAAGGAAGTAATTTACTTCACCCAAATGTTTCAAGGCAAATTTTGTTGAAATCCCCGAGCTACCAACCGTCTCAGATAATTGGATGACGAGGAGAGATACAGCTGGCAGATTGTTACATCTTCTAACTAACTGAACTAATAAATAAATGGAACCTAGCAGTATTTCTAAGTGTCATTGTAAGGTATCAGTTGTGTACAAGGTCTTTTACTTTGATACGGCGCCATAGATAATTTGCATAGCGTGCCATTGTTTTTTTTCCTCATATACTAAATAAATTTAAAAAGTCTTAAACTTTACAAGTATCACAAACCAAATTTATACATCAACCAGATTTATACATAAACTTTATTATTGTTATGCACAAATTATTTTATTATTATGTATAAATATTATCACTAGTGTGTACTGTAAACATAATAGTGGTATTGAAAAAATAGGTTTCACACAATTTTTTGTCATAATTTTTTTATTAATTAGGATATAAAAAATATTGCATCTTTATTTGGTACACGATGGTATTAGTAAGTTTACAATTATAAGAAGATGGCAAGTATTTAAAGTGTAATAAGCTTATAATTATAAGGAGATGGTTAAGTATTTTCTTGAGACATTGGAGTAAAATTATTAAGAATGCCGTTTTTTTATAAGACAAGTCTGGTATGAAATTTTTCATACATGAAAAAACTTTAATTTACAATCAAATTCTGTAACGGTGAAGGTAAGACAAAATTGAGTGGTTCATAGTTCACTCGGCACAAGTGATTCATGATTCACCCGACCCGAATAAATCATAATTTAAGGTTCATTATTTAGTGTTTAGGATGTAGATGATTGATTTAGTACAATTTTATAAATTTTTATACATTAAAATTTTCACACTAAATACTATTTTTATAAAATTCAATAGACAATTAGGAACGGAGCGATTGAATATAGAAAGTTAGAAACTGTAAAGTGCCTATACAAGTTCACACGATCACAGGAAAAAAAAAAAGGCATTCTTTATAAGTAGGGTAGAGTGTAGAGGAATTAGAGAGACAAATAGGAGCGTGGAACCGGGAAAGCGTATGCACTTTGTGGTTGTGACCTCTAGGGTGATACTCAAAAGTCAAAACCTTTAATATTCAAACTTTCAATCACATTGTTACTGTATCTCCTACTTGATGTATGTTTCTTTTTTCCTTAAAAATGCTTTTGAGCTTCTGGGGTTTTGATTTATTTCGCATTTATTGTAGTCGAAAGTTCCTATTTTTTATTGGTGGGTTAGAATGGCAACGTCATAAATTGATGTATTTGAGTTTTTCTTTAGTTGTTTCTTGCTTCCATGGATTTTTTCTTGAGCTGAATGACTGCTAAAAGCTGCTGATTTTTTCATTTATTTCTTTAGTTGAATTGATTCTCTGAGAATGCGGCTTGCATAAGAATTTCGTGGTTGGCTAATGTGTCATTATTGAATTGTGGTTTTCTTGATTCTGGATGGTCGTAAAGATTGTACCTTTTTTTCTTCTCTCTTCTTTCCCTTTTGTCTTGCTCTTTCCTTTTTGTCTCTCTTTCGTTTTCATGGTTTCCTTTTCTTTACAATTTGTCTTTTGGTAGGAATTATCTTGCAATCTATTTTCACATTCTGTTACAAGTACTATATAAATTGGTGTACCAATGTTATTTTTATTCATTGCAGGAGTTCATTCACTTGGATGTAATTTCATCTGCATTTCGTATTGAATAGAAGCAAGCTATGAACTTCAATAGCCCTGCCGGGGGTCTGTAAATTCTTTTCCTCCTTTTTGGCTAATTAATTCATCTCAGCTTTTTTAGTTACTCGAGTAATTCTATACTATCAACTTGGCAAAAATGAGAGAGTGTGTTAAATCATTTGTCTCTTTTATGCTTTAAGGTGGTCAAACCTCTAGAACAACATTTGAGTTCGGACGGACTCATGTTGTCAGGCCAAAAGGGAGGCACCAAGCAACAATAATTTGGCTGCACGGCCTTGGCGATAAAGGCTCTAGGTATAACTAACCCTTCTTGTTGACATTGATTTTGTTTCTGATAGGATGATTCCAGATTAAGCTTGCAATAATCACATTCATTATTAAGTGCACGTAATTGATTGTTTTGTTCTTGTATGTGGTTAATGAATTGAAATGATTCGGTTGCTTTAATCTTTGAGTAGGTCTCATGTGAACCAAATTCTGGTGAACCCTCTTCTTGGAAGTATTATAAAATGTTTGATTTTATATGTTTTTCTTCTCAAAATCACTAAACAGTATTGCTTCGTGTCCTAAATAGTATATCGAGTTCACCATTAAACTTATGTGAATCAGGTTCACGGATGTTTTTGTCTAAATCTTTAGATGAAAACTTTACAGTTAGATTAATGTTAATTTTAGTTATAGCATGTGAAGAATGTATAATGTCTTGATTCTGACCAATCACTGATGAAAATGATTGTATGCCCTGAATTCCCTTTTTTGCTTGTCCTTTCTTGCAATCTCAATAATGTAATGTCTGGCATCAAGTCTTTAACTAATGTGTAAGATGCAAAACATGGGACCACTTCCCACTATTAATGCCTTTCCATTTTAAAAGCTTAAAGCATCAAATTTATTAATCTAAAATTTTTGATCTTTTGTTGGTTCTAAATTAAGAATGGGATTGAGGCTGAGAAAAATGTATTCTTGATCTTTTCTTGTGGTCTGTCTTTACGCATATCATCATATTCTTCTTAGAAAATGTGGTCCCAAAGTTTTGCAAGGGGAAGGCATTGGTGGTATTAATGAATTCTGTATATAGATATGCGAGCTTGAGGAGCTGATGGGAACTGTTAATATCCTATTGTCAACTTAAATAAAAAACTAAGAAAATAATCATTGGTCATTTGTTATATAATGAAATTGTTTTCATTCTTGTGACTAGATCTCTGTTGCTTGATTTACGTAGAGATTTTAAATCATGTTTGCTCACATATAAATATAATAGTCAACAAAATGTCTATGGTGCAAGCATATGCCTCTTGTGTTTTATATGTCCCTCGGTAGATGGTCCCCACACAGATTTATTGTCTTCGCAGATAAAATGGTGATTATAATTTTATTCTTGATTCTGCAGCTGGTCGCAGCTCTTGGAAAGCCTTCCTCTTCCAAACGTAAACTTTTAGCCCCTCTATAGGTCTTCTCTTAGATTACAAATTTACATCTGTATACTTCAAATTAGTTTGTCAGGAAGATTATATTCATTATGGTTATTAACTTTTCACTTTCTCATTTTAAACCCAACATCATACAGATAAAGTGGATCTGCCCAACTGCTGCTACTCGTCCAGTGGCTCTATTTGGAGGATTTCCATGCACTGCTTGTAAGATATTCTTCCTTATTAGATATTAATTTATTCTCGACCACAAATGGTGATTTCCACTTTCTATTATTGGAATAGCTCTTTCGTTTTTCATTCGTAATGCTATTTAGAAAGCTAACCCCACAACTACAGGGTTTGATGCTCAAGAAATATCAGATGATGCACCTGATGATATAGAAGGTTTAGATGCATCAGCAGCACATGTTGCAAATCTCTTATCAACAGAGCCTGCTGATAGTAAGTTTCTTCTTCGAAACATCACATATATATATATTCTTCTAAGCAGGATGTCTGAACGGGGACTTAAAAAAATGGATCATGTAAAAGTAGAAAATAATTCCTACTTATTAAGTTTAATATCTCTCAACTAGTATATATTTAACTCCAAAAGATTGGTTGTTTCTAACACATTATCAGCCATTTATATAGACCATTTGCTATTGTCTACATTTCTACTTACAGTTTTCTGTTACACGTCCACAGTTAAAGTAGGTATCGGTGGTTTTAGTATGGGTGCTGCAACTGCTCTTTACTCAGCTACATGCCACATTTCTGGCCAATACGGAAATAGAAACCCGTATTTAATTAACCTCAGCTGTGTTGTTGGTCTTAGTGGTTGGCTTCCATGTTCCAGGTAAAACTCGTGTTATAGTCCTATCATTTTACATGTCATTAATATCACACGTTTGCACTCAGCAGCTAATTGTTTGATAGGACATTAAGGAACCGAATGGAACGATCAAATGAGTGTGTTAGACGTGCAGCCTTATTACCTGTCTTGCTCTGTCATGGCTCTGGTGCGTATTGTTTTTATTAATTAATAACTATTTCAAGTTAGCTAGGGTTACAATTGTAACTCTTTCATGTCTAATTTCTTGCTAGTTTACCCAACCTTGCCAAAATTTACCTATTAGTATAACCATAATATCACTCGGTACAGATTTGACCGGGGCAAAATCTTATGTAAACCAGTTTCACCATGCTACTAGGTAGCATTTTGTTTGTATTTTTTAATAGTATTAGTTGTTTTGCTAAAACATATTAGTTTGTCAGTATTAGTTGTTTCATTCAAAAGTATTAGTTGTTATACTATAAAGTGATAGTTGTAAACCAATTATAACTGTTTTACTTATGACCAACACTTTGACTGGGTTTTGTGTTCGAGGGGATGATGTGGTGGCTTATAAGCATGGAGAAAACTCAGCACGTATCTTAAGCTTTGCTGGATTTCAAAATCTTATGTTTAGATCATATGATGGGTATAAATACGCTAACATTTTAATAGCAGCAATGTATCGCTTGTCTAACCCTGAACTGTTAGCTTCATGTTCCTTTGCTCACGTTTTTTTTTCTGGCTGTAGGCTCGGGCATTACACCATCCCGGAAGAGATGAATGAAGTTTGTCAGTGGTTAGCAGCACGATTGGGGCTTCAAGGATCGTAGATTAAAAGTTTGGGAGGGAGCAGTGGGGTATACATGACAAGTGAAAAATAATAAACGTAATAGCTATAACAGGTAGAAGTAGCTTGGGTGTAGGATAGAAATACAATATGCTCCTTTTGTATCTTGAAAATCAATTAAGCTGAGATCCTCATGTTTCAACTCTTTATTAACGACAGAAATATTGTTGATTTTTTATTAAGTTTTGCTCTGTTTTTGGCTATGAATTTGTATATGGGCGGCGCTATTTACACCCACCAAATTGCTTAATGCACCCATTACTTGATCAAATTTATTTTTAAAAAAGTCAAAAATACCCATCAAATTGTCTTTAGATTCTAAATATTCTTATATTTTTTGAAGATTATATTATTCATTTTAAACCAATATGCCTCGTATTTTATTATTTCAACAATGTAATAAATAAACTGAGGTTCTTATACAATTTTTAAGATGGAAAATTAAAAGAAATGTGAATTTAAAATGAAAGAAATAACATGTAAAGGCATCTTTGTGAATATGTAGTTATTGGGAGGATATTTTTAGAGTTGTACCAAATTTAAGTACTACATAATTTCGTGGATGCAAAATTGCATATAGTCCCTTTGTATATGAATGTCTCCACAGGTGAGAAAAATCAATCAAATGTGCAAGATACAAATATTTGTTTCTGCAGAATGCAAGAATTGGAATTATATCACAAAGAATATATAATCTGCCTTACAGTTACATTACATGAGTTACTTTGTACCCGTCTTCCCGACTGGGGCTATTATTAGCTAACAAAGGTATGACATTTAGAAGTTTGCAACAAATTTGGGGAAACAACAGTTCATTCGGGACTCGAAAAGATGAAGAAGCCACCATAAGATAAGAGTTATTACTTGCTTTGATGGCCTTCGTGTTTGTGGAATAAACGGGTGAAGAAAATTGAATAAGTTCACCTCATTTTCACACTTCACAATCGTATCTTGGGAAATTCTCTACCTGTAAATAGCATGAATATGAATTGAAGATGGGGACAGTTTGGGCACTAGACTTGAATATACACCTCTCCATCTTGATAACTGCAACTTCAACACCTGCTAAGATGTCAATGATAACTTGAGGTTTTCACATTTTCCTTCTAAGCTTTGCTCATTTATGCATTTAAGGATCATTCATCTGCTGAGAGTTGATTCTTTTCGAATTAGCTGATGAGGTGACAGGTGGACATGACGGAACAGATTTTAAGATAAATTTACGCCCGGTTCTCAGCCCATGCAACGAGCTTGAACCAAACTGCGAGCCGTGAGGAGGAGATACGCGTTTCTTGTTTGGGGAGCTTACTTTCACTGTGTTGATGGGGGTAGAACCGTCTTTCAATATATCTGGTGTATCATCTTGCATAGTGTAGGATAGCTCATCCTCAAGGTCAATAACTTTCAGAGGTTTACTCAAATTGGATTGAGACATGGGGGTGTTTGGTGAATCACCCCAACTAAGGGAACTCATGAAAGAATAGTGATTGTTTCCGGAGAAAGATTGGACCTGTTCCTGAGGATTCTGTTCACCAGAACAATTAACTGTTGAGAATTCATCGAGAGTTTCTGCATTACCACAATATAGTTCTTGATCAGAAGACAGCAGATCCGAAATTTCCCCGGCAGTTTCTGAGATCAAGCCTGGGGTCATCAAGTATGGTGTTACAGAGGCGATACTAGATTCAGGCGACTGAAAATGCTGTCCAGATTGGATCCTTTTTTTTAATTCATTCTTTCTCTGGCTGTAAAATTGGAAACGAAAAAGGAGTTAAACACAAAGGCCATTAAAGATGGCAAATCTGAAGATCAGTTATCGTCATTTGTTGATCGATGGGAATCCAAATGCTTACTTTGAGAACTCAGCTGCTGGCGTTGGAGGAGTCAAGTTATGAGTGTTGCAAGGTAGCATCATTTTCTCAAAGGCTGAGCCATCTGTTTTTTCATTAGCACCTTCTTCAATCAAGATATCTAAATCAAATCAAAGTGAATGAACACATTTCACTATTTTTCCAATAAAAAAAGAAACATATACATATACATATACACAAAGAGGTTTAATCTCTTTGTTGTCTCGACACAGGAAATTAAGAACATCATGCCAATTTGATGCTCAATATATATAATTATATACATGTATATACAGTTTTGGTATGATGCCCAATGTTGAATTTTATATGGAGAAACCATCATCATACTATGTGCACATGTTACAAAGTACAAGTAGTTTATGTTGATGATAGGCCCCACAGAAAACTTAGTTTGTCTCTTTTCTTTCCTTTCTAAATTAATTTTCTTATTAGCATATAGTAAACTCGGTTCTACTTAGAATCAAGACCAGCCAAAATGAGAAATGAAATAATCGAAAAGCCAAAAAGAGTAAATGATTGACATTATTTAGACGTAGATATGCATTACATTTATAGGATAGTATAACTTAGAAGCAGTAATACAGTATATTAGTCCAAACTATACCTCCTTTCTGGCCATAAACATTTTTACATCCTTCACATCCGCATCCATCTGAACAACCAACATTTGCCTTCCCCACAAGGAACAAACTCATTCAATACGAAATAGTATATCAAAGGGAAATAGTAGCAGTAGGAAACGATGATACAACTACATACCTGATAGCACTCACAGTACTTCTTCAGACACATGGACTTCTTGCAATTGCACCCTCTTTTATGCCTTGCTGAGGATGGGGTAGTGTGGGTCCCATCTTCCTGCAGAAAAAGGAGCATTCATATTTTATTTAACAATTCACATATGTATTTAAATTACATATTACATGAGCTTGATTAGTACCCCACAACTTCCAGGTGGCTCAATGTTGTGTTTCACTGGCACGACTTTAGGAGCAAATGCAAGAGGATTCCGAGATTCAATTTGCTGACGTGTCTCAAGCACTTTATCTACATATTCTGGTCTGTTAAAGCACCCTTGGCAAGAACAAGGTCCAGCACAGTATATCCCGGCAGCAAAGCAATCACAGTAACTGCAGAAACAAATTATGAATGGGTATGAGTAACAGTAGCTAAACAACTAATACGTATGTTTTAAGGAAATGACTTCTACTGTTTAAAATACATACAAAATGCAGACCAGTTTCACAGAAAACTAATAGGAGATCTACTTACAGCTTTAGGCATTTACTCTTCCTACAATTGCAACGTTTGCAACCATCACCATCACTAGAGACAGAAGATTTCTTCCTGTAAAATCGGAAACAGATTTATCCCTCCAAATCATGACAGATAAACGATCTTACAGTGCGCAAGAATAGGCATGCCTTTTCGTTTGGGGGCCTGATTTAAACTCCTCTGAATAGCCATCAGTTTCAATGTCCGAGTGCATTCTTTTGTTGCCTGAAGTTGATTGGTCATCCACTGGATTTAATATAATTGAGTTGTTTGAAGATTTGACTATGTTAGTTGACAAAGGAGTGGCAGAAACATCCTCTGTTGTAGTGAATACTGAAGAACTATTTGAGGTATCAGGTAGATGAGAGATAGTTATAGGGGTGGACTTCATTCCACGTACGCTCAATTTACACCTCTGAGCTGATTTCACATGGATTATTGCACCAGATCCCGGTTGCACAGCATTGACGATACTGTTTAGGTGTAAACCGATACCTGAAGGCTTGGGAATCTTTATATTAGTAATTGTATTTCTAGGATATAGAGACTGGATTGTGTCTGCCTGTTTCCTGTTGACGAGGGTCTGTGGTGTCTCTAAAGGTGATTTTATGGACCCACTGTGTGAATGACTTTGAATAGGCTGATTAGATATTTCTGTGTGTAGATCATCTTCAAATTGGAGACGTCTAGGTACTCCACGATGTTGAAAAGCCTGATCGATTATGCAAATATGTAAGAGAAATTTCATACCAGGATTTGATACTAATTTACAGTGAACAAGTCATGATCATTTCGAGATTTTGTTTTCTTAGTAATGGAGTTGGAATATAGGAAGATTCGATACTCAGAGTGCAAACGAATCCAAATGATGGAAACTTTTTAGTGCAACTTGAGTCATTTTGGTAACACTCGCAGCAGATAAAGAACATTTTAGAAAAAACTAATTTCAGACAATTTGATCCTGTTAAGGATAGTTAATGAGAAAAACAAAAGGTGCTTAAAGTAGTGCTATAAATTAAATATTGCATTAGTACAAGATAATGTGTAAGTGTAACAATTTGGCATCCAACATAGCTATCTTTGTTAAGTGAATGGAGAAGAATACACAAAATCAGAGGAGGCAAGAAATTCAGTTATCCAAATAAGAATCATATGAAGTTAAGAACCATTCAGGATGGAAAGAAAAATCCTTGAATTTTGAAAAGCTAATGCTGGTTATGACTGATGCTTCATGATTATTTCCAACTTGCATCCATATAAGAGAGAGATTTAGTAATTCAGCTTCGTGAAAAATGTGGTTTTGGACGTCCTAGAGTATCAAGAAGATATATATATAATTATATTCCTCAAATTGAAAATATTTGATTCAGAAATTAAACAGCAGCTCCAAAGAAGCCACAGCTTATGAGAGCATACAAATTAGTTTACTGATTATTTATACAGCATGACACTTCAAACCTCGGGATCATTTTGTGTTTCTTCCAGAACTGGTTCAGTTGACACTGCTGCAATAGTCTCAACAGAATTTTCATTATCTTTCAGACTTTGTGTTGATCCTGACACAAAATATGAAGATTGATCCAAGGGAATAGCCATCCCTGCTTCTACATTCTGCAATTGCAATTTACTTGGGCAATCAACAAACTAAATGAATATGCATTTTTCACATCAAAGTAAATCAGTATATTTTGCTTCTGATTATCATGGTTTTCACAAAACTCAGATTCAATTCTATTGCACAGATCGATAGAGATGTTATCTTCTTGTTGTATAATTGATGCATTTTCTGTGTACCTCTTCAATTTCCCAGTTTACAACACCAGGTGAAATAGCGTCTTTACTCATTCTTGTATTATGTTTGTACTCACGTGTGGCAAAGGTTGAAGATACAACAACAAAGAGGTAAAACCTGAGATCCAACATAACAAAAAAAATACAAGTAAGATGTCATATCCAACATAACATAACAAGTTAAAGCACCTAATCCCCATCACCTTCTACATATATTCTCTTGATTAAATCATAATTCGTGACAAAATAAAACCACAAAAACATCTACTCTAGCATTCAGTAATTCACGAAAATCATCTACATTACAACAAATCAACAATGGCACTAAGACCATCCACATTGTGCTGTTAAACGAAAGAAGCATATAATCCTAAAACCCAACACATCTAACTCGAATTACAAGGAGTAAACAAATTAACTACACCTAAATCCATCACAAATTTCATCACTAAAACCCAAATCATTTGGCTAAGAGAAGAGAAGCATATCCAAGTCCAATTTTAGGCAAAAGAACCAAAAGAAGGGGGAATTACCACAAAATTCCTACCACTAGCAATAACATTGACTTCCTTATCGAAAAGTAAATCGAAATTAAACCAACACCCACATGCCGTTTACAAGTTGAGCCCCAATTCGCATAAAATTAGGCCAGGAAGATAGCACAAGGGAAAAAAATTACCAGAAAACTGCACAGATAGAGATAAAAAAATATATTCCAAAGAATGTTTATATATTTGGGGAGAAACAGATTCAGTGTGGCGGAGTAGATTAGAAAGATTAAGGTAAGTCCATTTCATGAAACCCTAATTCAAGCAAGCTTGCAGCCAGTGCACTGCATTTGCTACTTTCTCTCTACAATTTCCATCTTTGGGACAATGCCTATTTTCTCTCCTTTTGTCCATGATCTCACGAGTCAATGAGCGTGTGAGATGATGATGATGTCATCAACGGTTTTTTTTTTCTATTTATTTTACAGGCAAAAGAATTTATATTAACATTCTAGACTGAAAAAATAAAATTATTGTTTGGAAACGATTAAAACTGCAAATAATAAAAGGAAAAAGAAAGAGGGAATATAGGGGTGTTAAATTCAGCGTGGTTTGGGCGGGAAATGCTGTGCCGTTCCTGAGATTAGGGCTCAAATGACAGTTGGATTAGGCCCATTTGCAAGATAACGGGCCAATAAAAACAGATTTAGCTAAAGAATACAACTAGCCCAATTGAATATTTAAGATGGGCCCAAATTATAATTGGATCTTGGGTGATAAGTTTAGATCTAGATAGTGACACGTGATTAATAAACTTAACATAGAAACATTGGGCCTTGGGGGCCCATAAATATGGTTAATTTTACTTGAAAATTAATGAATCATTGAATTATACTGAAAATCAAATTGGAAAATTAAAAACAAAACAAAAAAAATTTAAATTAAGCAAACCTTTTAATACTGTTTTGCTCTTAAATGCTCCTCAGATCCATAATAATTTTTTTGTTTCGAACCCAGATCCATAATAATTAAGTTGTACGATCTCCATCTCATTAACTTGATGATTTAGAGTAAAAAAATGTCTTAAGAGTAAAACATATATGTGAAAGAGTAATGGAGGAGTAGGTATCATATAAAATAGAGTGGGTCATATAAAATAGTGGACCATCAACTTCATAGTGAATTTTAGGATTATGAAACTTGTTTAAACTTATTAGTTGTACGGTCAATGCAAACAAGTTGCATATCTCAATGCAACAAATTGCATGGTTCTAAAACCGTAGTGCATAAAAGACTAAGCATATGATATATATATATCAATATATATAAAGAGTAACACTTTTATGAACCATGTCTATACATAAACTATATCATTGTTATACTTAAGAGTGATTGAGTTTATGTATAGCAATGATAATACGTATATATAATAGTGATATTGAAGGAACATGATTCACCTTGAACTAGAGTTCACACAAATTTTTATCAGTCGTGAAAGAGTAAAATTTAAGAGTAGCTATAATGAAAGTTAATATAAGAGTAAACATGTTGTATAACTATTTAAATTTTATTTAATTATATTAGGGGAAAATTGTAAACATGAATTATTTTTATTCAAGTATCAATGTTGTATATATGCACTATCATTGCGATCCATATGTATTATCATTGTTTAAAAAATTAAATATTTTTTAAACAATGACACTTCGTATGTTTAACATTGGTACTCCGTATACATGATAATGGTGACATTAGAAAAACAAAGTTCACGTGAATTTTAATTCATATAAAACTTATTCTACATATTATAAAAATCTTGTGTGTGTACTACTAAGAGTAGATTATGCTAATTAATTTATTATATTCTTATTCAATATATACGACAGAAATAAATGTAGTATTGTTAGAATTTTGAGTCATCGTCATCGTCATCGTCACGAATCGAGTCGTACACAAGCTCAGATTTCCTCGTTCCGTACAAGCAAATCAAATATCTTCTCTCAAAGAACAAAATAATAGGGGTTCTTTCACAAATACCATTTCAAACTCCATTTCAAAACGAACACCCTCTTAACATTTTATCAACCAATAAAATCAATCCCCGATAGCAATCAATGATAAGATCATGGAACCACAAAGATCAACTATTGAGGTCTTCTGAAAAGCCCAAAAAAAAATCCGTGCGAGCTGAATTCAAAACGGACAATCAACTATCACATACCAATATAGAGATTGAGATCCATTCAAGATTGGATCAACCAGGACCTAACAAGTTTTATGGATTATGTTTGTTGTTGAGGATATGTACTCTATAAACTTAAAAACTCAAATTTTCATCTACTATATAATACTATGAACTTCTCCTAAATAAAATTGATTTGGACAGCTGATATAATCATATAGTGATATGTACAATTTTACCTTTTTTTTCTTCTCACTATTTTTGAATCACATTGCCAAAGCTTATATAAACACCGAAGAACAATCTGACACGTCCTCCTAAAAACAAAGAACAATGTGACCCTTAACCTAAAGAAACAAAGAATAATGTGACTTGTATTTAGTTATTTAACTAACATTAACGAGAATGGGGTATCGTGATAGGAGTTTTTTCTAGAATCTCCATCTCTTTTAAAGCTCTAATTGCATTAGCGATACTAGTACATCACTCGTGTGATGCATGGTTTGTGAGTATAAAATGAACTTGATATAAAATGTATTTATTTTTGTGTTAAATAAATTATAAAAAAAAATTTACTTATAATAATAATAAGAATATTTTTTTTTTTTTTAATTTTTTTTATTTATTTTTTCATTTCGATGCAACGCACGATTTATGAACATATTTTTCTTTTGCAATCAGGCATGGGAAATGGGTGGCGCTTCATGCTGTTTAAAAAATTTACATTGTTAAATAATGCAATTTTAAGGGTATTTTTTTCTTACAATTTTGAATTATTTCTTCTAAACCACTTTGATTGTCACCTATTATCGTCTTCCCAATTCCCATTGCATGTTAAGATTTTCAAATTGTCCCCTCTAGTTACTCTGAACATGATAACATATAACTACACATGATTAAAATTGACTTCCTTAAGAAAGTGCAAGGTTTTTAATAAGTGTCTATATTATTTATTAATGGTCATACCATAAGATATCATTAGTCAAAATTGTCTTTCTAAGATGTTAAAGAGAATCTACTATCTGATGAAGTCAGTGTCATTCTCGAAATCAACATTTTTTGTCCTAAGTTAGTCTCGAGTAGTATTTTCTTTTAAAAATGTGGGTACAGAGTTTCATCACAACCACTCAAGTATCGTTTTACAATCCAAGGTCTAATGTCAATTGTACATGCAACTAATTCATATTAATTGGACTCAATGATGGACCTACACGTTCAATGTTGGGATTACGTGCCCCCATAAATTTTTTTTAAGTATATGTTATATATATTATAATTATTAGGAGTAATACTTATATTATATATATATATATATATATTATATGTATATGATGTCTTAAATGAGTTTTTAACAATGTTATAATTAGTTAATCATGCAAATATTTTATCTAAAAAAAATTTGTAGATCTGTTATATATATGCAATATCACTATTTAAAAAAATATATATTTTTAAAGATAGTGATAGTGTATATGCATAATCGTGACACTAAAAAAATAAAATTCACGTGAACCCGAGTTCACATGAAATTTTAATTTTTATATTATTTATTTTTGTGTCATCGTCATGAAAGTTTTCTGAATCCGTCCATGATTGGACTAATCAGTTTAAATATTATATCATGTAAAAGAATCATACAAATAAGTAAATAAATCGAGTTTTATCACAACCAACCTAATGTCATTTTACAATTCAACTAATAATGTCAACTAATAATTTAATTAAAAATTATTCAACAATTTAAGTCTAATGTCAATAACTCATGCAACAAACTTATGGTAATTGGACTAATCAATTTAAATCCAATATCATGTAATATTATCATACAAATAAGTATATAAATTGTACATTTTCATATATATAATACTCCTCGTCTTTTTTAGATTGCCTAAAATTAAAAAAGTCTCTCAAAATAGCAATAAAGTAACTATACAGTTAATGATGCCTCTTGCAAACATCACTAAATTACATCACATGTCACTAATAATTACATACAAAAGTAACTTGTTTTTTATCTTATTTACTAAAATTGACACAATACCCTTATTAAAAACCTATTTTATTACCTTCAAATATTAATAAAGAATTTCCTCATTAAAACCTGTGTCAAAATCAAGTGATCAATCTAAAAAAAAGAGTTGGTATGTTGTGAAACGTGTTCACCATAAAACTGGTTTATATTTACACTTCAGTTATCACGATTACACTCTTTAGTAATATAGGCCACACTCTTCAATTATCACGACCACACTCTTTGCTGTAATATTTATTACACCCTTCATTTTTATGAGTAATACTCTTTATAGTAAAAAGTCACACTCTTCAGTTATATAAGTCACACTCTTTAGTAATATAAGTCACACTCATAAACCTGTTTCACCATGAAACTTGTTCACCCTATACTTTGCCTAAAAAAAAGATGGAAGGAGTAACTGGTTTAAAAAAAATATCCATATCAACTGCAAAATATAACATTTTACATTATTAATCATTAATGTCACTTTTAAAATTTTACGATAATTTTTTAATAATTTTTTGTTGATTTTTTTTGTATAATATTTTGTTATTATATACGTATAAATAGATTTAGTTCAAAATTTTGTAACAAATTTTTTGTTGATTTTTTTCTTTTTTGGTATAATATTTTATTATTATATATGTATAAATAGATCTAGTTCAATTTTTTTTTAATAATATTAATAATTTAGAAAATATTCAAGAAATAGTTAGTATATATGTGTGGTAGATATGGGGGATTGAACCTTGTACCTCTTGCATACAAAAAAGATAAAAAAATATTTGTTATACCATTTGAGCTACATCAAATTTGTTAAGATGTTTAAAATTTTATTAGAAAATTATAACAATTTTTTGGCCCAACATTTTGTTAACAGGTTTAAAAAATATATCCATATCAACTGCAAAATATAACATTTTACATTATTAATCATTAATGCCACTTTTAAAATTTTACGATAAATTTTTAATAATTTTTTGTTGATTTTTTTTGTATAATATTTTGTTATTATATATGTATAAATAGATTTAGTTCAAAATTTTGTAAAAAAAATTTTGTTGAATTTTTTTCTTTTTTGGTATAATATTTTATTATTATATATGTATAAATAGATCTAGTTCAAATTTTTTTAAATAATATTAATAATTTAGAAAATATTCAAGAAATAATTAGTATATATGTGTGGTAGATATGTGGGATTGAACTTTGTACCTCTTGCATACAAAAAAGATAAAAAAATATTTATTATACCATTTGAACTACATCAAATTTGTTAAAATGTTTAAAATTTTATTAGAAAATTATAACAATTTTTTGGCCCAACATTTTTGTTATTAGATGAGGGAAATGGAATGAGGTAATAAGAATCATTTCTATTAATATTGCTTGATATTTTTTATACACCCTTAATAGGAATAGAATAAAGTAATTGATTACCCTATTTTCATTACTAATTTCAAACCCAACTCATATGATATTCATTGTTCATGTTCTAACAAAACAATAACAATGCAATCAATAATCGTTAATGATTGACACCTCAATGACACTCAATTATCATTCTCAAGTCATATCAAGCGGACCCTTACAAATTTTTACTGATCTTTTAAATTTACAATTGTAATTCAAATATTGAGTAGCGTTGTACGTACTAATGTTCTGTAATTCAATCATCAATTAAAATAAATGATATGGGCCTAATTATAAATATATTTATCAATTAATATATTTCGTGAAATAATTATCTTATCTAAAAGTTCAAATTCACAAAAAAATTTAAAATTAATTCTTTTATATTGATTTGTTAACACTCTTGCTTACTCGTAGGCCGAAATCTCAATCTACCTTATTGGGTAAGACATAAGAGGCCCCATAAATGTACAATCAATATCGATGATGTTGCTTTTTGTGTGAAACAAACCTAAATTTTGAGTTAGAGTCAATTAAAAATGTGATATCATAGAAGAATTTCTTTTCATCTAAAAAAATATAGAATTAATTTTATTATATATATTATCCAAACATCTCCTAATTTCATAAACCAGCTACCCCGCTGCTACGTTGTATCTCACACAAGAAGACATTTTTTATAGTCTCATATATGTGATACATCCAAATCCAGCCATTAGTGAGAAAATAATACAATTATACAAACTTAAGTACATCTGACATGCATGACTCTTTTAAGTAGTTTGAATTCTAAATTAAATGTATATTATGCTTTATTTTACATGTATGAGTTTATGTGTACATGAATGCAATATTATAATTAGTATTTTTACTCAATAAAACATAATGTCCTACCCAATGTACTAGATTAAAAATTTAAAACACAATTAAAAAAAAAAATCCATTGTACGTATCTCTGCGATCATCCTCACTAGCTCAAATTCAAATTTGGTTGCTTCTCCTTTTGAGTAGATTGCACTTTAAAAAAAATACACACTCCACCTCGTGGAAAATTAGTTAAAGTAGCATATTTATCACGATTAATACATTACTAACATCTGTATTAATTAATTTTGTTTATTATTAGAGGGTGGTTTTGCATGGAAATTAATTGGAAGCATCTCCTAAAGAGAGGAATCGAATCAGTCATTCAGTCCCCCTTTCTTTTTGCTTTTTCACAGTTCGCAACAGCTCTCTTTAACACTCCCCAAAAAAATGGTGAGTGATATACTCATGCATATCTTAATTAGAGGTTTCCCTTTTTTTTTTTTTTTTCCATTTCCATAATTAATAATAATTTCTTGGAGAATGGTCTGTGTGTTCGTCTTTACACCTAGATCACATATATATTATACAGACAAACACACACTGAGTATATATATATACAATTAAAGACCATTAGGGAAAAAGAAAATGTGACAGCAAAAAAGCCATTGCAGTGTATAGAGGGGGGAAAAGAAAAGATAATAAAAGAAAAGATGGTCAAATTGAACCTCGAAGACTACTTCAATTCCCTTGCATCATCACCCTCGACTATCTTTATCGAAACTCTACCATTTTCACTTTCTTTCATTTTGAAAACCTCCCACTTAATCCCAATTTCTTTTTTCTAATTAAATGCTACTTTTTCTTGTTTAATTATTAAGCAATTGAAAAATAAATATTTTTTTTTAAATAAAAATAAACATAGCTACCCAAAAAATCCTTCTTGGGAATTCCAGCCATGCAACTTCGGCTTCGACATAGTATATGCTTATTGAAATCTGACACACACGAGTGGAGACACTGCACTCTATCATTGCAAAAATATTAATTAATTCCTACACTTAAATAAATAAATAACCATGTATAATAATGCATAATGATGAAATTCTCTCGTTGAAGTGAGGGGTTTTTTCTTCTTTAATTGAAGTATTTCTTGATCTTCACAATTTATTTAAAAATTGTATTCCATTCTCTCAACGACGGAATTAAGCCTCTAAAATTATTATTCTCCTAGTAATTGGTTATTGGCTTATTGCTTGTTATTAGATAGAGTGAAAGAGACCAACACTAAAGCAGGTTTATTAAGTTGCAGCCTCCCTATAATGAAAATGACAAATTAATCCTACAATTAGTGACGGTCTAAAGTGTTTGTGAGATTAAAGTTTAGCACACATTTGACTTGCCATAGTACATGAACTCAAGCTTCAAGTACGAGACAAGAATATCCAAAAGAAATATATAAAGAAAAAGGAATCACAATTTTTAACAACATATATAGTGACTTGCTAGATAGTGGGTCTTAGGGGGTATATTATTGAAAGTGAAGCAAAACTATGTAATTTTAAGATAAGAATGGGGTCATTGTTCAAGGTTTTATATGCATAGAATATTCAATCTCTCTTTGCAAAAATACCAAGTAACATTATTGTTCTTTCTTATCCAATTTTTCCACTCAAGAAGAAGCAACATTTGGGGCTTATGTAATGATCGTTAAATATTTCATCTTCTTACATGATTAGTTGTGGTTCCTAATTAAATTTTTTAAAAGTTATAACATATGGTACCTAAATATTTCTCTACATTATTATAAATACTAATATGCGTACATTTTCTGAGACTATGATTGATTTGAGCATCGAAAGATCTTCAAGATAATTGATACCTCAATTTTACAATATTTGTTTTAATTGGATTTACAACATCAGTAAAAAAAAATGTGATTATTTAATTTGAATTAATTGGAAAAAAAAAAACAGGGGCATTGTTGGAATGCAAGCAGAGATTTAGTTGGAGGGTGTTATTGAAGTTCAAAACCCAACATAGCCAGCCAGCCTTAAAAGCATATGTGGAAAAAGCTTTATCAAATTGCACAATATATTTCCCGTCTTTAGAAACAGAATCCCAAATTTCACTAAATAAATAGAGTAATTACAAATGCAGCTGCAGCAGCATTAGTGTCTTTTCTCTTTAATTTATGTGATTCCATTCCAAGGTTCAATAAATAGGCAAGTGCGGAATATTTGAAAAGGAACCCACCTCCCTCGTTTTTCGACCCCATCTTCCTAGTATATATAAACCTTCCGATCACCAACAATTTTCCACACATCACTACATATTTTCATATCTCTCTAGTCTCTTCCAACTTATATTCTCTCAATTTATAAGGGTAGCATTTCATTTCAACTAAATGTGTACATATTTATTAACGTGACATATATAGTTTTTAAAAATTAATTAATTTTTTTGATTGATTAGGGAAAGATGAACAGGCCAGGAGACTGGAACTGCCGGTCATGCCAGCACCTCAACTTTCAGAGGAGGGACTCGTGCCAGAGATGCGGCGACCCGAGGCCCGGCGAGAGGGGTGATTTCAGTAATTTCGGTGGGAGAGGGGGCTCCTTCGGGTTTACGGGCCCGGATGTGCGGCCCGGTGACTGGTACTGCGCTGGGGGAAACTGCGGGGCCCACAACTTTGCTAGCCGTTCCAGCTGCTTCAAGTGCAGCGCCCTCAAGGATGACATCAACGGCGGCGGCGGCTACGACAACGACATTTCACGGGCCCGTGGCATCTCATTCGGCGCCGGCCGTTCTGGCTGGAAATCCGGCGACTGGATTTGCGCCAGGTATAAGATAAAATTAAATCACAAGTAATTATCCCATAAAACTAGTTTTATTCACGATGAAACTGTATTTTTCTTTAACGAATATTATTACTTGATTTTATTGTTTAAAAAAAACAATTTCATCGTGAATAAGTTTTATATTATAATTTGACATGAAATAAAACAAATTCGTGGATTTTGTGTTTATGAGTGATGTTATTATCAGTTGCATGTAAGAACAGTAAAAGCACAAATCATGGTAATGATTAGTAATAGTTTTTGTTTTTCTTGATAAAATAATAGTATATCTATGTAATGAAACAGGGCAGGTTGCAATGAGCACAACTTTGCGAGCAGGATGGAGTGCTTCAGGTGCAATGCACCGAGGGAATCCAGTAGCAAATCTTCATATTAATGGGGGGATTCTATTTTTGGGTAAAATATATAAAGGGGGGGATTTTTTTTATGTTTTTATATTTTTATCACGTAAGATGATTGATTAAAAATTAATATTTTCCAGGTTCAGAAATCGAAGAGAATGAGGAAGATTTGAAGATGACCACGTACCCTAAAAAGACAAGGATGAGTCCATGTGTTTTTTTGCCCCTGTTAGTAGCTACTTGGAATTTCCCTATTTTCTACTTTTTATATATTTTAATTTAATTTCCTTTTTGAACTTTAGGGAGCATTAGGTCAATTCATGTTACGTAGAGGTGATTTTTTCATTAGTAAGCTTTGATTAGAAGTATTAATTGTTGTCTTGTACTTTGTTTCTGTTTTATTATCTAATTAATATCCATGTGTGCCCACCGCCCAGCATTGAATTTTCTTATTACCGTTAATCTTGAGAATGTTGGGGTAGTAAATGATAATATTGGCTCTTTTATTTCAATTTATATACTCCTATATTGCATTTTATTATTTTAATACACGTTTAATTTTAGTTACTATATCAATTAAGAATACAGTGCAAGACTTCCATCAATTTAGGATTCAAAAGGTAGAATAATTATTAATTTGAAATCTGAAAACCAAAACATTAATTAATTTAAAGCATAAAAAATAAAACTATATTAATTAAAAATCCACAAATTTAAGAGTATGTTTGCATCTAATAATTCATAGTTTAATATTAAAATATAATGATTTTTTTTAATTGTTTGCATACACAAAAAATCATCTACCATAATTTTTATATTATTAATTTAATTATAATAAAATATATTTAAAGAATAATTAAAAAATGAATAATTTAACTAAATATTAAATTATGAATTATAAAATGTCAAACAAAGTCTTAACTTCTTAGGGCCTTAATTGATAAGTTTTAGCTTTCAAGCCTTTTATTAATGATCATTTTTTATCTTTCAACCCTCAAATTAATAATTATTCTATCTTTTAGGATTCAAATTGATAAAATACCAAAAATGTACTAGTGTCAATTTTATTTTATTTCAAATCCAAGGAAACCATCTTTATCAAATTGTATTTAAAAACTGTAAATATTTTCAAATGAATAACAATATAAGTATTTGAAATTTTGGAATTTCAAGATATATTAATAGTTCTTTAAATAACTTTTTTATTAATTCGAGTTGCAAGTAAACTAACTCAAGTATACATGTGAATTTAATGACTATTTGATGTAATGTATATAATTAAAAAAAATAACTATAAAACAATATTTTATGTCAACATATTTATATATACTTGGATAAAAATAGTGTATGAAGTAATTTTATTGTCAATTTTATCGTATCCCCAAATAAAGCATGCATGAAAATTTTATATTGATGGGTCATGGGTGTCAATAACTCAATTATCTTGCATGTTGTAGCAAATCTTAAGATCATTTATAAAATGGTACTGTTTCTACCTTCTTCTTTGTTGTCGCTTATATAGTTGCCACCTTAATTATGTAAGAAGAGGATAAATATTACAATATTTATCCCAAAATTTATTAATTATACTAAATCATGATTACAAACATGCACCCTTTATTTTAATCCAGCATTTTCATCTTATAAGTGTTGCATGATTTATATATACAACTGCCTATAGGCAATTGGTGGAAATTATATATATGAGACAAAAATTCGTAAAAGATTGGATATAAACTAGGATAAATTAATAAAAAAAATTTAAAATGTTGAAGGGTCACACACAAATTATATTCTATTTTATCGTGAGATATCTCACACAAACACAAATGTCTTTATATATATATATATAATATATGTCACAAATCTCTTTCAGATTATAATTAGCTTAAGAAATCCTAGTTCACATTGGATTCCCTAGCTTTTAAGAAAATCCATCTTTTGAGTTCTTTTTCATTGACCTCCTTATTGGGCATGCTTAATTGAGAGAGAGGGAGAGAGGTTGGTTGGTCAAAAAGTAACCACAAAATTGATTAATGTCTGCTAGACTCCATTATTTAGCTTTTAAAGAGATTCTTGTCTCGCTTTAAACAGACTTTACATTTCCTCATCTGCTTTCTTTATGTATACATACTCACTACTACCCTTGTAATTAAATCATTTCATGTCAACACATTCTATATATTTTCTTAAATTATTACCAATATCGCACTATGATAGTATTATATACACCAAGTTTTTTTTATTTAATTTTCATCAGGCTGAAAATAAAACAAAATTAAAATGTCTGCATCATCATATAAATTTCTCTCATGAATTGAAAAGCTCGCAATTTCATGCAGCCAGATGATAAGACTCTTATCATATGTTTGAACAACTTTAATCATGACTATGTTTAAAGACCCATATGGCCCCAAAAGTTATCAAACTTGGTCATTTGGACAAGTAAAATGTCTTTAAGATTGTGTTAATTTATGAACTATGGTGGTCAATGATTGCAAAAATTGAGAGATTTTATCCAACAATTCTAAGTGCCAGAAAAAAACTGCTTTTAATTGCTTTCCTTTTTTTGTTTTCAGAGAGCATAAAGCACAATTAATTTGTTAGTGGGCCACGCCTACTTCGTGCAATTAAATTACTTTAAATTGGGCCCGAAAAAGCCTTTAGTTTTTACCAATGCCTACTTAAAAGCGTTTTGGGCCCTCAAGTTTCGTAACCATCTTGATTTTTCTTTCTCTTTTTTTGTGAATGTTTTCAAAATTATGTCAAATTATTAACCTTTTTTTTTTTTGCAGAAAATTTTAATTCAAAGCTTAAAAGAGTAAAACCACAATGTAAAATTAAAAATATTTTCGGTTATTCATATTTTTTCATTTTTATATAGTAAGCTTGCGAAGAAAGGGGAAGATGTAAAATAAAAAGGTGATTCAGTATATGAAATTTTGCACCAATATTGTTTGAATGCGTAAACGGACTTTTTAAAATGCCCAATAATAATTTGAATAAGACAAACTGTAGTATGAAAAATTTTATACATGAAAAAACTTTAATTTACAATCAAATTCTGTAATTAGTGAAGGTAAGATAAAATTGAGTGAACCAGGTGGCTTAGCCCACCTGGCCACTGGGCTCCTCATTTGAATGGGAGACCCAGGTTCGATTCCCTCTGGGAACGAATTGGAGTTATGGGAGTTATAAGGTGGATTTGTGATTTCGTAGAGTATTTGGGTGTTTGGTGTACTAACTACTAACAACTAACGTCTAACTTTGCCCGATCAAAAAAAAACAAAAAAACAAAATTGAGTGTTTCATGGTTCACTCGGCCCAAGTGATTCATAGTTCACCCGGCACAAATAGGTCATAATTTAGGATTCATTATTTAGTATTTAGGGTGTAGATGGTTGATTTAGAACAATTTTATAAATTTTCATACATAAAAATTTTCACACTAGACATACTCCATACTCTTTGAATAAAGTGAACTGTATGTTGGACTAACAAATGAGTTACCCAAGGCCCAAGTGTTAGGTGACAAGGGCCCACATTGTACCACTGGTAAAATTTTGGGCCTAAAGCCTAGTTTTCTGTAGCTCTGATTCAGTCGAAATGTTACTGAGCAAGGCCCAAACTCACATGTCTAGTTCCTCACATATCTCTCAAAACCAAGAATTAGATAAAATTTTGAAAAATAAAAATAAAAATTGAATGCTTGCTAAAAAGAGTTTGGGCTACTCTTGTACTACATTCCACATTTACAAAATGATATCGGATATCTGAATATCTAATTCAACCCAGTATATCATCAATATATATACGGCTAAGTCTTATATGCATCTAGATACATCGTGTACTCATAGTGCATTTTAAAATTGTGCAACTCGTTATATTAAAAGATGTAACTAGTTTATACTGAATCGTACAATTATTAATACGAAAAAATAGTTACACGGTTCAGTGTAAACAAGTTGCATCTTTCAATATAATAAATTGCACTATTTTAAAATGCATTATGACACGGTGCACCTGGATGCACATGAGACCCACTACATATATTGTACGACTTTTACTAGTGAAAATGAAAGATAAGAATCTACATTAAAGGAAGTGAAATATAAAAATTAAGATGAATTATGAAATAAACAAGACTTATGGCATATAGAAACATCAAAATTTATAGAATCACCAAATAAACTCAAGAGATTAATACACTACTCTAGGTGCAGAAGCACTCTTTTTAAAAAAAAAAAAAAATTGGGTCACACCAACTTTTTTAAAAAATATTTCTACACCTTTTAGATGAGAATGCAAACACCACCTTATTCAAGTAGAGAGGAGGTTCATAATCCATCATTTTTCATCCCAATTATAAAATTGAGCAAAAATTATAACAACACATATATAATATATATATATATATATATATATATATATATATATAAGCAAAACACACAACTTATAAGTTGATACATAAGTCATCTTCCACAACATAAAAAATGCATCATTAGTAATAGTACAACATACTTAAACATGTCCTCACAAGCATAGGAATACAATCTTGTACAAACAAACATCAACTCAAAAGTGTTGATGATAAGTTATTTCAAAGCAAGAGATTGCAAATTAAGGTAATTTACATTAGCCTTGAAGCTGCAGTAGTTCTAGAAGCGATCATGTAGATTAGGCTGCATCGGCTGAACTCGATACGAGAAAGGAATCTGGTGAGCTTCATAATCTGGAACACCCTGATGATCATACACTCCCTGTGCTTCCATCACATTTTCATCCATCGGATCAAGATGCAGCTGCCTCTGTAGATATCGAATCAACGGACAAAAATTAATTAAAATCAACCGTGTATATATAATTAATGTAACCATTTGTTAAATTAATTATATTAATGTGATGAACTTACCAGCTTGAACATGAGGCTCTGATTCTCCTCCTCCATCATCTCATTCTGAATGTTAGGATTATCATTGAAAATATATTAGCAAATTTTCGTTGGAGAATATATGTAATATGTTATATGTGTGTGCATGTTTAATTGTGTATGAATATGTTAATTGCATCAAACATTTGAGAAATAATAAATATTCAGAGTGGAATAATGATTATACATGTTTCCTCATCATCCGCACGAACTCCATCTGTCACAAAAAACAAAGAAAATATATAACTATTAAAATATGTTTGTCATTCAGAAAATTAATTGCTATTGGGAAATTAAATTAATTAATACTCATAAGGACCTGTTTGGCTTTGAGAGTTGTAATCCCATTCTCGAGTGCTTCCTCTAACACCATCAGCTCTTTGTAATTCAGAGTTGAGATATCCTCACCTTTCAGATGCCTAAATTTTAAAATAAAAAATAGTAATATCAATAAAAATGGAGAAAAAAAAAAAAGAAAATCTTGAAAAAAAAAAAAAATCACCTCAGTTCAATCTGCATACTATCATTCTCTTTCTTGATTCTGTTGATCTCATTGTCCAAATGCTGTTTTTGTTGAAATTTATGCACCAATCAACAACTAATTAGTATGATAAAAAGAAGCATAAATTAAATTATCAAAATATAACTCAATAATTAATTAAGGTTAACCTAATTAATAATTATTAACAATATTTAATATCCTTTCAACCTTAGAACCAACAGTTCAAGAAGAAGCCCATCAAGACCTTCTTTTTTGCACAAAAAAATGGGAGCCCTACATCTAGATCTATTAAACATAAATTTTCCCTTTCCTGTGCTATAATAAACTGCAGTAATCTCCCAAAATTTCCTTCAAATTTTTTTGCAACCAAAGGAAAGAAAGAGAGTCACAATTTTTTACCAGATCTGTCCTAGATGTAACATCTTGTGCAGTTTTATGTCATGGAAAAAGTGTCAAAATGCTTGGGAATGTGAAAAAAAAGGTGTCAACAATAGATCTAGAGAGAGAAAGCCTCATACTATAAAAGATGTTGATAAAAATTCATTCTTTAACATATTTTAAGCAAAAAATCCATGTTCTTTTATTAGGGTTGTTTCTTGTTACCAGTTAACACCATGATGGAAACCCTTCAATTCTAGGGTTATATTCATGCCCTCTCCTTCTCTCTCACACACAAACACACACACCAGAAGAGTAAAAATACCTCATGTTTTGCATCCCAGAGCTTCTTTCCAGACAATTTGTGGTACTGATCCAACATGTCAACCAACCTTTAATATCAAAAGAAAAAAAAGAATCATTAATTAATTAATTAATTTCAAAAAATAAAAAATCAAGAACCTAAGAAAACCCTAGTTTTAATTTGTTTGATAATAATTGAAATGAAATTAGACATACGTAGTAGAGGGGCTGCAGAATTCGTGCATCTTGCCAGAACTAGCAAAGATGATTACAGAAACTTGGGCTTCACAAAGAACGCTGATTTCTTTAGCCTTTTTCATGATCCCATTTCTTCTTTTGGAATAAGTGACTTGCCTGTTGTTTGAGTTTTCGATTCTCTTGATCTCAATCTTGCCTCTACCCATCTTAATTTTTCTCTCTAGCCTCCCTTAGTGTAACTGAGATTTGGTGAAAATGCTTTGAAATTGAATGGTGTGGGGAGAGATAATGTAATGGCATTTTCCATTTTGGAATGAGGGACAACAAACTTTCCAAAACCCAAGATAAAGATAGTTCCTTTTTGGAAATAAGGTATTCACAAAGCAAATTAATTAACTTGTGATTACTTTGTATTTTGGGTGTATTTTAATTAGTAGTATTAATTAGTTTGGTGAAATTGATACAGTAACACTTATCAATGGATGATATCATTATTTTTAAATTTATATTTAAAACCTATAACATTTAATGTTATGATATCATTTGATAAGTGTTATGATATTAATTTATAAGTGTCATGATATAAATTGCGTGCTATGAACAAGTTTCATTAGAGACATGCTCCTCGTAAAAACTTATGTGAACCTGATTTAACGTGAATTATTTTTTCTTCAAATATCACTATTATGCATTCACACTACCAGTGGCGGAGCCAGAAATTTCAACCAGGGGGCCCAATTTATAATACAGTATAACTAAATCCAATTTTCAAATTTTTTATATATATCCAAAAATTATTTAGACTAAGTATCTTTATATTAATTGAGTCAAATACATTTATAAATACATATTTAAAATGTGAATTATATATATCTCTTTCTTTCTTTCGATCCCTCTGCCTCACCTGAAGAATAATAATAAATTTATATAGGAAAAGAAAACACACTTTTAAATTAGCCAAAAACTCTTAACACTCCCAAAATAACAATAAATAACTTCTTCTATAAGATTAAGATAAAAATTTGTATGAGACAAGTACAAACTTACACAAATTAACACTCTTCCTTCCAAAGTGTTAAAGAGTCGATGTCCAAATTATATTCTGTCTCGTCGTGAGACCGTCTAATGTAAATGTAACTCTTACTATAAATATATATATATAATTCAAGTGGGGCCAGGGAGGGCCAGTGACCCCCTTGCCCCCAATGTAGTTCAAACATTGCACACTACCATTGCTATGTTTAAACGAGTGTTATTATTAAAAGGAAAATGAGGGGTGACATCTCGACCCATGTAAAATCGACAAAATAAGCCGTCTAATAATGATGCCACACATGCATAGCAGTAACATTCGGAAAAGGGAATTCATGTGAATCTGGGATTAAATGAGACCTACTGTATTAGTTTGCATCAAAATGTATCAATCTGTTAATTCAAAAGCATTAATTGTTATAATATAAATGATAATTGCAAATAAGTTGTAGGATAAAAAAATATTTATATATGATCAAATGGTTATTTATTGAGTTGGTCTCTTGTTCGAAACATTTTTTAATAAGACAATTGATACATTTCAAATGAGATAATTATACTTTTTCAAAATTGCAATTGGTGTATATATATGTAAGTTCTGCATTATTTATGATATATATATATATGAATTGGTGTTTATTATAGCCTACACATTTGACCTGAGTGCACACGGTTGTCTTTTGGTCTCTCTACGTGGTTTTGATTTAGGTGAGGAAATTCATCACATTATTCATTTATGTAGGTAGGGTTACTAGGTTTCAGGAATATTGGATTAAGGTTTCAGGAATTAAGGTTGAAACATGAGAGAGATTAGGCATTGGACTTTCTGTTTTGAGAGAGCTTGCTTCTGATTATCATGTTTCTTGTGTTCAAATCTCAACCATCAAATCAAATCAAATCAACATCTAATATTGAAAAATGGCTGGTGATGGAAATTTGATGCCCAAAAAGATAAGATGGGACAGGGAAGTGTTTTCAGTCTTTCCCAAGTCCTCTCGATATTCTAACAAGAAAAAAGGGTGCATGTGATTTTAGTTTAAAACAAGAAAAATTAAAGTCAAATTTTCAATTATGTGTTGGCTTCGATAGTCCAGGAAATAATGGTAAAGAAATGTTTTTAGGTTGCAAATTTGAACCAACATAAATTTGAAAACATTTTGCATATGCATTGATTGATGATATTATTATATTGAAATGGTGTGTGGTATATGCAGAAGAATTTTTTGTCATGAATTTAATGTTTGAGAAAATGGGCTTCTAAGTCAATTCTTAATGGAATTTTTTGCCAAAAAAGAAAAGAAAAAAAAAGTCCGTGAAATATTGGTCATTAAATTGGATATATTTTGGGACCAATTAAGATACTTTAAGGATTCTTATTCCTTGGTCTCGAAACTATGATTTATTTTGACGATATAAATATTTATAATAGAAAATATGTATGTTATGCTTGCATATTAGTATAATTTTTACCAAACAGTTGCTAGTATTAATTTGATCTTGATGTTTTTTTCTTACACAAAGGAAGTCGCAGTTATCATTCGAGAAAACTTAATTCTTAATACAGACGGTCTCATGAATGAGACGGAATACAACTTTGCACAAATCAATATTCACATTTTCCAACCCTTTTCAAAGGCAAAGTATGTGGTGAACAAATTTCACATAAAAATGTTTGAAATTGGCTAAGGAGTGTGACTTATATTACTAAATGATATTAATTGTGATAACTGAAGGGTGTGACTTATATTACAAAAAAGGTATTAGTCGTGATAACTGGATGGTTATGCCTATAAAAAAAGAATTGATGAAATGGTGAACAAGTTTCACAACTTACCAACTCCTTTCCAAATTGCTAAAGCTTCAATGTCCAAATTAGTATTAATACATTTAATAAATTAACTTCTAAAAATTCAAGATATCATAAAATATTTGATAATTGAATTTTGCCCACCAACCATTATAGCTAGTAATTGTATATACTACTCCCTCCGTCCCAAACTCTATGATAAAGTAACCACTTTTTTGTCTCAAATTCTATAGTGAAGTTACTTACACACTTTATCACATAAAATATTAATAAACAACACTTTACTACCCCCAATTATTCATCACTTCATCACTTTATCACTTTATCATATAAAATACTAATAAACAACTCTTCCTACTCCCATTACTTTATTATTTTATCACTATTCCACTAAATCTTTATGAACAGTAAGAATACCATAAAGTTTGGGACGGAGTGAGTATTATATTTGCACTACAAACCCATCTTTAGAAAAATATCTCGAAACTTGTCCAATTAATTTTTCGAGACCAGTATTCATCCTAGTTTAAATGGGGGATTTTCCAGTACTGCACTCTATTCAGTTTTTGTGTGCGCGTATAATTTCGAATAGGCTATTGATTGGTGCACGATTAGACCATGCAATTGTAAGAAGGGGCTCACTTTTAGGTACAAAATGTAGTGTATAATTACTTTTAGGTGCATACAAAAAATTATATTACTCTTAGATACAAAATATAGTGTAAAAAACAATACTACCCTTACTAAAACCCATTATCCTGCAGCCGCCCAAAAACAAAATTAATTCAGATATTTGTTCATGGCTTGACATGTTTTTACCTTCCCAATGCTGTGTAATACAATTTTTTCTCAATTCTCTATCTTTTTTTTTTTTCTGATCTGCAATTGTAAAAACATAATATTAGATACAATTTTTATCCATCTTCCTTGTTTATTTTTTGCATACAATTTTTATTCATCTTCTTTATTTATTTTTTGCACAAGCACAAAATAAATTCAACACCAGTGCAAAATATATTTGCACAAACCGTTGAATATTTTACTAATTTTGGAATGGAGGAAGAAAAGAACTATTGCAATTTTGGGTTAAAAAAATGGTTAATCAAGTTATAGAAAATAGGTAAAACAACAATATTGTAAATCATCTTCATTTATAGATAAGTATCAATACTAAAAATATTTTACACTCAAAAAAAATTTAATCTGTGCAAAAAATATTTGCACAAATACACATTATACCCAATAAGAATCTTCATCTGTGAAAAAAAAAACCAAAATACAAGAAATCAAATACATTTACTAAAACACCTGTTCAAAAAAACCAAAACATTTGCTCAAAGTTTCTCCGCTTTTCATCAGTTTACCCAAACATTTGCTCAAAGCTAAACCAAAACCCACCAAAAATAAAAAATAAAAAAACACTATCACTAAATGAAGGAGATAAAAAAAAAAAAAAACCCACACGCCACCGTCAACAGTAAAATCCACCACTGTCGTCTCCGGCGGGATTTGCACAACAACACCCACCCGCCGCCGTCAACAGCAAAATCCACACCCATGCGAATAGATCTTACACAGATCCAAGCCGCGGTCGTAATTATTCCAAAGTCGCCGCTGTCGCCATCTTCGCGCACCCGATTTATGCAGAAACACAGATTCACCACCGATCTCCACTCCGGCAAAGAAACCCCAGGCAAGAAACAATTGAGTACTGGAAGGGATTTTTTGAAAAATATGTCAGGGAGGACTAACACAGAACCACCACCGTCCCATCCTCCGCCGCTCGCCATCGTAGCCCTCAACGTTGAACCTCCTCCGATGACAGTGCAGATCCACCGCCGCCGCCATCCTCGGAGAACATATGGTCGTCGATCTGTTTGCCTTCCGTGTCCCGATGCCGCCGTTTGTAGGCCCGATGCCGTGAGCCTCCTCGTTGTTCAAATCCGTCAATTTTAGAGAGAGGAACTAGGGTTTTTAGAGAGAGAGAGAGAGAGAGAGAGTGAGAGGGATTGAGAGAGAGCGGGGATCGGTTTAAAAAAATTAATAAATGACTAATTGTATGAAAATTGGAGCTGAGGGTATAAAAGAGATTGTGTGTGTACTTTTGTACCTAAAAATAATACATATTTTAGGTTGTACTTATGGGTAATTATTTGGAGAATTATGTACCTATGAGTAATTTTTCCTTGTAAGAATGTTGAGACACTGCAAAATAAAGTTAAATCTAAAAGTTGGAGAACTGAATTTAAGACCTTGCTGAAACCGGGAGCAATCAATGTTAATTTATGGGCACAAATAAATATTTAGAGAATTTACAAGAAACAAATACAGATCACATATTATTTTATATCAGTGCATGATAAAGATCACATATTTTTCTTTAATCTAGGGCAATAGAAAGGGCATAGCTATACCATTACATACATAATAAAAATGTGAAATTTTTGGATTATTAATTAGTCAAATACATCACGATCTTAGTTTCACTAAATATGGAAACTATTGAGCAGCACAATCTATATAGTAATTAAAAAAAAAACTGAAATAACATTGTTTGCACACTATATACACTTCAGGAAAATGTTGAAATCTATATTGTAAGAATATGGAGGTGGTAATGGTCATGCTCTAATCAGTAACTCGTAAAGGTTACTGTTATTATCACCTGGTACACGTTTCAACATCTCGAAGCTCTTTCGACTGCCCAGAAACTCGATCCGCTTGAACTCCACACGACCACCTTCTTCTGTCGCTTCTTTGCTCGAGTAAACAAATCGCAGCCGGTCAGCATGCCTCGAATCCGTGTGGATACCAATTTCTATTTCCTCATTAGACATATTCTCCTAGGATTGATTAATCATCCAATGTAACATCATTAATTGCACTAATATCAAATCATATCTATTTCAAAAGTCTGTAGAACTTTATAATGTACGTACCTGGTAAAATGTGTAGATGTAATCCAACACCTGCAAACATGTGAACCCATTATTGCTGAAGAAGGTCCTTGAAGTGGGGCCCATCTCCGAAAACCGATCAATCGGGAACATGATGGTGAGGAAAGGGCTTTTCAATATTAACTCCGACTTCTCACTGCAATTTACAAACCGCGTGTTATATTCTGATCCAACGCTGCAAATTAATCGAGATATAACAGCTAACCTTTGTGTAAGAGGTCGTGATAAGTTTACAAATGAAGTGACGGATTCTTTCCCATCTTCCTTTGCATCCAAGAACAGAGATACTTGGTCTTCCACAGCATTTTCAACACTTGAAGATTCGGTATAGATGGAAGCAGTAGAGGTTGGGTTGGATATTGACCAGCAAATCGAATCCAAAAGGCTGCCTGGGGTTATTGGACGTATTGGAGTTTGACATGTCTGCAATTATGATGAAATAAATTAGCCAATAAAGTTCTATCTATCGTAATATGATTGGCCTAGATTATTGTTAAATATTTAAAGAGTAAGTCTTCTATGAGACCATTGACGTGATTGCTTGTCTTTGTGATATTCATTTTTTAAAATTTTCACAAAAACCTGCAGAAGTATCACTTCTTGTATAAGTTTTTGGGAAGGTAAAATCTAAAATGTACAACAGAAAAAACAAATGATTCGATTTCCCAACAGATAGTGTAAAGCACAGGTTAAGTATCCAAGAAAACAAAATTAAAGTGCTTAGACCCTAAACCAGTACACAAACAAATATAAATGTAATAAATTCACATTACGATAATAGCTAAGTTTCAAATTTTATAATCCTCAATAAATATCCCCTAAGTTGCATTTAAATTGAGGATTTTAAAAACGAGGGATTTGAAATGAATGAATTTCAAATCCATAGAGGATTCCACATCGACAAATCCACGAAAAATAGAAAATAGTTTAGAGTGAGTGTAAAATTTGAAATCCATTAAACAATGAATAAATCCAAACAACCCCCAACAAATTTTTTAATATGGATTTCAAATTCTTCCATCCAAACACACATTTTATCTTGTGCAGTAACGAATCAAGGAGAAAACTCAAGTCTGTTAAGAACAAAGGTCACCTGCATTCGACGATTCCTGCGCTTTCTGCAACCGTCTTTAGCAAAGTTCGCCTTCACTTGCCTTTCTTCATGAGTGCATTTAACTAAAGAATTAGGTACATTTCCAGAACTAGTTATCCTGTTCACATCCTGAAAAACTCGAGCCAAAACAGGCATTAAAAGACTAACTAATCGATGTTCTTACTTCTTATTCTATCCACAAGTAATGAAATAAATAAATTATTTAATAATTATTATTATACAAGATCTTGAATAACATGTCTCCTGTTAAATGTCAATTTGAATAATCACAAACTCCAACTACATCTATCAATTAAATTTAATTCTGAAGTTGTTCCGAAGCATTGAAAGTGCTGCATACCTCCTTGGAAACACCATGCCGGAAAGTATCAATCATTGCTCCAGTATACCTAGCCAAATCAGCTGATAAATGGACAAGTCTTTGTAGCGAATTTTCTTTTGCAGACTTCAGAACCCATAGTGGCTGGGAGGAGGAACAATGAGCACAAAATATCAGGCCCTACTGTTACAAATGGCATGACAAATGATATGGAGAACTTACTGTTACGAGATTACTAGAATGTCCTAGATATTTTTGCATCGAAGGTCCTTCACATACTACATGAGTAGCATTGCACCCCACAAACCATCGATTCAGTAAGCTAGCACCTTCACCAGACAGAGCCTCAACAACCTAGTAATATATGTGACAGAATAGTCTCAATTGTATGTTCACTTTAGTGCACGAAAGTCGAGTACTATGGTGTCTCAAATCAATATGAAGTAAACATTTAAAGGGCTTAACAGTCTTGTAGTTGTACAATCATCATGGACATCAAACTAAAGATGTCTTAAAGAATTTCAAGGTCTACCTTACTCCGAAGTTCTGCTGGTACGTCTACATCGACATAAAAGGTTTGACCAGTCAAGGATGAAGACACAGTTTGTCTGTTAGTCTCTCTTTCGGTGTTGTGTTGTTTAGTAGGCTTAACAAAACCAACAGCAACACAAGAATTCTCAGCACCAGAGTTCTGATCAAGCCGCTTCGAGTCATTATTCGAGATGCCATTATCTCCAATACTATTAACGCTGTACAAGGACTCATTCAACCTAGCTGAAATAATTCAACTGATTATCATCCTGTGTTGCTCAAATAGAACAGCACAATAGAATTCTAACAAATATTATTTTCTGATGGAATTAGAATTGAAAACAACTGGAGATGGGATTAAGATCAACAGATGCAAGGAAGATTTCATTATGTCAACAAATAACTGAAAAAGAAGGAAATTGAAATAATACCATTCCTTCTGACGCTATCCACAAACCAGCCAATTGTTACCAGGAACAAACCATTTGTATGTCCATGTTTCAAAGCATGCTCGTATTTACGTCCATGAAGGCTGTACTAAGTGTTAAGGGTAACATAAGTATGCTAGTACGCAGACTACTATAGGTGATATAGTTGCAACTACATTTGTCTGCCAATATGAATGTTACTAATTTTTTTCAAAATTGGATTCACCAAATCAACTTTAGTTTTAACTCATTTAACAGCCAAATATTATTGATGATAACAGCAAGATTTTACTGTCATATAATTTAGTGTGCCACATCGTTGAGCCTAATTAACAGAAAAGGCCATGAAAATAACAGAATTTGTTCAAAGAAAGGATATCTGAACCACCAAGTGAGTGCATTGAGGATGGAGATTAGGACTATATTGACCCCCCAATCTCTCAGTAGCTTCCTGGACCTGTTTTCTCATTTCTGCAGAGTAAATTAAGAAATCAGAAGATAAAATATAATATTGAAATATAAGTGCAAAAAGATTAATGGAAACAAATTGAAAACCAAGATAGAATAAGAATTCTAATCAAGAAAATTTCATTTAGGTCGATCTAGCTTCGGGTAAAAAAAAAAAATCACACTAACGCCATGAAAACTTCCAGCTCAATAGCGTACACTAGTGTATATTCATTACTGCAGAATCAATAGTACGACAAAAAATCGATTCCCAGAATTACAAAACAACATCAAGTTATTCAATTACAACAAACATATATAATTAACTACTAAGAACATCAATTCAGTATCACTAAATCACCAATCGGGCTGCCCATAGATTCTAAGGATATCCACACTGCCAAAATCTTCAAAAGAGAAATAAAATGTACCACCACGAACCATATACAATGTTATATCATTCATTCCATCTCCAAGTACTAACTTCATAAAATCCATAATCAAACACATCAAAATATATACAGAAACAGTTACGGCTGTACCTTTAGATAGTCCTGTAACGCAGATGATAAGGCCGGAAAAAGGGCCAGTGGTTTTCGCCACTTTGAACGGAGATTCAGAAACAGCTGCGGCAGAGGTAGCAGGGGACTGTGGTTCCAATGAAAATGCTGGAATTCCCCTAAACGACGAAGAAAATTCCACAAATAATTTTGAACACCCCTTACCAGCTATCACCTCCACCCTCCCTCCCACAAGACTACGGCCCATTTTTTCAATCATTCAATCAACTAATGTAATTGAACTATATATACAAATTTAGATCAATGCAGAAAAGGGGGATTTTGGGGGAAGAAAGGGTTAGCAGGGATCAAGAGAGGAATTCAATTGAGAGGGAAAATTGAAGTTATCAAACATGTAAAGAGAATATACTCAACATTCCTCGTATAGTAGCAAAATTGAGGTTACATCCCCATCCCCTTGCTTTTTTTTTCTCCTTCTTTTGAAGGAAAAAGTGGGTCAATGCATCATATTTCGCTGCGAGAACACATGAAATTTAAAATTACTAAATAAATCAAACTTTTGCACTAACAGAGAAAGGCTAAGAATGGAAGGAGGGAAAGAGGAAAAGAAGAAAAAGCGAAAATCTTATTATAACAACACTGGATGATGATTATGATGGGAGGCGCAATATGAAGCTAAAGAAAGTGTGGGGAAGAATTTAGGCAGAACCTTTCATGAATTGCGCTAATATTCTCCACTTCTCCTTTTCCTTTTGCTTTATCTCAAGGGATTCAGAAAAGCAGATATTGGCGTGATTTATAAAGATTGCTTTATTTCTTCCCCTTTTCTCTCTCTAAAATTTGCAGAGCAAGAGTGCGACGCCATGGCTGCTTCACATTGGCGTTTTGATTTGAACTGTTTCTTTAAACGGACGTTTGCTTAAATTATTTTTTTGCCCTTCGTCTCTTCAAAATTTCTTACTAGTCCTCGCATTTTTATTTTCTGATGATGCGATCTACTACCGAATTCTGTATAAACTTTGCCTGCGGATAATTCAATTTAGATTAGACAAAATTATTTTATATCGCATAAAAAATGGATTGCAATAATTCAGTTTCCCCATAAATATGTGTTCAGCTTAAGTATTGGTATTTATGAAAATTTATTATTTTAGTTAGTAAGGTGCTGTAAATTTGATTTTTAACGTTTGTTTTAATAAAGTTGACGATTTAGAGAATAATCTTCTTCCTTAAAGGAAATTCATTTTAATTGATTTTTATGAGAACAATTTTAATTTACGCTTACATTCTGGGGAGCATCTATATATGAAATTATGAATATGAGAAGCCTCAACTCTTCTAGACGAGGGAATTTATTACGTTGATATTAGTATATTACATTATTTACATGACATGGTTTGTAAAAAAAATAATATTCTACTAATTTTATATGTGAATTTAGTTATCATGACTTTGGTATCTAATCTTGATTTCCTATTGATTTTATCTTTAAAATTTATTAAGTATAAAATTTTGTTATAGGATTATATTTTTTTTATTATTGAAAAACAAAAAATAATTATATGATACAAAAAGAAATGAATTTCATTTAACATGTTATATGACACATGAGTTTACGGGAGTCTCAATACAATCATGTTTAGAAAAAAATACAATTCAAATACCATTGTGTTTATAAGACCGTTTTGTGTAAAGTTTCCCTCTGAAAAATACTTCATTCATTTAACATGTTATATGATCCATGAGTTTATGGGAGTCTCAGCACAATCATATTTTGAAAAAAATACAAGGTAAATACCATAGGGTATGTTTGTTTATGGACTCACCAAGTTGGACTTAGGACTTTGTAAACTCCGTCCTATTATAGTTTGAGATTTGAAATCAGACTTCAAAATTTATTTCTATAAAATATACATAAACACCTATTTTTTACAAAATTCAACACAATCATATTATTATTTTTCTCACTCTCAATATAATATAATAATATAACATCAATCACTATTATGCATTGATTTGACATAAAACAAAATTTTACTCTACTAAAATCTCAAAACAAACACATACTTTTTATTATACATCAAAACGTTCAAATTAATAGAATTTCGAAGTAATGACTTTCTCTGCACACCTAAATCCCAAAACAAACATACCTGTAGAATTTATAAAACAGTCTTGCACAGGTTTCCCTCTTAAAAATACTTCATTCGTCAACTTTTTATTTGAACATTTGTCCAAAAGGTTCGTTCTCTATTTAATTGAACATTTTTTTAAATGATAATAAAATAATTTTTTTTTTAACAAATCCCTTCAAATGCTTCAATATTACACCATATATCGTTATTTTTACCACACTAAATTCAAATTTACCTCCTTTAATTTACACTGATGTTATTATTTTACCATTCAACTTTTATCAAAAATAATTTTATTCTTTTTAATACTAATAAACAACTCTTACAGTAAAACTCGTGTAAATAATAAAAGTTGAAATAAAAAGAGAATGGGGGAGTATTACATCTTTTTAGTCCATCACTTTATCAATTCTTGGATCTATCACAGTCTGCACCTGGAAATAAAAGGTTATCAATTTTGAAGATGTTATTAAATAAATAAGAATTATAAAATATATTATTGTATCTAACAAACTTCTACCATATGCTCCAAACTAGTCTATACAAATGAGGTAGGGGACAAATACAGTGTTGGTTTCTTGAAAATCACTTGTAGGATTGTTTGAATCGTAGAGCCAAACAAGGAGCATGCAGGTCGCACTCACAAATGGTGGTCCAACCTCTCGGCCTAAAATTCCATATTTATTGGGCTTTGGGCTTCCCATTTCATTACTCAACAACAACTTACCATATTCTTCTATTATTATTACAATATTACTTTCTTTTTTTATATTAAGTATCACATTATGTTGAAAAGGAAAAGGAAAATGAAAATGAAAACGTCAGTTTTGATCTCCTGACATTTCTACCCGATTGCGAAATTAATTAATTTCTCTATTGAAAGTGTGACAGCTTCCAGCCTTCTTCCTTAGATCATAATGAAATAATTATTATGAGGATGTGGGGCTCATAAAATGCAATGTGATAGGTGTCCTAATTTATTTAGTTAATTTTTGGTCAAATCTAGGAAATTTATTAGCAATCCCTATTAGCAACATTTATTTAACTTAATTGATACTCTAGTGTTTAGAGATGAAAGTTGTCAACTGTCTAATCTAAGGGACGTGTGTTCAATTTAAGAAGGGTAGGTCGGTCTAGTGTGCAAATTTGTATAGATGAAAATCTATAAAATTGTCTTAAATCAACCAACTACACCCTAAACACTAAATAATTAATCCTAAATTATGACTTATTTGAGCTGGGTGAACCATGAACTAGTCGGGTCGAGTGAACCATGAACCGCTCAATTTTGTATTACATTCATCAATTATATAATTTGATTGAAAATTAAAATTTTTGCATCTGTACAAATTTGCCTACTAGACTTTGTCTTTTAAGAATTGCACTTTTTTTTCGAAAGGTTAAGAATTGCACTTGGATAAGGAAATTTGCTTTTCTGTATGCCCCTTTTTTCTTGATTAGTGGTAGAGCACACTATCGTTCTTAAAAGCTGTATCTCCTTCAATTTTAGCACCAATTAATACTAAAAATTGATTTTGAAGATCTTAATGGTGATAAGGTGAAGTCACAAAATTACTAACTCCCTTATTCACAGTCACACCACAAATTATTAAGAATCACATAATAAAATACTTGTAATTGTGTATTTAAAGAAATTATAATAATGATAACAATTGATAATGGAGTCGTAATGATAATTCAAGTCAACTGGGAAACATAAGTAGGGCCAATACTTGGTGGCGCACCATTATCTGTGATATTCCCTGACCAACCTCCTCCAATTTTATCAGAATTATTGCATTTTGTAATCTGTAAATATAACACACGATGAGGCACAGTGGAACAAAATGATATCTTATCTGATTAGACCTCCCAAAATTCCAAGCAAAAAAGTTAAACTCAGCAACAGTCGGACAAGTGGGGAATGTTGGGGCGAACCAGAAAAGTTTGGGTAGCTTATGGCCATATTGTGAAAAGATATCACATATTGTTCATTTACACAATTACACATGTAAATACCTAAAAATGAAATAATAAATCCACTAAATTCCAGTTTAATCATACACCACACATTCCGTTTCAAGAAAAATACAGAGGGCAAGTTAAAACAACAGAATGAGCACAACTATCCAAATAATAAGACTATTACATAACAGCACAGATACAGCAAAAGCATTATCCTAAAAGAATTTATCCAGTTGATGGAACTGGAGTCACATGTAAAATGGTACAAAATCAAGGTCCACTAGCTCATGTCAAAAAGCAGTCCCAGTCATAACTTAGAATACATGGTGCTCTTTCTCTCCTCCAAAACCGAACAGAAACAAAATGTGCATCAACGAACATACCGCCTCATTCTGCACTTTTCCTTTCGGATGGTGAACCATTCGATACCAATGTAGAGAAAAAATCGAGTAGCAATAGTTGGTACCAGGATTTGAAGAATACGAAATTTTTCCTTATGCCACTTTATCAATTATTGCTTTTTCTTTAAGTTGGAGATCTTTGCAGCAGTATCAGACTTCATTTTGGATCCAAATGAAAGGACTTTTAGGACCAGATTGTCGATCTCTTCCTCCTTTTTCTCATAAACAACAAAAGAAATAAAGGTGATGGGTAGTCCTGCAAAGTCCAAAGAGAATAGCACATATGACTTGACATTTCCCAACAATAATAACAACGAAATTGATAATAATTAAAACAATCCTTAGAATCAAATATATTTCAGCTCTGAACTTGGACATGCATTTTTTAGGCAATCACTACATACAGACACAGCACTTACCAATCACAAAAACATTATGCAGCGAAACTGCTCCAAGGATACTGAGAAGCAACAATGAGAGAACAACCTGTTTCACGAGGAAAATAAAAATGGCGAAAAATTATTAGCTGAGAAAATTTCAAATGCAGGAAATGAAATTAAATAGAAGATTCATATCTAAGGCTACTAAGCTATATTTATTACTAATTAGGCCTTTGAAATTCTTGCAGCAACTGGGAATAACTAGCAAGTTTTTTCTTTTCTTTTTTGGCAATCAACTTATAATAGGCTTTATGTTGGGGTTCCAACAGATAATAAAAATATACAAATGCCAGAACTCTGAGAACTAAAATCGATCTAATATTTTAACCTTAAAAAGTGATGGACTTAACCAAGCCAGGAATCAGATTTCCTTCAGCAGACTAATGACAGTTACAGGAAATTTGGCAAATGCCAATTTCAATATAAATTAAAGAACAATTTAAAACACTCAACAGTTGCTAAGTCAAAAAGAGAACATCAATTAGTAATAATATGGAACTTTTAACAATAGACAGTCCCAAATTCGCAAATCAATGAAGTAGCATGTTCACGCTAAGGAATTAATAAATGAGGTAAACTAGAAAGGTTCTCTCTGCCGTTTCTTCTTCATTCTTTATATTTCTATGTTTTTAGATAAGGGACTGCAGAAATTCAATATCTTTTAGAGTGTAAAAGTAACACAATCTTGTTTCATTCTTAAGCAAACATCACAAAATCATATACATGTAGTTAGCTTGTTCTCATTTTAACCAGACAACAATACATGAAAAAAGTACAACTGCAAGCAAGTGTGCATTTTTCGGGTGATGATGAGTGGCAAACTGGGAATACACAAAATAAATATAAAATTGTACTCATTTTAAACTAAATAGCTAAAAGATGAACTAATGACAGCTGAAGCTTGAATAGATATTGTCATCAATATAAAACAGATTCAGAAAAGGAAAAAAGAGGGCATCATTCTAGTCAAATGGATATTTGCAGCAAAATTCCAACAGCATATTACCTTAAAGAAAAGAATGGAGTCTTTTCCTTTACAAAGTGACTTTAAATCACTAATGGCAGAATTCCACCTAGATGCCACCAATAGAGCAACACGGTGGGATGCAGCTTCTGAGACGTGGAATTTTGAATCAGGGATTTTTTCTATTCTATACCCCAACCTGCAGCAATATATAATAACAATGAGCTAAATGAAGCCACAAATTTATGCAATTTCAAACAATTTTGACTTTTCTGCATATTAGTAAATAAAGAAAAGAATAGTGGCTATGCGTACATTTTCTGAGGTAGTTTTCCGTGGACAAAAAGGAAGATGGACCCCACTAGTAGAAGCTTGGAAACTGCAGAAATGAAGGTCAATCCAGTTGCTAGGAAGTTGAAATAAAATGAAGCCAAGATCAATAGTACAGTGAGTGTTTGCTTTTTATCCCTCCACAGTAGTGTATTAGCAACTGCAAGTTTCATCATCATAGATTAGAAACAGCAATATGAAATATACAGAGAAGTGATATTCTTAAAACTAATAACTAAGAAATATTTGAACCACCTAGTACATCAAGAGCTCTCTATAAAAACATTATGATAAAATATGCATAAAATATATTCTGAATTAGACACTAAACCAGATCACATGACAACAGCTAAAGAAGAATATCATTAGGAAGCAACATGCAAACCCCTAAAAACCAAATCACAAGGAAATTGGCTGTAAAGTAAAACATTGAATATCAACACTGACAAACTAAAAGCCAAATTTAACATGAATCAGACAAGATATGACTCTGATTCCTACACAGGCTAAGTGAAACCTAACATTAACAGAAATCAGGCAAGTTAATAACAAATAGTCTTAGGGTATCATTCCTTAGGGTATAATAAATGGGAACGGAATGCAAATTGGAACGTTTGGTAAAACGGTATCATTCCTAAAAAACTGATTTCATATCCTAAAAGTGGGGAATGCCTCATTCCACAAAAAATTGGGAAGAACGACTTTCATTCCTCCAAAAAATATTAAACTTCAGGTTTATAAAAATATAAAATTGAATTCATTCCTAAAGAATTTCGGTAAACTAAAACATTCAATGGTAAGGAGAGTCATTCTCATTACCTAACAAAAAACACAAATATAAGAAGTGTTATCATTAATTCATTACCATTTCTCACTACTATCATTGTCATTCATATTCTCATACCTTGTCACATACCAAGCGGCCCCTTAAAATTAGTATGATCATAGAATTCTTCCATCAAGCTATCACAAGATTCCTGCTGCTTCTTTGTTCATTTTTAAATAGGTTGTCCACCATTCCGCTTTGTTGTTTACATTTCCCCTTCATCAAAATCTTAAACCAGTATTAATTACATGGCCAGACACCATTGTATTGCAAACTGCATCCTTTTGTTCTCAATTATTTACTGAAGAGGAGAAGAAGTTCCAAATATTCAAGAGCCCTCATCCCCCAAGTGATTCTGATTCCAGCTATTCCTTCTTTTAAAATACCTAATGGCTTATTTATTTCAGGGGTTTCCCAAGCTAAAATATGATTTGGCAATCTAATCGATAAATCCTAATACCGCAAATGCAAATAGATACTGTATTATCCACATAGTTTAAGTAATCTGCTGGATAAGGCAACGTGCCATACAAATTGCATTTTAAAACTTTTAAACTAATTAACTGTGAAGTTTCAGCTTGCAGATCTCAACCAGAACCTTCAGCCATTTATTAGCTGCTTAAATCAATCAGATCTGAAGCAGCAGAAGGATATTTTTAGACAGCCTTGCATATAATAGTCATCTAGGTCAAAAAAAACGAGGCATCAACTTGTTCTTTGAGATATTAGGAATTCTCATCCAAGAAACATACACTTCCTTTGCTCAAAGCATCTAAGTTTATGTTTAAGTTCAGATCTATTACAATGAAGACGAAGAAAAAATTATCATAAAGCAAAAAAGATGGTACCTTTTCCACCACCAAGAAGCAATTCGGCCTTAGAAGGTCCATCCCTTTTCGTTCGAACAGCAGCCTTCAAATGTGGGTATGAATCAATAGTTCTTCTTAGGCCCTCCTGATGATATAGCATTAACTTGGTATCATTGAAAAAAACCATATATGCACTAAAGACTTCATTTTGGCCACATACTTCAAAATCACTAATGCTCAAGGGATAACGTATGCATTAACAGTTAATTAATCATGCAACCCCCAATATTGAAGTAATAAAAAGTGAGTGTGTTAACTCATTGGGAGGCACCTGTAGCGGTACAATAGGTGTAAAGCCAAGAAGCTCGTTTGCTTTAGAAGAATCAAAGGTTCGGCTGAGGGACAAAAGGCGAACTCTTGAAGGTGTCAACTGCGGAACTTTCATTCCATAACGTGCAAAAATTTTATATGTAAACTCCACCATATGTGCAATTGGCATCATAACAGAGGCAGGGATTTTAATTTTTGGCCTGCATATACAAGACCAGGAATTTACAGAAGAGTTCAAGAATCCTAGATATACAGAAGAGAGAGAAACTGCAGGGTCACACTACTATTAATACACACTCAAAGGTGGTTGAATGTGTGGGTTATTTAAGATGAATTCTACAATTTCAAATTTTCTATAAGCATGATGAAGTTAGGCTCCAAACCTAATGGACAAAATAACTGTTTGGAGGGGGGAACATGTCCTAAAATAATTCATATAAACAAGCATTAAAACTATACAATACCTTTCATAACCAAGACCTTCAAGAATGAGAGACATAAACTCCCAAAATTTAATCGGTTCTGTGTTGGTAATGAAATATGCCTGCAAGCATAATATGCAGTTGAATAAACAATGTTAATGTGGCTTCCATTAGGCCAGGAAAAAAAAGAGTCTTATTCACTGTGAAATAAAAATGAGCAAGCACTACAGTAGATCTAAAAGAACCTGACATATCTGAAATACATTTTATATACCTAAACAGGCGAGAAGGCCAGTTATACATTTAAATGCAATGCTACTGTGTTCTCATTGTCACACAAACTAATAAGAGTCCAGCAGGGGATCTAGTTTGATGAAGAATACTAGAAGCCATAAGCTAAAATCAAGTAGAAGATGCTAACATCATTGGCTAAACTATGAGCTCCATAACGCAATAAATGGTTAGAATAAGCATCTAAATTATTTAAAAGTGCAAACAACTATCACACTTGCAATAAGACATGTGGAAAGAAGAGCCTAAATGAAAGTCACAACCTTTCTTAAATACAACAACTTAGTCCAGAAGCTACCTGTCCAGAAGCTTTTTCTGCTTCAGTCCCTTTGGATGCCAAAGCTCGCTCGGCACAAACATGAGCATGTGCAACATTCTCAACGTACGTAAAATCATACATATTGTTGCCATCTCCAATGATGAACTGGACATTTCACACATTAAAGGACTTGAGAGATTTTGACTATAATAATTCAAAACTAATTAAATGTTATTCTGAATATGTAAATAACAGTCCAGAATTTGCCCGATTATACCTATCTGTATGCTTGTACATATGCATAAAGGAACATTAACATGTGAAAAATCCTAATAATTACCTTTGATTTCCCAGACCTTGCTGCAGAAATTAATGATGGGACAAGCAATTTATCACCGGGGCCAAAAATGCTGCTAGGTCGAATGCAGCATGTTAGAAGCCCATTCGAACCATTAGACTTGATAACTAGGGCCTCTCCTTCAGCTTTTGTGGCAGAATATGAATCATTATGCTGAAAATTTAACCAAGATAAGATCTATGTATCTAGATATTATTTTAGTTAAGCATGACCAATACCATAGATATAGAAATGTCAAACTTCAGCTCACATTCTTAGCTCTAGCAGAATTAGCTAAAAAGAGGAATACCAACACCTATAGTTTTAAAGTCAGAGATTGGTAAAAGAAGAAACCAGGAATAAATAAACAATATAGAATAAAAAGAAAATCCTACGCAACCATTCTATATGGAAAATATAAACACTTAAAAATCAAAATGAAAGGATCCTCCCAACATATATTATTCAAAGAAACGCTAGAAATTGGAATGCAGATAATATTTCTACCCCAACCATTCAAACATGAATCAAAAGAAGGGTTAATATGAAAGTTAAACCATTAATACCTTAGCAGGATAAGGTAATGTTTCGTCTCCATTTGATATTCCATGAATTCCATCAAAGACCACGCTTGGAGAGCTTGTGTATATAAGTCTTTTTATTTTCAGCTCAATACATGCATCAATAATGTTCTTGGTCCCTATAAACCATAGTCATAACATAGTAAAGAAAAGGTAAAGCACCAGTTTTAGGTGAATAAAAATGGATGGATAAAAATTTTGGTAATATACACAAAACCACAAGCATCGTGTTCATATCGAGAAGGCGACCCAGACCTAACCTTGTACATTAACAGAATAATGTAAAGTGTGGTTATTAATGGAGGAATCAGGAGCAGCCATATGAAAAACAACTTCAGCTCCTTGGCAAGCTGCAATTTACACAATTATAAAGTGTGTTAAGTACCTGAACTGGAGTTTAACTGACTTCAACTATTACATTGTTACATCCAACAGAGTACTCTGTCTAATGGGATGTACGAAAGCTGTGTCTCTATGATTTTCAAATAATCAAGAATGGAAGATATATGTAGGATAAAAACAGCATAGTCACACCTAAGACGATTTTTATTTATCATGCAATTGCGTGTGTGCGGCCTGTGGGGCCGTATAACTAATAGTGCAACTCAAAATTGAGCATATATTGAAAACAGAAACTGGTTAATTAACTTATCACATTAATAAGCAACATCAATCCCTGTTCATCAAAAATCCATTGGAGTTTGACTTCGTGGTGAGCTAAGAAATCATAATGGATAAGATAGAAAATAGTTAAACTACTATACGTCAGTACTTATTCTCATTCTGCTCAATTAAACCTGCTTAAATTAATAGCATTCAGTAAAACTTCCAAACTATTAGAGCTCAATTGAATATTGTACAGCGGTTTCACAGACTATGTTCAAACTGAGTTTAAGCCCAAACTTACTCCTAGATTCCAGAATATACAAACACCCAATGCAAGTAAAAAACAAGTGAAATATACAAAAGCACAGAGCTGTACACTTCAAATTACTCAGAAAAAGCAGAAGTAAAGAACAAATCAATCCTCGCCGGAAGAATACCTTTGAGCACTTGCGATTTGTCACGAAGATCTGCGGACACGTATTGCGCACCGCCTGACTTGAGAGCTTCGCCGAGAACGCCATTCTCCTCGTCGGCGTCCAGCTTGATAGTGGGGCCCAAATCTGCAACACGAACAGAAAACATGCCGTATTTGATGAGCATCATCACCAGATGCCGCGCCGCAAATCCTCTGCCTCCGGTCACGACGCACCACCTCTCCGGCCCGCCCATCTTCACCGTTGTTGAGAACTTCGATCACTCTGGTATGGACCAGAATTAGCACTGTAGATACTGTAAATTGCAACTGCGAATGGAAGTCAATAAAGCGCTGATTGAAGTGATTGGCGATTGGTGTGTGATTACTAATTAATTACAATTATGATCAAAAATTGAAGGGGAAAAATGTGAGGGATTTAATGAGATTTAACCTGGATCTTGGACTCACAGTCAGGGTGCCGTTGGAGTGAGAAGCAGCTAGTGAAATAAACAGTCAATTAACAACTAGTTGTCTGTTGTTGAACCCACGTAATTATACTATTAATTTTATATTAAATACGTAAATAAATAGTTATTTAACTCGATTAATCCAATTAAATTTGAGTTGGTATGCCGTGAAACTTGTTCACCGTGAAACTAGTTCACCGTGAAACTAATTATTTTTTTACTGACATGATCCTTCAGTTATCACGACTAATACACTTTTATAATATAAGTCACACACTTCAATTATCACTACTAATATTTATGTTGTAATATAAGTCACATCCTTCAGTGTTATGAGTAATATCATTTATAGTAAAAAGTAACACCCTTGAATGTTATGAGTAATATCATTTATAATAAAAAATCACATCATTCAAGTGTCATGAGTACCGTTTATAATAAAAAATTACATCATTTAATTATCATAATTAATACATTTTAATAATATAAAATACACTTCTTAATCAGTTTTAAAGGTTCTTATGTAAACCTGTTCGTGTCTTCACTTTGCCATTAAATTTTGGCGGACTAGGTTTTTTTTATTTTTTTAAAGGTAAAGATGAATTTTATTAAAAGAGTACAAGAGGTACTCTAATCTTGTAAATGTAATAAGAAAGTACCAATGCTGAAGAGAGCAATTACAACATTTTTGGAATACAGTCCAACGGAAATGATTTACAAATTTTGGTGGACTAGTTAGATGTGCATTTTTTCAATCAGTTTCCTGTTATTACGATGAAATGAACTGAATATAAATATAATGCCAAGAAGCAAATGCCTCTCTGTAAAATTCCAGTGCGTAAAATATTTATTTAACTCGATAAATACTATATGGGCTAGTTTTTTTTTTTTATGCATTTCGGGTTTTCCGGTATTAGGCGGATTTGGGCTGATTAGTATTCCATCGAACCAAACACGGAGAAGGCCCGGTCAAAAGATACATCAATTAAAAAACTACTTTTTTTATTAATTGTTTTTATTTTATTAAGTTATAAAAATGCCCCAATTTTTTGTTTCATATATATTTTATATTAGTATATATAGATATTGTAAGGGAGATTTACAATATTATTTATTTTGATATTTACAATATTTTTATAATAATATAATTATAAATTTTGTTTTTAATAAATATTAAATTGTAAATTAAAGATACTTTGTTAGAACATACCACGTGTCTTTTAACACTGTTATCCATAATTCGATGCTTCCAAGTGTGAGATTACCTCAGATTCCGGACAGAGAATGTGACACATTGACACAAATTATAAGCTCTTAGGATTATCCTGAAGATTAGAGTTTTTTTGTGGAAAACTATGCTTTTTATCATTCTTGGGAGGATTAACTTCATTGGTGGGTTTGTTCATGTGGATCATTTTTATAAGAGGTGTGGTGTGGAGGTTGAGACCTATGTTTTAAAAGTGAAAGCGGAGATCAGACCGGATAGTCTTAGAGCTTTTGGTCGGACCGATCCGACCAGATCTGACCGTTTTTAAAATATTTGAGTCGGTATGACATCATAATTACGTAATATATATTATATATTTATTTTATTATTAATTTAACTTTTAAATCTTACTCCATCATAAATTTGCCTAATTAAATCGTCACCCCATTATCAGTTTAATATTTTACGTGAAGAAGCCCATCAATTTAATGAAAAAATAATACTAAGTCATGTATTTTTTCGTATACCCGTGGTTAATTTTCTGTCAAAGTGAATATCTTAAGCGCTAATTTCTCATACCCACTTTCATTTCACACTCCTTTCTTTCTCTCTCTACCTCTCACTCACACGCTGCTCTCCCTCAAACTCTTGACTTTCACTCTGATCTCTTGCACACAACAAGTGTTTCTTGCAATTCTTTCTCCTAAGAATCAATTCCAAAGGTATTTAATCTCTATTCCTCTTATTATGTTTAAGAAATGGTCTGATTTCTTTCTTCATCAAATGAATAAACGCCGCAGCTGGAGAAAGTGTGCACCATCGAACCGATCTGATGGTGTTTGCGGTCAAATTCTAAATATTGCAAAATAAAAAATTGTTGGGAAACAAGGGGTGTCCGGATCTATTCGAGGTGAATTTAAATACATATTTAAATTAATTAATTAATTATTTTCACGTAAGACCTAAGCATGCGGAATTTAGGAATTACGTAAATACTAACCTCTCGTAGAGACAACCGCTGAGACAATGGATCAACCCAAATGTCTTCTCAAATATGTCCCACGTCCACAAACGTAAAATCCGGTGGGAGGATTATCAACGAACGATTTTAATCTTAAAGAAGAAAATAAAATATTTGGCCACCACTTTGGATTTAATTTTTCCAACACACTGGAATTATGACTTTATTTGAAAAACTCATCCCCTATTTATAATACTAGAGGTGGTCGAATTCTTGACCTAGGAATAAGATGGGAAAATATTTTCTTGATCTCCAAAAAATCTTGAATATATCAAATATATTCTTTTCTCCATAATAAAATATTCCTTAAAAATCCCACCTCCTAATATTAGTGATATTTTCGAAAATATCAATTAGTTAGGAAAGAAATAAGATCTTTGACTTTTCTTGAATTTATGGGATAAACTTGATTAAATCATATTCCATAAAATTTTTCCAAAAAAATCGAAAAAAATTCTCTCTTCCTACCCAATTTTTTCGAAAATAATTGAGGAAAAATAGGGCGAAATATTTTCTTCTCCTTTTCATTAATTGGACTTTAGTTTGGGCTATTTGAGGGCCTTTAGGAGAATTAAGATTGAACCTCCAATGGACTATGAAGCTTTAATATTTAGCCAAAATATTATTCAAGTCCATTAATATTAATTTACTCCACTATAAAATTAATATTTATTGAACTATCCATCTTAACCCACATTACGACTTCACAATAATATGACTCCCGGTTATTATTTCCCACATTTAAGATTATCTTAGTCCATTAATTAATTAAGCCACTGAACAGACTTTATATTAATTAACATCTTTGTCCTTGGAGTAAAAACAACTCAACATTATTATTCATACCGGAAATAAATTTCCACTTGCAAGATTTGGTATGATAAAGATTCTGAGCCCACCAAGGGGACAAATCAAGCAAGTCGTACTTGCACGCGATTCTCCGTATTAAAATTTTAGCAATCGTCATGTAATTAATAATATTGCCCAAGATACAAGGTATCGAATCGCATTGATTCTCTTCCCATCATAAGTCAAAGCAATAGTTATTAATTTCACACGGTCCTATTTAAGGAACGAAGATTAAGAAATAACAAACCACTGAGGTCTAATTCTTGTATCTTCATTACCGAATAATTTATCCTCATGTAGGTCCTTTTCGGTAAGATCATAATCTTATTAGTGTAATCCCCACAAAACAAAGTCAATCTGAGCCTTACACTTTAACCTTTCATGATGGGTTGTTCATTTCCATCTGGGTTGTGAATTTGTACTTAGTCACGATGAGTTGTTAATTTGATCTTCTGTGATCTGGTATCACCAAATTAACTACAGCGTGACACGTACTGACTTATCGAACGGGTATGTAGTAAATATATATAACATTAATTCATATTTAATGCAACATGTGATAAATAATTTATTTCAGTAAAATAAATAAGAAATTCAGTTTGGTTATACAAAGTAAAAGCATACTTCTCAGTATAACCCCAACAAAAATAACACGAACCGGCCCCCAACCGGTTCAACCGGTCGCATGTTTCGCACTATTTTTTACATTTTCAAGCGGTTCGCGGCCGAGTCAAGCGTTGAGCGGTCCAATATGTTGAAGCGGTGTGGAAGCCTCCCCGAGTAGCGCTCGGACCGGTCCGACTGGCCGGTTCGATCCGTTTTTTAAAACATAGGTTGAGACTGCGGAGCATGTGTTTAGGGATTGTGTTTGGGCTCGTAAGGTGTGAGACTTGTGCCATATTCGAATGACTTTCAGTATGAGCTATAGGGAAAGTTGGGTGGTAGGGATGATTCGCAATTTAGATGATTGTATTTTATGTCTTTTTGTGACTATCTTGTGGACTATGTGGTTTGCTAGAAATCGAAATGTGTTTCAAGGAAAGTGGATGACAGAGAGGAACGTAGTTGATAGCGAGTCCGCGCATCGGCGAGATTATCTTCCCTCCCACCTGGTTCCAATGGTGATGCCTAGAGTGGTTGATGAAGTTATGAAGTAAAGGCCTCCGAGTTCGAGTCGACTGAAGCTTAATACTGATGCTTCGGTTCGGGCTGGGCTGGGAGCAGGGTTAGGAGATGTTCTACGTGATTTGGGGGGGCATGTTTTATGGTGTTTTGGAGAATTGTGTGATAAGATAGATGTAGGAGTGGCAGAGGCTTTAGCTATTAGACATGGGATGGAGTATGCCCAAGACAATGCGATTCGGGATTTGGTGGTTGAGTCTGATGCTCAAATTGTGATCAATGTGTTGCTTTCTCTGAGGCAGGATTTTAGTTATGTGGGGATGATTGTTCTAGATATCTAGGATTTGAAAACTGATTTTGATAGAGTTACGTTTGCTTGGACTAGGAAAGCTAAAAATTTTGTTGACTCTTTTTTTTTTGTCTATTTTTTTTCTCGATCCGATCTCTGGATCATATTGTTGCTACTTTGGATACCGCTTTATTGATCTATTAATGTTATTTTTACTTCCATTCAAAAAAAAGAAATCAGAATTATATAGAGTCTTGATATTTTACTTCATATATAAGACTTGATAATTTACATGGTTAAAGAATCATAGAAACTTCCCAAAGGGCGCGGCTATTCACACACACTAATTTGCTAAGTTCACCCACTACTTAGTACACCTCCCTCATATTTTACTTATTTTCAAATTTTACTTAATATACCCATTATTAATTTACAACTATATCCTTGAATTAATATTTGCATCCACTTTATTAATTATACACACCCACCACTTCTAAAATAGTTCATTCGGATAGATTTGCAAGGTACGGAGTATTCTTCTGTTTAGTTTATGAGGTGCAAGAATATTCCTTTATTCTCCATTTTTTAATTTACTGAGTTTTTTAAATATATAGTTTGATGACTGAATCTGATTACACAATATTTTGTTTAGTGGTTATTGACTGCAAACAAAAAATTCGATGAAGCCTTGACTGTGAAGGAAATAAATGGAGAAGAAAAGCGGCCAAATGTTTGCGACATAATTTGTTGACAAATTAATGATTTTGCCAAACAAAAACAAGAAGAAAATTCAATCGACACTTATAAAATTTAGTCGCACACCTAAAGCAATCGAATGACGTAATATATATTTCCTTTCTTCTTTCTCCATTTTTTTCTTCTCCAACAAACAGTGGCACAAACTAAAGCAAAAGAAGAAGTAAAAACTAGGAAAATATTGAAGAATTTTAAGATTTAGGGTTTTCTTGACATCTTAGAAGAAAGATAGAGAGTGAAAGAGTTCAAGAGATTTTGGTGTGTGTGTGAAAGACAGAGAATGTGTTTAAAATTTAATATTTTTTTTAAATTATAAGGGGTATATTAGTATTTTCAATTAAAGATATTTTTGTCAAAATTATTACGTGGATGTGATAAGCAAATTAGTGGGTGTGGTGGGTAATCGCGCCCCTTCCCAAAATATCATTTTCACCTTTATATATTTAAACTTATTTTCCCTCCATTTACCTAAAGCTTAAATTTAAACCAAGTATAAATAAATAAATAGCACCTCTTCTGTTCAACTACTTATCTAACATTCTGCCTCTACATCTTCAAGTTCAAACGCCTAATCAATGGCGCCCAATTTCAGATCAAAATCCAACACCAACTTCTCATCTTCTACGCAATCTCTCAAACTCATTCTAGACGACGATGATTTTCAAGATTACCCATCCCCCTCTTCCTTCACCGCTTCCCGAACCAGCTCTCTTCCTCCGCCGCTCAAACTGCGCAATTCAACCACAATTCGCCCACCCAAAAAGCCGAAGAAACAAAATTCCATTAACCCTGGAAAGGAAAACTGCTTATTTGATGGAGTTGGACTAGATTTGGGCTGTGGATTGGATTCAATCGAGCCAACCCTCGAGATGCTGAAGCCCAAAGGGGTAAGTGATGATTCTCTTTCTTGTAATTTTTTAGATTCAGAATGTTTTGAGTTAATTGGGGAAGAAAAGGAGGAAGGCAATAGTGATGGGGAGTTTTCGGAGCAAAGCTCGCAACTCGATTTGTTGCTCAAGCTGTGTGCTGACGCGGATGGGCAGGATATTGATAATGTTAGGGGAGATTCGGAAGGGAAATCCGATGATTTGGTTTCTTGTCCTCTTTGTGGGGCAGATATATCGGAGTCGAGTGATGAACGGAGGCAGATTCACACTAATGAGTGCCTCGACTCAGTGGAGTGTCAAACTGATGTGAGAACTTTCTATAATACTCTACTTCTTAAATTTGTGTATATATATATATATTTCAAAATGATTCCTATATTTATATAATAGCTTTGTGCAGAGTAGCTAATTACACGATAGGTGAGTAAATTTTAAGGGATCATTTAACAAAAAACATATTTATCTTGGTCACATAGTACCATGTCGTTTGACAGCTTTGTCGAATGTTTTCTTCATAATAAACTTTTGTAAATATATTTTTAGCTCAAGATTAAGCATAATGTTTTCAGGTGGCTATTAATAGTGATGACACAGTAGCTAATCAATGCCTTGGGCAAGTTCTTGATGGTTCTCCTGGTAAATCTGCTGCATGTGGTGTTGATGTATGTCCAGTTGTAGAGTGGTTACGCAACTTGGGCCTTGGAAAATATGAAGAAATCTTTCTTAAACAAGAGATTGACTGGGATGCATTGCAATGGCTGACAGAAGAGGTTTGCGTTGTTAACCTTGTTGTTACTTGTGTCTGAATGCATCTTCATGCTTTTGCTTCATTGTGTGCCCAAACTTTCTACGATTCCTGCTCTCCGAAATTTTATAGAGAGGCATTTGTTTCTTGGCTTATATCCTGTTCATTGTAATAGGAAGCCAATTGAAAATGCACGGTATCTAATTAGTCCACAAAAATTCATTATAGAAAAGAGAAGTTCACGAGGAAATGGTCATTAGCTGACTCTTATATTTCTTAGCCTGCCAAATTTTGAGAAACTGCCTATTAGAACCTTTATAACTATAATGGATCCATTATAAATACTTTCCACTCTTTGGAAATGAAATTTGTGATTGAATGGTATCAATATATCACGCCCATGCCTATGGATTTCATAATTGCATTTGGAGTCCTAGCTCCATAATTACCTCTCTAATTACTGGAGTGCAGGATTACTATTCAAGAGTAAATAATTTGGTTCTCTCTGTGGAATTGTTTTTTTAATATGATGACTTCCTAAACAATCTAGTTTCTTCATTAGTTGTTCAAACTGTGGAAATGGCTTAGTATTTGCATGTATATATGCACACACATACACATCCCTCCTTACATTTGTCATAATCAAACAATGTAACTATGCTTGAAAAATTAGTTCTAGAGAGAATGATTTTGCTGCAGTTAGTCCCTAGTCATGCCCTGCATAATAGGTGATTTGGCTGGTAAATTTTGTACCTATGTGGAATTCTCTTTTCATTATCTGTCAGAATTATGAGCGGATCCCTACTGTTTTTGGCAGGATCTATGTAGCATTGGGATTTCTACGCTTGGTCCTAGAAAAAAGATTCTTCACGCCCTCAAGGAGCTAAGACGCGAGTCAATAAATGTGGTGGAAACAGAGCTAGATGGCCCCAAAAGTGCAGCAGATGAGGCTAAAGCAGGAGTTAACAAGTTAATAACCGATTACTTTTTGGGGCCACCTTCTGAAAGAAAACGAGTTAATGTTGCGACTAATGGACAAAGTGGTGCTACGAGAAGTCAGGCAAATATCACCCCTAAAAGCATTCAAAAAAAAGATCGTACCAGGAATGGAAAACAAAAGGACACCCCTTCGTGGTGTATCATACCAGGAACACAATTTCGAGTGGTAAATCTAGTTTTCAATATTATTACTTTATTAGTGTTGAGGGAAATTAAATAAATAGATTATTCCAGACCCTCTCTACAAGCTCGAGCTTTTAGATGAGACGGAATTCTCTCATGGTATCAGAGCCCAGGTTGTGGGTTCGATTCCCGTGGAAGCACTCCACCCATTTAAATTGTCCACTCTGTTGGGCCTCCTCTCCAGAGAGCAGAGACAATGATTGGCCTCCTCTCCAGAGAGCAGAGACAATGATTCGGCCCACGAGTGAGGGGAGGGGGAGTGTTGAGGGAAATTAAATAAATAGATTATTCTCGACCCTCTCTACAAGCTCGAGTTTTTAGATGAGACGAAATTCTCTCAGTTAGTACTGCAATCTTTTGATAATCAAGAATTACCAACTTCATCATCACATGATCAATCTTGTTCCAGTAGATGTATATCATAAATCTGTTGATATCATTATGTTCGTGCATCACAGAACGCATTGCTAGTTTCCTATGCATATCAACAAAAAACTTGATAAAAGAACTGTACATAATTTTTTCGTCCTTCAGAAGCCCACTAACGTACTTGAAAATGTGAAGCCCCGAATTAGTATCCAGTCTCTTGAATCATGATATTATGCAGCAATTCCAGAGATATGTAAGAGTATTGGTGAATTATATCTTTAATAATTTCTTTTCCTAATATCAGTTTTCATACATTTCTGCAGGATGCTTTTAAATATCTAAGGAGAGAGTGTTCTCATTGGTTTCTGACTCATTTCCATTTAGATCGTAAGTCCGAGTTTTGTTAACAATCAAGCACTATATGCATAGTTTCTCTGACTTACTGTGATGCTATCTATGCTACTTTACTAATTGCACTACTCTTTACAGATTATCAAGGACTTACCAAGTCTTTCAGTCATGGGATGATATATTGTTCCTCAATTACAGCAAAGCTAGTCAATCTGAAAATTGGAATCCCTTGGGACAAAATTAAAGTTTTACCTCTCAACCAAAGGATCAATATTGCCGGAACAGACGTTACATGCTTTGATGCTAATCACTGCCCTGGTGCAGTCATTATCTTATTTGAACCACCCAACGGTAAGGTGTGTATCAAACTTGTTCCAACACTTCCACTTTTCGATTTTTTGGTTGTGGTATCCAAGATTGATCCTGTGTTCATGCATTCAGCCTGTTTTACACACCGGCGATTTCCGATTTTGTGAGGAAATGACGGAACTACCCATTTTGCAAGCTTGTCCCATCCACACTCTTATCCTTGACACTACCTACTGCAATCCCCAGGTATATAGATACTGAAAACAACGCCAAGATAATTCATTTATTAAGTAATATAGATTGTCAGATCAGAGTTTTTTTTTGGTAATGTCTAAACTCGAAGTTTTTAGATATATACTGGAACTCCTTAAATACTTACGGAAGATGAGCATCATGTATGAATAAATTTGTCAAAAGTAGCATGTATATCAAAAATGATTTTAGTTCAGTAGCTTACTTCATGGCACATAGATTATGTTGATGTCAGATTAATTCTAACCATCCAGGGCTATTTTGAAAAAAAAGAAACATTGATCCTTGCATTAGATTAGTACTCCCTCCTTCCCAAAGAAACGTGCACGTTTACTGTTTTCACGTGTTTTTGCGAGCGAGTTTTTTATTAGTAGTTGAAATGATAAAGTAATTTTTAAAGATGCATGTAAAAGATGAGAGGTAGATCTATAATACCTCTCCCTAAAAATCACTTTATCATTTGAAATATTAATAAACAACTCGCTCACTAAAACTCGATAATAAAGGTGGTGTGCACGTTTTTCTGGGACGGAGGTAGTAATTATTTACTCATTGTATTTAATGTTTCATTAATGAGGGTGAATGAGTAATTGCCATTTATCCAATCTTGCAGTATGACTTCCCAAAACAGGAGGCCATAATCCAATTTGTCATCGATGCAATCCAAGCCGAAGCTTTTAACCCTAAAACTTTATTCTTGATTGGCAGCTATACCATCGGTAAGCATTTGTTCTCATCTCCATAATCTCAACTCTTCCATTTTCCTTAACAGTTATGCTAAATTTTCGTTCAATAGGAAAAGAAAGGGTGTTCTTAGAGGTTGCTCGAGCTCTGCGCAAGAAAATCTACGTCACTGCAGCAAAACTACGCATCTTGGAATGCCTGAATTTTCCACCGGAAGACATGCAATGGTTTACGTTAAACGAACAGGAAAGCCATGTTCATGTTGTTCCCATGTGGAGTATTGCTAGTTTCAAGCGACTAAACTATGTCTCCAACCAGTACATGGTAACCAAACAACATGTTTAAGTTCTAAATGCTAACTTTTGTTCCAGATACATGATTTTATTTCTTGAATTTTGGTGAACAGGGTCGATACAACTTGATAGTGGCTTTCTCACCTACTGGTTGGTCATTTGGAAAAGGAAAGAAATCCACAGGAAGAAGGTGGCAAAAGGGAACCGTTATAAGGTAAACGTTTCCGTCTAATTCAATTAACTTCCTACTTTCTGTTTCGATGATCAATTCATTGCACATAAATCTCCCTCAACTTCTCATTTTTATCCATTTTAGTAATTGTACGACCAAGCCTTCCAGAACGAAACTAACTAGTAAAATAATTCTGTTTCTGAGTCTTGTAATCTTGCATTGTGATCAAGAGTATTGTTGGACGTTTTTTCAGATACGAGGTACCATACAGTGAGCATAGCAGCTTCACAGAGCTGAAAGAGCTTGTTAAGTTCATTTCTCCAGTGAACATCATCTCAAGTGTGAATAATCATGGTCCGGATTCTCAGAATTCCATGGTCTCACAACTCTTGACTTAGGAACTACACAATGTACAAGATAACTAAACTTTCCAAATTGCTCTTGGAATAGTGTTGTTTTGCATATAAACAATATGCACACGTGTCTATTTTTCTTCTCCATTGTAAGAATAATTATATATTCATGTAAGAATCCTTAATTCATTTGTATATAGTTTCCTTATACTTTTCCTCACTTATGGGCTGAGTTATCTTCTGGACTGTCAATTCCTAATACTCCCCCTCACTTGTGGGCTGAATTATCCTCGTATAATAAAATTCATTGGGAGACCCAACAAGTGTATAATAAAATGTGGGTAGAGTTTTTGCTGTCAGCGAGGTTTGAACTGCGGGCGAGGGCGTGAGCCTGGAGGCTCTGATACCAAGTAAGAATTTCGTCTCATCTAAAAGCTCAAGCTTATAGAGAGGTCAAAAATTAATTCATTTGTATATAGTTACCTACTAATTCATAATTTTATTTTATTCTAATTTGTTTAATTTAATTTAGTTTCATTTCCTTCTCGTCTTCTGTTTCTAACAAATCAAAATGCATATTACCTTTCACAAAGCTCTGATAAATAAATACCACACACGACTTTGTAAAATGGATCTTCACATCAACAATTAAATACTTAAATCAAGTCCAGGTCTTGCAAATATAACTGTAACATCAATTTTTTTTTTTTAAAGGTGGAGATTAAATTGGCCGGAACAAAATCTCATTTTACCGACCTTACGGGATTTGACCTCAATCTAGATTTCCTTTCAAAAAATACACCAAAAGCACACTCAAAACTGTGCGTGTGGACGGCAGATATGTACGAGATTGTATATAAATTTGAAATTGACGTGTAATATGCAGTCGACCATTCTGAATTGGACATAGATTCCCCTAACTTCCTTTATATATAAAATTATTGGATTAAGTCTTGTATTCAAGTGCACCGTGCACTCATAGTGCATTTTGGAATCGTATAATTTATTATATTAAAAGATGTAATTTATTTATACTGAAACGAACAATTATTTTTTTACATTAATTATTGCACGGTTCAGTGTAAACAAATTGTATATTTTAATATAATAAGTTGTACAGTTCTAAAATACAATATAAGTGCACGATGCACTCACTACACCACTCATTACTTCACATACATTTTTCCTCTCTCCCAATACCCAAAACTACCCTTTATTTTTATTATTTTATTATTATTTCTTAAACAAAAAAAAAAAAAAAAAACAGGACAATTACACCAGAATGGAGGGAGTATAACAAATTGCTCTGATTCTAAATTCAGACTACGATTGCTTGGCGGTCTTGGAATCATACGTAAACTCACTCCAATTTATATATTTGTAAGGTAAATACACAAAACTAATGGATGAGTGAAATTAAAAATAAAAAAACCCAATATTTTTTTAGACATGCATGTACAATATTAAAAAGAAATGCCTACAATAAAATTTAACCCTACAATCTTTGTCTTCTACTTAAAAAGAATGTTGAATATCGACTTATCCTATTCTCCGCCTAACTAGGAATGATTTTGTAATAATAAAAAGAATCCACGTGTCCATTTTTAATGAATTCATCGTAGCGCCATGAGAGGATCTTTGCACGGCGGCGGTGAATCAGAAAGCTTCCCCGTTGACCGGAAAGCGCGGTGGCTATATTATACTATAATTATAAACGTGGATCTCACCCAATTTTAATTATATTATCAATATACAAGACTTGCAAATTAAAGTTTCAGTAGCCTCTAACAACCTCTTTTAAGTTTTAACTTTAACGAGAAAGTCATGTGGATAATATATATATTTACACCGAAAATGTGGATATAATTATAATTATGTTAGTGTAAATTGGAGTATTAGGATTAGGATCTCCTGTTACACAATGATGTTAGTTACATCTTCTGTTACATCCTTTAAATTTGTGTCATGTGTCGATTTTAGTATATATACAAATATAAGAATAACATCCTAACATAACCCTTTTTTTCTATTTAGGAAATCGTACTTATTTTTAGCAAACAATTAATTCCTTCTAAATCTCATTCCAAAAAATCTTATAAAAATATTTATAATTAATTAATTTAAACTACATATATATAAATTAACCAATAATTAAAATTTTAATTATTTAATTAGAGTGTGTATATTATAATCTTAATCTACCATATAAATTTAAAATTCAATAAAAAATAAAAATTTATTCAAAGAAAAAACTGACAACATATGTAAGAAAAAATAAAATTTTAATATTTAAAAACTCAATAATTATTATATATGAAATTTCTACGTATTAATACAAAATTTGTATGTACTTATAAATAAAGTTAACGTAATTAATATAATAGTTATATGTAATTAATAACTGTTGTTTTTATCTAAGAGTGGAGTGGGAGGTTAAATTTTTAAAAGACTTAAATCTCAAGCAATTTTCAATATGATTTCTATAACTTGGAGAAAAAAAAATTAATGAAATGACATCAATCACGATAATTACATTTGTAGTATATAATTTAATATTAAATTTGATATAATTAGTAATAGTAAAAAATTATAAATTTTGTAAACATATAAATATTTATATATATATATATTTTAATATTTTATATGTTGTATAACTTTTAACAGTTATTAATTACATCAAATTTATTTATAAGTACATACACATTTTATATTATTACATAAATTTTTTACATATATTAATTATTGAGTTTGCTTGTAAAGTTTTATAATAATTTTAAATATTAAAATTTTATTTATTTAATAACATATGTTGTCAGTTTTTTCTTCTAATAAATTTTTATTTTTTTTATTGAATTTTAAATTTATATGATAGATTAAAATTATAATATACGCATTCCAATTAAATAATTAAAATTTTAATTATTGACTAATTTATATATATGTAGTTTAAATTAATTAATTATAAATATTTTTATAAGATTTTTTGGAATGAGATTTGGAAGGAATTAATTGTTTGCTAAAAATAAATATGATTTCCTAAATAAAATTAAAAAAAGCTATCTTATGATGTTATTCTTATATTTATAGATATTCTAAGATCGACACATGACGCAAATTTAAAGGATATAATAGGAGATGTAACACCATTGTGTAACAGGAGATCCTGACCGTTATGTTCGGTTGGCCTTATCCAATTACCTTGAAAAGAATTGACGTCAATTATGGCCGGTAATTTGGGATTTGTAGTCTATTTTATTTAATATTGTACAAAAAAACTCCATTAATCGATTTTTTTTTTAAATATCATGAGCTTATAATTTGATCCTAATTATAAAAGAAAAGATTTTTTTTATAGGGAAAAAGAAAAGAGTCTAAATATAAAAGAAATAGTAAAAATTGTGTTAGCCTGTTGGGGGCTAAAATTATATTTTTTCTTAAAGAAAAAAAAGGTAATCTGTTTTTACAATAGTAAATGTCATCATAACTTACCTATTAATAGCCTAGGTTTAGCCAATCACGACATTTAAAAAAGAAAAGGTTAATCTAGACTAGTGTAGCAATTGACCACCACCTATTGTGACATTATTACGTGTAGTGATTTTTTTCTACACTTATATAAGCGACTAAATCAAATCAATTTCAACAATGAATATATTAGCTCTTACATATTTGTTCAAATCTGCTTGAAGCCGTTCCAGACGACTTAGCACAGTTGACTTTTACACGCGTTTTTATGAGCAAATTTTATATTAGTAATTGAAATGATAAATTGACTTTTAAGGAGCGAGGGGTATGATAGATAAGCCTCTCTTCTATTATACCGCTCCTTAAAAGTCATTTTATCATTTCAATTACTAATACAAAACTCGCTCGCAAAAACGCGTGTAAAAGTCAATTGTGCTAAGTCTTCTGGGACGGAAGGAGTACATATATACTGTCGCCGTGGATCATTAAACATCATCTAATTTTGAGCGTGCAGTCCTAATGAATAAAAATAAAATAATTAAATTAGTCGAGTAGTTTATAAAAAAATATATCCCAAATGGTTTGCAGAAATAAAATTGTAAATTTATAAAATGTAAATTCTGTGTAAAAATAAGTTGGTATAAATAGATGTTGGAATTAATTCTTGACGGGTCAACTACAGAAAAAATAAAGAATTGACTATTAAATTCTCAAACATAGCTGCACAATTTCTAAATGAAATAATTTTGTTCTTATAATAATGAGATTTAGTAAATTCCATAAGCAATTCTTAAGTTTTTTTTAAAAAATTCTTATACTTTTCCTCAGGTGACCTAGCTACTCAACCAGTCAAGTGGGTAAAACAACACTGTTTTTCTTGGTTCCAATATCGGTGGGACCGATATCGAGTGGACGACTATATATCTTGGTTAATCGTTATGTCATTTAAGAAGTTGGGCTAGTCATGTGAAAGATAACTCTCTCTACAATTAGCCTTTCTGGGTCACTCGGCCTTTCCTTTCCTTTCCTTGTTTTGCTTTTCAACTCATTTTTCATCATCTTGTGCATAGCTTCGTATTTCCAACAGGCAACAGCCCAAACAAGATGGATTTAAGCAGCTCTCTTGGGTCATGAATTGTGTCATTATTATCTTGAACTTGAATTGCACCGATCGATTGTGGACGTTTTTTACTTATTAATTCGCATTCTCAAGATCAAATGTAAAATAATTGTAGTTTAGGGGTATACTTCACATAATTTCTCATCACACATGTATATTTATTTTTCTATAATGGAAAATCTGACATCGGATACCTAATCGATCCCAGCTAATCTACAAAATATAGAATTGCTGAGAGAAAAATAAACGAGCAACAATATTATCCAACCTAATTAACTTCCGGTAAAAAGAAAAAAAGTGGAAGATAGTTACCGGAAAGACTGGTCGTATACGTATATATTAGTAGCAATTAAATACCCTGATTAAATACAGATATTTAATTGCTCTAATAAAAAAAAATATATATACCCTGATAATTCAAAAATTCCAGAGATGTAGAAAAGATTGCACATTATTTTGATGGCCATCTTGATTAGCATTGTCTGGTGGTGGGATGTAGATATCAAAATTAGGGTCATGAAAAAGGTCAAAATCCATAACATGGGCGTTGGTGTCCAACGTATCCAGAAAGGACCAATCTATGGAAGCCGAATTGTCGTCCATTAATTGATCGGCATCTCGCCTATTCGGCGGCTGGGGCTCAGCACTTTTAGCGTAGTGCTGAGCCACGGCTTGAATTTCGGGTGGAGTGAGGGCGTGCGCTCCGGCAATGTTGGGCGGGTCGTCGGGGAAATTGAACTTGGCGGTGGGGCCGCGGAGGCAGAACAAGGCGGCGTCGAAAGCCCTGGCGGTCTTCTGGGCGGTGTCGTAGGAGCCGAGCCATATACGGTCCCGGCAGTTGGGGAGGCGTATCTCCGAGACGTACTTGCCCCATTTCCTCAACCTCACACCCTTGTACTTGACCTCGTTAGTACGCCGCTCCAAATCGCTGGATGATGCCATATATATATATATATATATATATATATATATGATGTACAAAACAAGAGAGAGGTTTGGAATTGCATGCATGTAATGTAATGAATTTGATTTGGCGGCTGAGAAATAGGGTGTATATATACGGTGGAACCACAGTCCAAATTATAATCTCCATGGTCGATGAATTTCTCAGCGCGTTGAATTCAAAATTTGTACAAAGTCCAAATAAGCGTAAATCGTACATAGGGGTTTAATAAAGTGTAATAACTAGCTAAGAAAATGGGATTGTGAATAATGATGAAAATGATGGAATGATGGAACAACACAACGCGGTAGGGTCACAATAGTAAGCACGTGTTTATATATTTTTATCCTTTTTCGCTTTCCATAGATATTTGATCCATTCCTGGCTCCTGTTCATGTGTAAACCTATCGTTCACACCATCTATATGCTAATGGACTGGAATATTGGTGGGTCTGCCTTAGGATTATATTTTCATTTCATTTACAAACGTTTTCATTCTTTTTTTAATATTCATTTTCATTTGAATTTCTAATATATATCTACAAAATAATACTTACTCTTCCTGAGCTAAGCTTTAAATTTTGTCATTTTAAGTATCCTAATATATATAAATTTTACGTTTTTTTTTGGATAAGTTATGTCCCCATTTTTTTAACAACTATTCATATTTTTACTCAAAATTAAAACAACTGTAACTCAATTAATATTATAATACACATATTTTTTCGTTCTCTTCTCACATAAATTTTCTTACTCATTTCACCAACCATGCTATATTCCTAAAAACGTGTGTCAATCCCAAATCTAAAACTTAACTTGAGATGAAGATATTAGACAAGAGATAATAGAAGTGAATTTGACGATGTAATAGCTAAAAGAGTCTAAAACTTGTAATAGAAATAGACATGTATTTGAACGAAGAATGACACATACAAATCCGGAAAAATAACTAGAATAGAGAAAATTCATCCCCTCATCCCAAATCAACACAACCTTTATATCCAAATCCTATTAAGGTCTAGCTAGAGAGCGTAGAGATTAATTATCACATGCCCACAACATGTTAAAAGTTGAATAATCTCATAGTCCTTAGTAATTTTGACTTAGGTGCTTGCAAAGCTTTTACTTAATTAATAAATTATACTAATATGTATTTGAATTAAGTACTACTAGGTCAAAAAAAACGTCTATACAAGTACTAGTAGGTCCAACAATTAAATTAAAGTACTACTGGTTCCAAAAACATGTATGAAAGAACCAATATACCCCTCTATTAGTTGTAAGTTACAATTATTTGTTTAATTAATAATAGTACAATTATTATATCCTCTCCCAATAAATCAACCGGTCCCCCCTCTCTCCCTCATTTCTCTTTTGTCTCTCTCTCTCTCAAACTTCTTCTCTCTCTCTCTGCACAAAAATCACCACACCACCATCACCATCTGGCCGTCGCCGCCGCTGAAACCTCCGCCCCCATTCCCGTAGCGGAATGGCGATGGCCCCTCACCGAGCCGCCGCGGCCCAACAACGGCGAAACCTCATTCCCCCAACCCAAACCAGATCCACGGCGGCCCGCCTCTTCAAGCGATGCCACACACTCCCCACAGCACCGCCCCTCCCCTGATGACGGTGAATCCACAACTGTTTCAGAGGCGGTGGTTGGTGGCAGATCTGTAATTTTTTTGTTTTTTTTTTTGCATCCGTGGTTGGTGGGGGTGGTGAGGAGGTGGTCGTTTTTTTGGTTGGTGGTGGTGGTGAGAGGGCGGCGGCAGATCTGTGGTATTTGTGGATCTGAAAATGGAGGGGGTCTGCGCCGGTGATGGAGGATGGCAACGGTGAGGGGGCGACTGTGTTGATGATGCTTTGGTGGCGGTGGTGAGGGTGGCGACTCTACAAAATCACATGCTTCTCCTCTCTCTCTCTCTAGTCTCAATGAATTTTGATGATGCTTTGAGATGTTTTGGGATTTTGAAGGAGAAAATAAGATGCGTTTTGGGTGTACACTTAAATGTTGAAGATAAGAAAACGAAGGTCTGAATGTGATTTTTGGATGAACCTATGCATGTTTTTTTTATGCATATGTGCATAATTTTTTTGCATATATTTATGTATTTGTGCATGTTGGAAATATGTAATTTTCTGGACACAAAAGATGATATGTAATTTTTTGGATTTAGATATGCAATTTTTTATGCATTTTTTGGAAGATGGATGTATTTAAAGATTTGGATTATCAGATAGTAAATGAAAAGAAAAACTGATTTAATTTTTTTGGAAGAGTGGTTGCTTTTTTATTTTCCAAATTGAGTAGCAGTTGTGTTGGTGTTTGATTTTCGAAATTTGAGTAGCAGTTGTGTTCGTGTATGTGATAGGAAACTGCAGGGAAAGTGTGAGTTGTCCGTTCAATTATTATAAAAATGCTGAAAAGACGGGAAGATTAAAAAACTGAAGGGTATTTATGACTTTCTTCGACCCATTTTGAACATAAGAGTATTAAATTAAAGTCATTTGACCTATTAGTATTTTAATGACTCATTTTGGATTAGAAAGTTGTTGACTCTATGTATTTTGTCAGTTAAGTGATCCAGAAAAGTAACTTTTGAAAAAAAAAATGATTTGTAACTCAATACAGTTTGTAGATAACATTGTAGTCAAACTTTTGATTCAATTATTTTATTTCTTCACACCTAAAAATTAGTTTGGACGTCTTAATTACAATGGAAAAATAGTCCAACTAATTATATTTAGTATTAAAAATACTTGATTAATTATCTCTACATGTTAGAGAATATATATGGGTCTGGCAGGATAGGAATTAGGAAAGGGTCCCTGTTCCAAGTCGTATTACGTGAAAATATGATGTGGCGTTTATATGCTACAATTTACAAATAAAATTACAACGTGTACAATGATAAATTAAATATTCAAGAATTGTTGACCCAATAAGTCATAAATGACTACCTCTGGGGGCATACCAAACCAGTATTATGTTATTGATGACTTGGCCGTTTAGTGTTGAGCACAATTTACTATTGTTGAATACAATGGTTATTTGGGAAAGTGAGATAATACTAGGGTCATTTCAGGGAATTTTTTGTCAACCTTTATCTTGCTCTTTTTGGACCTATTTATAGCACTTTGGATGAACTGGTGGTGTCCTGACTAGCTCGAGCTGGCGATTTCGTACCATGCAAGAACTTATGTGGGACTGCCACATTTTCTAGCTTACCCCCCAGATCGACATCTGTCTTGTTTAAGAAGTATCTTACTTGTCACCTCTTTTAGAGTGAACCGACTGGGTGGTTGTCTACGTGCTCGCCATCGTGTGGTCGTTTCTGACAAACCTTTTTGCTCGCCTCAGGAGTCATATATATCATACTTGCTCATTCTGAAGAAGCGACCATATTTTCCTCCACTTAGAAACCCTGCTCGATCGTTTGGGCTCGCCTATGTCTACCCTGAATGTTCAGGATGATTTGGGACGAGCACACTGATTGTTCCTTGTGCTCGCTGAATGGGCGAGCACGAGTAACACCGTATGTGGCGACCACGTCCACCTGGCACAAACCTGTTTGGCGGTCAAAATATAATGATATTGACTTTTTGATACACGTGTCCATCTGACGCTCATACTTAATATGGGGCCCAGTACCGATCACAACAATACCCCCCATTCGGGTCGCTTTGTCTTCATCAAAGGGGCTCGATGTATAATTCCAAGGGGGAAACCTAGAAATTACTTCGATTCTCGTGGGGTGTATTCCGAGGTTACTCTTCTTCTTTGCTGAATCCAAAGAGTTGTGACTGACACGGAGTACGATGTTCGCATAATCATTTGCCTTCCAGATTTTCAAATTTCAAAAATCTAAAAAATCTTCGAAACCTATTTATAAGAGGATTTGGCCGCTTTATTTCTTCTTCCTCTTTCAGTCCTTACTTTGATTTTCTCTCTCTAAGATTTTTGGCGAGATCTACTTTGTGAACATCCGATTTTCTCAAGTAATTCATTCGAATCTTTTCCAACCCTCATTATGTCTTCTTGTTCGATTTCTCTCAATTCTTCGCTCGGCTCCGATAGGTCGGATCATGGCGGGTTGGCTCATGGCGGGTCGGCTTTTTCTTCCCGTCGCCCAAGTGCTTTTTTAAATTGTAATTTAATTTTAAGGGAATCTCGTTGGAGTATTTTTATTTTGGCAACCATTCGTTAGCTTTTCCTTTCCTCCTAAGTTTGTTTGATCGAAGAGGCTACTAATGAATTGGGTCAAGAATTAGCCCAACCAACCTTTTTAGAAGAATCTGATGATGAGGCTCCCCAATCACAGAGATCAGTTGGGTTAGCAAGCGATCCCGATATCCCCATTGGTCGACCCATCAGTCCAATCTATGATGATTATAGTGCTTTATATAACTTTGAATGGCGAAACAACAAATCAAACCATGTTATTGGGGTTTAAAACGTTTTTCATGAATGACATTTCTAGTGTGATCAATAGGGACATGCTCGATCAATTATACCGAATTATGAAACTCCGGAAGGATGTGTTTTTCCGGTGCACGTTTCACCCCGGATGATTAACGAGCCGATCAACCTCCCGCAGGGTGTGTGGCTGTTAATATGGACATCATGGAGGTGGGCCTTAGTTTCCTCTCCATCCAGCTATTACACGTTTGCTCGTTGAATGGAACATCACCATCACACAACTGATGTCGAATGGTTGGCACATGATTATGAACTTGCTGACTCTGTTCGGCAAAACAAGAACCGTGTACTACCCTATGGCTTCCGAACTTACCCGTTTGGTTCATAACTAACCCACCCGGTATGGGTGGGTGGGTGTATATGCAGGCGAATTTCAAAAGTAAAATTGTTGAGGATGTGTCGAACAAGATCAAAGATTGGAAGAATAAGTTACGGTTTTGTCGGGGTATTTGGAGGAGACTTCATGAAAGATAAAGAAGAGGACCAAAGGCCGAACCTAGTGCTCTTCCCAGATATCCCCACGGATTTTGGAATTTGTCGGAGTAAGAATCTTACTCTTTTTCTCGATTTGGTGAACTGATTTTATCTTCTTCCTTCGCATTTTGGGATCCCATTTTGCAATCGATAGGGATCTGAAAACGGATTTTTCAATGTCGGCAAATTGAGATCGAGAACCGTTCGGAGCGTTCGGTGAAGACCTTGAACCATTTTTGAAATGATGAGTGTATCACGCAAAAGCAAAGAAGATTAGGTGGTTTGTACGTGTCTCCTCACCATCTCGTTGCTCTTAATCCTGCTGGTAAATTTCATTTTCTTATGTTATCTAATTGATTTCTTAATTATGGCTTTTGATGAATTCTATTACTTTCTTGTCGACTCTTCTTTTTATGTTGTTACCATCGCTTATAAGACGGCGAACGGTATCATCTTGAAATGGCTCGAACGAGACCCCAAGAGCTAGCTTTGAATCGAAGCCAAGAGAGATGCCCAACGAGCCAACCGAGGGGAGGCGAAACACATGAAACTTTTGGGTGTTAAAGGCCACATGTTGGACAAGGACTTGGATCTCGATCGAGGTTAAAAACATTTTTGTAGGATACGGGAACAAAAAGGGTGTAAGTTCTATAGTTCGAAGATCAAAAGGTGGTTCCTGGCACCATTTTAAATTTTGAAGAAATATGAACGAAAACCCAGTGAGAAAATGAAAACCTCGATTTGTTGTATCTAGATGATATACCAAGCGATACGAGTTTCTAGCGGAGCCTCGTTATAGTGGGAGGTTGTTTTGTGACCGAGAGATTCATGGGAATATGGATCCACTGAATCGACCGGTAATGAGACTCTCCAAATGGATCTTTCTTGGCAAGCCAAAGAGTTCTATCTTTCAAATAGGGCTAGTCGAACCAGATCGATCAAAATTAGATCTGAAGTGGGTCCATCGAGCATGGGATCGAAGAAAGGTTGAAACCTTTAAAAGCAAGACTAATGGCGAAAAGTTATACTCGCGAGAAAAAGATCAATTATGAAATTTTTTCTCAAGCCATATTCTATTATGGATTCTTTAGCTTCCGGACCTTAATCCATCTATCAAATAGATGTCAAAAGGCTTTTTCGTAGATGGAAGACCCTGTAATGTCAACACCAAGGTTTTCATTGAAACAAGCCGGAACACCTAGTTTGAAAGCTCAACGTTCACTCAAGCGGAGGGCATCGAGCTTGGAACCAAAAGTTTTGATCATAAGCGCCATTGGTGGTCTTGGTACTCGTAGATGACATTGTGATATCGCCGGGAAATGGGATGTGAAGGTGGGGCGTAAATGCATGGCGTTTCGGCATATCTGAAAGACTTGGGGGAAGGGTTCGGACCTCCTTGTTGATCCAGATTTTAAAATGATTGTACATGCAAAGCGGACTGGACCCGAACTGGACTCCTTCAAGCTCCCAGCTCCGTTCTCCCGAGGACAAGTCGTTTATGGGATGGGACCCTGCTCGGGTGAACAAGTATATTTGTTCGCCTGTTGGATTGTCTCTTTGCTCCATCCATTTTGATCGCTTAACATAGCTAATCATTTCTACAACTTGTAGGTTGAACAAATTATCGCCTCTGATGCCAGAATTGAAGGACTATTATCTTCTCTCCCTTACAGTTCACAACATTTTTGGCCTTCCCGAGCACGTTCAGAAAGCATTTGAAACTCCCATCCGAGCATGGACTACCGAGCTCGAAGAGGCAACCAAGGGTCCAACGACTTTGAAAACCATGCGACTAGGCCTAGTGCGTCACGACCAATCTCTGGTTCTTCTTGAGAAAGCTTATGCCGAGTCCGCCCAACCTCACACCCAACACTTGAAACTTATCTCGAGTTTTCAAGAAAAAAAAACGAACGCGACCAAAGCCCAAGATGAAACGGTTGGCTCAAGAAAAAGTTCACTTTAGGACCCTTAATTAATGGATAAATTCTTCATCAAGGGAAAAATAATGCCAGAATTAGACCTCGAGGCTCGCCTAGCTTCAAGAAGATGCTCGCCTAGCTCGGAAGATGCTTTTGATTTAAGGATAAAAAGGGAGAAAGTTTTTTTTAACGCCAAATCTTGCAGGGAGAGAGCTAATGTTGAACCCGTTATCTATACGCTTGTTTTTTGATTTCTTGAGGAGTTACATCGTTAATATGGGAGGATAATCTACATTGTAACCGGTAAGAGGAAGATTAGATATTCCAAGATCGGAAGATTCAGGATTTGAGTTAACGCTGAGCGTTGAAGCCAGCTCAAAAAGCATTGAGGCCGTTTTCCAGGCAATTTTGTTATGGAATGAAGATATGCGAAAAACTCGCTTTGAAAAATTTGTATAAATATTCAACAACTTTTCTCACCGCTGAAGAGACCAACACTCGTCTGGGTCTTGAAAACTCTAAATTGCACACCGAGGAGTATGTTGATTCGATTTCCAATTTTTCTTATATATGTGCATTTGCGGATGCCAACCGTTTTGCGAGACAAACCCTTTCTGCCGATCAAATCACTCCACTCAAAGTCCATCTCGAGAAGTATCTGGCCGACAATCCCCCTGATCGCAATCTTCCAATTGCCGATTTAAGTGACCTATGGGATCGAGATTGATGACCCTATCATGGATGAGGAATATGGTCCCGATGAGGAAGTTGAGGTTTCCGAAATTTTAACCTTACCGAAAGCACGAGGTTGATCGTCGTGAGAAAGCAGGGTCCACGGTGGCGAAGTGAGTGTACTAGCCCAAAAACCCCTTTGTCCAAGTGGATCTTTGGGGAGATGCTCCTAAAGAAACCGAGCAGACGAGGCAGGATGTGCTCGACCCTTCTCTTCCGCCAACCCCAAACAACAAATTTTTTCCTTAGTTTTTCTTCTGTGTAATTTTTGTCTTCTTCTTCTGATCAACTTACTGTTTTTGTTGCACTTGCTAGCTGAACAATTTCTTTCATGTTGACTATGAATGGCTGATTTTGCCATTTTATGGATTTTGTTTGCTTGGTTCTCTAATTTATGCCCTTTGTCTTTTCTTTGATGTTGAACATGGTAAATGCCTAAGTTCTTTCTGACTTATGTCCGGGTTTTTTGATTGTCTTATTTTGATGCAATCAGTTAGTCGTCTTATTTAGTTTGCAATGCAGTTGGTTAACTTATGTAAAACCCATTTTCTTTTTTCGTGATCGTCTTATGTTAGTTACGATCATCTATTACTATTCGGTAGTCTTATTTATTTAGTGACCCGTACCCATTGGTTGCTCGCTTTGTTGCGGGCATCTGTAAATCTGATTTGTTTAAATCGGTAAACATTAGGTTACCTTGTTAAATCTTTGTTAAGACCGTCCGAGTTTGGTGCGATCATTCATAGGCTTTAACTAGGAAAATTTAACAAACAAAAACGCTTTACTTTTTACATTTTAGAGAAGACTACCTCTATTACACATCGCTATATATTTCAGACTATCGTGTTGTTATTTAAATAGGAGTGAGTAAAAAAACTTTGAAATGGATTTATGATTAATCATTTTTTTGTTAACGTATACTTTAATATATATGTATCTAAATACTAACTGATCTGTACTTTAATAAGCTCTGATTAGACTTCAAAGGCTTGCTAATTGCTATTTACAATAACATTAACGTAAGTAGACTTTAAAATTACTCCAATTCGTTTGGTTTAATTAAATGCAGTTTTGTACATTTTGTTTTATAACTCATATTTGATCTAAAGATCGATTAATTTAAATAATAGAATTGAACATTTCAGAACCTCTGAATGGACTGATTCACATGTTCTCGATTGATCGTATACTTTACTGCCAAGTGACACTGACACAAACTGATACTTCGAAATGTGTGTATAAAACGGCAAGTGGGGATATAATTTGTGATCCAAATCCATATAATTTGTGGGGCAAAACTTGAGTGAGAGAGAGAGAGAGGGACAGAGATTGGAGATTGACCTTTTTATTTTCATGTACTCTTCTGATTTGAAAACTAATACCTAATATTAGCAGTTTTACCAAGTCAAACTTCCCAAATACTCACAGTCGCACAGTCCACTACATGTCCGACTAAATTATTTTCTGTTATATATATATCAATAATTAAGGGTAAATCATTGTAAATATATACATAAAATAAGTCATTTGGATCAACCGACATCATTGGTTAGTACCATAGATTTTTATTTTTTAAAATAATCAACATTTGAATTATTTAAAATGGAATTGAAGGCGACCTGAACATCCACATCAAAATCATATAGCTCAATTTGGCACCTAACATATACACACGTCAAATGCATATGAATTTATATTAGGGTTTTCCAAACTGACCTAACGTTATTTATGAGTTCAAATTCGTCTCGACTTTTCTATACAAATGACTGCGCTGAAATTTGAGGGAAAAGTTTTTCTTTAGGCGTTGATTGGAACAACAGATATAAAAAATCGTTTATCCGACCAATGATTTTATTTATTTTTTTCTTTAATTTTTTTACCAGAAGATTCTATGTAATAAAAGAAATTAAAGTATCATTGGTCCATATTCATCAAATATTTGAAAAAAGGAAATGTTATTCAGTCGACGATATTGTATAGTTCTTTTCTTGTTTTCACATTAGTAGTCAAAGAGCGGAAGGATTCATTAATTTTATTGAACACACAAAAAAGATATAGAAAGAAAAGGAAGAAGATCCACCAATAGATTTTGGAGCAATGTAGAAATTAGAATTAAACATGCGTTGATGCGTCGTACTATAATACAAGTACTTCTCCTTGAAAATCAATTCAATTAGTATCAAACTTACGGGAATTACTATTGGCTAAAATTTTGAGTTGAGAAAATAAATGAGACTTTTTTTCCCCATGATTGTGTAAGTTGGTGGAATGTATATAACCAAGCTTTTTATAAACTAGGTGGAATATATTAATGATGATAATTATATTGTTAAGTTAGCAATATAATTATTATTAATTTTTATAAGCTCATCGAAATACTTCAACTACTTAATTTTAAAAATTAGTTGCAAAAACATTCAAGCTAGCATTATGGCAAACACTCATATTCAATAATTACACATTTATAATATCCATGTATTAATAGTACTACCTACACAACATATTGGGCCGAATTTACCTGAAATTGTCCGGCATGAATGTACCAAACTTTTGGCCCAAACATGTTGATGATGGGCTGAATTTATAAATTGGGTTGGCCAGTTTGCTGAAATTCTTGCACAGTATGTCATAAATTTAACAACGATAAAATAGACCTATTTATATATACAGGCCGCACAGGTGCATTTAACATGGCAGGGAAAGGGATGCTGACAAAGTGACAATAATGAGATTAACATGCCAATTGAGACACATAGATCGAGAAAATTAAGGAGTAGTAGTTCCCAGTTGTTATTATGCCAGCTTATTTGATGTTGATTATTTTTGATGCAAAATGGTGTTCATTTGGTGCTTTTTTTTTATTTTTTTATTTTTTATTTATAAAGTGTATATTTGTGTGGCACATGAATCTGCATTTATCGTGTTGAATGCAATATTGAGTCAATAATAATATGTATCAATGTGTATTTTTAATTAATTGGGTGGCTTAGCCCACCTGACAACTGGGCTTCTCAATTGAGTGAGAGACTCAGGTTCGATTCCCTTTGGGAACGAATTGGAGTATGAGAGTTATAAGGTGGCTTGGTGAATTTGTGGAGTGTTTGGGTGCTTGGTGTACTAACTACTAACATCTAACAACTAACTTTGTCCGATAAAAAAAAAGTGTATTTTTAATTAAGCTTTAATATGCAAGCAAGAAATTGCTGCCTTAAAATAAACAGGCATGAAAATATATCAAAGGCAGGAATAAGGGTCTTAATGACTTATAATGAGCATGGATCAATAATCCTCTAAAATAGATAGATCTTGGCATATATACCAGTAGCATATTATTGTATACAATGTTATTCTAAAATGATATACAAAATAAAAAAAATCGTGAAATAGAACCGAAGATCCAAAGTGAGCTTAACAATGCCGCTATATATTAATGGTCACAACTTAAGTTACAAGGATGTTATCTCTCTCTGTTTTATTTTTCTTTAAAAAAATAAAAGTATACTAACCTATATCGCATCGTTCAATTATCATTCTTCAAATCCATGGATCCCCAATTTTAAGAATTACATCATTTTCAAGGGAGTGACAGATTCGGGGCAGTCGTCTTTTTGGAATTAAATTTATTTTAATCTATATTAAATATATATATGTATATATATATGTATACACTACAAAAAAGACGGGGTTCAATGACGGTTTTAGCGACGGTACACAGAGTAGCGACGACTTTGGCGACGGTGTTCTGACCGTCGGGAAAACGAGGGTCGCTAAGATTTAGCGACGGTTATTTCATAAACCGTCGCTATCCAGCGACGGACATATGGGTCCGGACCCGGGTCAGAATAATCGTCGCCAAAACCGCCGAAAAGTAGCGACGGTTTAGCGACGACTAACTTCCGTCGCTATTAGCGACCACTGTTTTTCGTCGCTATATCGTGAATTTTTTGAAAAAAAATTGCTCGCGGTGGTTCTAACCCGGGCCCGGGGGGCGCCCGGGTGAGCACTGAACCACCCGAACCACGTCGAACCCAACCACCAAGCATCTTATATATAAGCCTTCAAGTCTCCCAATTAATTGAGGTAATTATTCACTCCCATGGGGACCCGAACCGCGGGACCTTAGGCGCTGATGAGGATCAATTCAATTTCGGACACTAACTTTCTTACGTTTACTTAATGAAATTAATTCTATATATCCTAAAAATTATTTTTTTAAACAATTTTTTTTAAATTCTTTATTTCAATTATCTTCTTATTTATTAATTCAATCACATTTTTATATAATAATTTTTTTAATATAAATTATAATTATAATTATATTATATTATATTAAATGTATATTTTTTACTTGTTTTTTTTTTTAATTATACCTTTCTATCTAAACAAGTATTACTTTTCCTTCTAAAACAAGTAATACTTCTCTATCTAAATAAGTAATACTTCTCTATTTAAACAAGTAATATCTTTCATCTAATCAAGTTATACTTTTCTATTTAAACAAGTAATACTTTTCTATTTAAACAAATACTAATACTTTTCTATTTAAACAAGTTATATATACTTTTCTATCTAAACAAGTAATACTATCTATGTAAATAAGTAATACTTTTCTATCTAAACAAGTTATATATACTTTTCTATCTAAACAAGTAATACTTTTCTATGTAAACAAGTTATATATACTTTTCTATCTAAATAAGTAATACTATCTATGTATCTAAACAAGTTATATATACTTTTCTATCTAAACAAGTAATATTTTTCTATGTTAACAAGTAATACTTTTCTATTTAAACAAGTTATATATATTTTTCTATCTAAACAAGTAATACTATCTATGTAAACAAGTAATATTTTTCTATCTAAACAAGTTATTTATATTTTTCTATCTAAACTAGTAATACTTTTCTATTTTAACAAGTAATACTTTTCTATTTAAACAAGTTATGTATACTTTTCTATCTAAACAACTAATATTTTTCTATGTAAACAAGTAATACTTTTCTATTTAAACAAGTTATATATATTTTTCTATCTAAACAAGTAATACTATCTATGTAAACAAGTAATACTATCTATGTAAACAAGTAATACTTTTCTATCTAAACAAGTTATATATACTTTTTCTATCTAAATTGTTAGTGTTAGTGTCCTAGAGACAATCTATTGTAAGGACATAGTACTCGATAATATTCAGTTTGATTTAATATTATAATTCACTTAATATTAATGTATGACAATACACTCGTTTGAATATTATGTTTGATTGTTTGCATTTATTCATGCAAGTGTTCCCATGAGTCATTGTTGTCATTGAGGTTGTGAGAACTCAGATGACTTAAGCATGATTCTCAAATGACCTCGATCAAGGATCATCAAGAATGGGATATTGATGATGCAATGGAGATTGGTGTGCGATCTGCATCATACTCTTAGAGAGTGTAGTAAGATCTCACTTACTACGAGATACTAGGTATCTCATGATGGATGCACAAATACCTTAGAGGGTATTGGTATACCCATCCGAGAAACCGTTTGATGTATTTCCACTATATGTGTCTACGGGTGTCTCGGTTAGTGGGAGTGATGCGATACTCCTTTGACTTGAGGTCAATACGCACGACATGTGTGGGATGATGAGCTTTGACCATGACCAACGCTTGCACCCTTCCATGGGTATACGACTTGGATTGAGTTCATCACGAAGTGCATGTGCGTGGTAGTTGAGCCAAGAATAAGATTCATTCCTCAAAGTGGATTTAGAGAGAATACTCATCTTCTCATCGTAATTGGATCAAAGTCATCGGCCGATGCACGTCAACTTAGACTTTGTGGCTAAGTGTGACATACATGATCAATTAGTGATTGGAGATAACATGATTAAGTTATTTGAATAGACACTTCATCATGTTCAAGACTTAATCGAGTATTCGCGAATGAAAGGAGGAAATTGTAATAGCCCATATTTCAGTTACAGGTAGTTGCACGTTTCTCGCAACGTACATTATATATTGAGAATGTCTGATTTATTGTCTAGGGTTTAATTAAGACCGTTAGTTTGACTAATCACTCGATATATGAGGGTCTATGGGTCACACAACAAGTAATTCTCTTTTACGGATTATAGTTGGTTGATTAAATGTTAAATTGGATTTAATATTTAATTTATGGAGAATTAATTAATAATAAATTAATTTGGAATTAATTATTATTAATATTTAATTAAATTGGATTTAATTAAATAAGAATTCCCAATAATAATATATGGAATATTATTGTAGGATTTAATATATATGGAATCAAATCCGTAGAGATTTTATATGTGGGAAATAAATCTTAGAGATTTATTTAAATAAAGATTAGGAATTTTATTTTCCAATCAGGATAGCTTAAGATTTAAGCTGGGTCTTCCCTATATATATGAGCTCTTGGGAATTCACAAACGACGGTTGTTCATATTTCTCCATAAAATCTAGAATAGGAATTTTCCTAGCAAATTCCGTCTCAGATTCAACGCTGGCAAATCTGTGCAAGCCCGTGAACGGGGATTACGTGGATACCATAGTTGAGAAATCTGCTCTCGAGTTACTGTAAGATTTCTCGTTATGATTATTGTAATCTATATGCAATTAACTGTTCGTTGTTGGTGAACTTTAATTTCCGCTGCGCATGTATTACGTGTTTACGACATAAACAAGTTATATATACTTTTCTATCTAAATAAGTAATACTTTTCTATTTAAACAAGTAATATTTTTCTATCTAAACAAGTTATATATACTTTTCTATTTAAACAAGTAATACTTTTCTATTTAAACAAGTAATACTTTTCTATTTAAACAAGTTATATATAATTTTCTATCTAAACAAGTAATACTTTTCTATCTAAACAAGTTATATATACTTTTCTATCTAAACAAGTAATACTTTTCTATCTAAACAAGTAATACTATCTATTTAAACAAGTAATACTTTTCAATCTAAACAAGTAATACTTTTCTATCTAAACAAGTATTACTATCTATGTAAACAAGTAATACTTTTCTATCTAAACAAGTAATACTTGAATCTAAAAAAACGACAAATATAATATACATAAATAAACATTATACATAAACGATAAACATTATACATATATAAACAAGAAAAAAAAATAGAGTTTCATAAACGAAAATTTAAACGAAAAAAAAAGTGTCGCCTCATGAATAATAATAATAAAAAAAACAGAGTTTCATAAACGGTTGGGATAATAATTATCCCCATCATCCCCCAAATTAGCTGTAAAAGGAAAATTATGATCGAAAGCGATTTCATCATCGCCACCGCCACCACCATCATCTCTGAACCCGGCCACGCTGCCACTGCTGCCACCACCACCGCTGTCACCACCTTGACTAGTACTCATCTACATTATATAAAACAAATTCATTATATTTTTTAATATTAATTTAATTAAACAACCAACAAATTTCAACAGAGTCTCGACTGTATTATATATACTCATCTCCTAGTCAACCAACAAATTTCAATTCTAATTCATTCTCAACACATCGAATAACAATCTAACAAATCAAATAATTTGACATAAATTAATTAATTTAAATAATTAATTAAAATCGCGCCTAAATTTCGACTGTATTATTATATATTCATCCTAGTCAACCATCAATCTAACAATTCTAACCAAATTAATATATATATATATATTAATTTAAACGAAAATTTAAACGAAAAAAAAAAAAAAATAATATCATGAATAACAATTCTAACCATTCTAGTCAACCATCAATCTAACAATTCTAACCATTCTAACCATTATATCACATAATCATAAAACAATTATAACCATTCTAGTCAACCATCAATCTAAACAATTCTAACCATTCTATCACACACACACACACACACACATATATATATATATATATATATATATATATATATATATATATATATATATATATATATATATAAATATTATAAAATATCCTAATCAACCAAACTAATCTAACATGCATATATGTAATTGACTAATTAAACTAAAATAAATATATATAATATCGAATATATAATTTTGAATTTTATATATATATATATATATATATATATATATAAATGCAAGAAACGAGAAAATAAACGGTTAAAAATAAGAAAAAATACCGTCAAAAGGAAGAATACAACGTTACGAAGTGAATCACGTGCACCAAATGCTCAGGACGACGACAACGAACGGCGTAGGACGACGGTGGAGGACGATCTATATGCGGAAAAATCGCGGCTGAATGTTGAACTTGCAGGTTATATGATTGGAATTTAGCGACGGATACTTAATTTCCATCGCTACGTTCAAAAAATCTTCGCTAAACTCGGCCTGGGCGGTGGTCCAAATACCGAGATGTTTCGTGCTCCGGGTCCGACTTTAGCGACGGTTATATCCGTCGCTAAACGACCCGATTTGACCCTGTTCGAATATTCCGTCGCTAAATCGCAGCTAGTCCGTCGCTATTAGCGACGAATACCAAACCGTCGCTAAATAATGGGAGTTTGACCGTTTGACTTTATCCGTCGCTAAAACGGTCGCAACCAGGGACGATTGTTGTATCCGTCGCTAAAATTCGTCGTTAAAACCCGCTTTTTTTGTAGTGATATATATATTTGTATATTTTTATTGTTCTTGAAGCAAAATTTGATTCAAAACCCATCCTCATTTAACTATTTGTAAGGTGAGTTTATGAAAAGACTTTTGGTGAATTTGATTTTGATGTCATGTAGGAATGAGATCACCTATTCTATAACTGGTATTTTACTTTATATTTCATAGTACTGATGGATGGATGACACGTGGAATAATAAAAAATATGCAACGAATCATCATACTCTAGGTCCATGTGTTAAAAATTCAAAAAAATGAAACACCAATAAAATACAAAAAAATGGAACAGTGGAACTGAACCGTGTCATGTAAGTGTGTTCTTATTGAATCTAGACTAGGTGTCATTTTATTGGGTAATTTTTTTTATTATTTTAATTATTAATTTTCAACTTTTAATGGTTTAGTAAGACACGGGTCATCTAACTTCGAAAAGAACATGTGTCACATAGAGAGTTTGTGAAAAGGTTAATCATTATAGTCTTTATATATTGTCGATTTCTTTTATTTTTATTTTTTGTAAATTTCTGAAAGAAAAATATACCTAGAGAGAATAAATTTTATTTCTCCAAAATTTAGTTTTTAGGATATGACATTAGAACAAAAACATGTATGAATAGAAACAGTTGAGAATATTAATTATGTTATCAAGTTGTAGTAGATGTTGCAATATTTGTGAATTGTGATACGAGTAGATTATGGTAGATGATGCTGCTTGTGATGTCTATTGTCTAGTGAGTATACATTAATTAATTTCACACGGATATATAAATAAGCCCATACCGCCCCTACCTAATTGCTTACGTTCCATTTTCTATTATAAATATTTTATTTACATCTCATGCATACACTTTTTAAATGACTTTTTAGTTGAACTTCTCTTTTTATGGAAGTGACATGTTTCTACTCAGTATTTCCAACTTCATTAATACACACTATATTACTCATCATTCCTTTTATACAAGCGATTTTTCTTTTTAAAATATGAATAATCTCAAGTCAATACATGTTTTCACTTTTATGGAAGTGACATGTTTGACTGATTTTTTGAACTTGGCTCCAGATCAACCAAATGAAAATCCAATAAATTAACTCCACTTAATTACTAAACCGGGGTTTAGTCCATCTGATCACTGGACTCCTCATTTGAGTGGGAGATCCAGGTTCGATTCCCTTTGGGAACGAATTTGGAGTTATAGGAGTTATAAGGTGGATTGATGATTTCGTTGGTGTATTTGGGTGCTTGGTGTATACTAACTACTAACAACTAACTTTGTCCGATAAAAAAAAAAAAAACTCCACTTAATTACTTTTATAATAATAAATTTTAAACATGGAGTACTCCATGTCTTCATATTAAGAAGGATTAAGCTCGCGAATCAATTGAATCAAAATTGTTGAACTCAAATTATGTTAAATTTACTTCAACTTAAGTTTGAATTCTTCAAATCGATCCTGAATAGTTCATTAGTCGAATCAACTCAATTACACCTAATGGCTAATACCTCTAAGTAACCATTACATAGACATATTAATAAAATAAAAATAGATTATGCAAGAAATATACAGCATAGAATTATCGATCTCTTGTCTTGTTACAAAGAAAATACATTATGTACTAATAAACTAATTAAAATTGAATACGATATGATGGAAGCTTAATTTGCATTGACTTGCCAACCTCCATCGCTTATCCTTCCATTTGTAAACAGTTCCCTTAACATTGAATAATGCCAAAATGTTATATAAGACAATTTTATATGTAAAATGGATCGTACTTATTCTTATTTGATATTCCAACCATTTTTAATGAAAAATAGAGTAACTCAAATATTAAGGTAGAACACAGTTTTATATGAGACCGATAATTCACAATTTTCACCTAGCATTATTGATTACGTGAAATACACGGGAAACTCTGGCAGAAAAAAAAAAGGTTTAACCAAATGAACCTAATTAAAATTAGGTTTTTCCATGTGTTGAAGCAATTCGTTAAACAGCATTTAATTGATTAAATAAATTATTTTAATGATATTCCAGTTGTTGATCAGCAACTCCTATCGTGTATATATATATATATAATTATTTATGCAGCATTTATTTAGTTCGTTGACCATTAATTGCGTCAACAAAATTTATAAATTTAAATAAATAAACATGAAAACCAACAGGGTGAACATCCTCCACTGTATTTTTCCCCACATCATGTCAAGATCGCTCAGACAGTGATTCGAATTTGCACAACTTTGAAAAAAATGTCAAAGTCCCATAACGTAACAAAAGACAAGAACTCGTACAAGACACATCTCATTTAATTTATTACATGATCATGAATTTACAGTTTCAATTCAACCATATTTCAAAAAATATACTCCCATCCCATTTTTATTTAAACATTTGATAAAAAAATCCCTCACAAATGAACTTAATGAAGCATTTATGTAAATAGCAATAAAATTATATATTTAATTTTATCAAACATCTCAATATTTCACACATGTTAATATTATTTTTCAACATTAAAATTAATTTTATCTCATTTAATTTACATAAATATCATTATTTTACATTTTTTTTTTTTTTGTAAGGAAAATTCAATAATAATGAATGAAAGGGTACAAGGGATACCCAATACAAAGTTTCGAATGGTACACGAATAACCAACTAGCAGTATAGGACTAATCTAGAGTTAACTAACCAATCATTAAAAGATAGCATACTAGGAATAGAAAATTTTGCCGAATACCAACTCCATAATCTACTTTTGATCTCCTCCAAAATTTTCTCCACATCAAAGCTCTTTTGATTGAAAATCAAACTGTTCCTCCCATTCCATATAATCCAAACCACACTAATCCAAAGACAAATAGCAAAGTTCTTCCCTTTTTTTCCATCAAGAAGTTCCGAATGACAAAGAAAATGCTCCTCAATCCGGTTATGTAAAACTATTGAGAATCCAAGCCAACCATAACATGCGTGCCAGATTTTGGACGACTCCTTGCAGCCGAGGAAAAGGTGTGTTGTTGTCTCCTGCTCGTTGTTGCAAATATCACATTGGATATTGCTGTTTTGGGGGATAATATTCCTTGACAAGAGGTTCAGTTTGGTTGGCAATTTATCTTGAAGAAGTCTCCATGCCATCACCGAAGCTTTAAGTGGTGAAATCTTGCACCAAATCCTATTAAGCATCTTGCCTTTCAGAAGGGCAGCTTGCGAAAGATCTCCTGGGCAGCTTAGGATATCATAGGCCTTCTTGGTTTTGAAAATACCATCCTGCGCTAGCGTCCACTTCCACGAATCATCAACATTTTCTTTGATATGACACCTGTTATGAATGCATTCGAAGTTATTAATAACATGAATATCACGATCTAATAGAGCTCTCCGCCACACCAACTTCCAATTCCATATCCCATTAACCCATTCCCCATCTCTCTCACCGCCTCCCTCCCTCATGACGACAAATGAAAACAGGTCTAAAACCTATTTTTTTTAAAAAGCCGACCCCTCCCAAATACTCTCCCAAAATTTAGTATCCTTCCCATTTCCTAGGCACCTCTCTAAATGACCCCACAACCATCGCCCTCCCTCCCCCGACACATTTTCCATAATTTTTTTCCACCAATAGGACCCCCTATCTAGTCTACCCGGAAAAATAATACTCGACTCCCCCACATCTATTGACCCGTACAAAGATCTCAACACTCTCACCCACAAGCTCTCTATCTCAACAAGACATTTTCACACCACTTACCTAGCATGACCCTATTAAAAATCCCCAAGTCCCTAACCCCAAGACCCCCCATTTTTTTTTTTTTTGATTTGCAGATGTCACCACAAAATAATGGCCATTTAAAAAGGGTTTTAACGAGTGATTTAAAGAGAGATTCTGGTTTGGCGAGAGTTTTGATGAGGGAAATAATCCCTCTTTAAAATGCTCGTCGGGACCGATTAACGAGGGAAAAATGGACCCTCATTAAAAACACGAGGGATTTAATGAGGGTTGACAGACTGATATTGTGTCAGATTTTAACGAGGGGAGGGGCCCTCGGTAGTTATCAAGGGGCAGATCCCTCGAAAAATTGGCATTTACCTAGGCCAGCTGTTTTTTAGTCTGTTCCCCTTTCTATATCCACCTTGGCTTACGCCACGAACCTCTTCGGCCTGAACTCCATCAGATCCTCCCACATGAAATTCACCATCGCATTTTTCAATTCCCCATCTCGCGACACCGTGTGCGGCAACACGAAGTGCCCCGGAATCCGCACGCGTCACCGGAGACCTAAACCTCCTCCCGGAGCTCTCCCCATTCTCCCTCCTACCCGGGCGACCGATTTTGCCGTGTGAGTGCTCCGATGCATCGGCGCCATCGAGCGCCGTGAAGGGTTTCTGGACATGGCGCCGCAGTAACAGGCGCCGCCGCTTTTAATGAAGGGGCTTTCGAGACTTCGATGGGATCTCGAATTGGGGTTTGGAATTGATGAGGGGTTTCAGGAGGACTTCCTTCTTGTTTCTTCTTGGTGAGGGGGCTCGTCGCCCGTGCGATTTCTTGGCGTTGGTGGTGCTCTGTTTTGCGGAGGGGGGAATTTGGGGGATTTAAGTATGTGGGGGTTTGTTGGTGGTGCTGTAACAGCATCCCATTCTTGAGTTATTTGTTGATTTGTGATGAATTGAGTTTTAGTAGCATTGAGGAAGTGAATGAAGATGGGGGTTTTAATTTATGTGAAGTATTTATTTGGTAAAATGCTTGCAGATATTGCAACAAAACAATTTTCAAAGTTCTCTTTGGCAGATTTACTCAGGCTCGACGAGGGTTTTTAACCCTCGTTAAAAGCGAGTCAGGCTGGGCAAGGGTTATAAACCCTCGTTAAAAGCGCATCAGGCTGGGCGAGGGTTTTAAACCCACGTTAATTTTTTACCCTCGTTAAAACACTCGTGAATCAAATTCCTCTTTAAAACCCTCGTGAATTAAAGAGGGTTCCAACCCTATCTTTAATTACCCTCGTTAAATCAGCTATATTTTGTAGTGTGTTCTCCCAGCATTTTACCATTTAATTATAATAAAAAATAATTTTATTCTTTATAATAATAATAAATAATTTTTATATTAAAATTTGTGTAAATAGTAAATATTTAAATAAAAATAAAACGGAAGAAATATTATATAATTGAAAAATCATTGTCTCCGTCTCATTTTTGAGACCCAGTTTCGAACAAAATTCCTCCCAACCATATAGTTCATTAATTAATAACCAACAAAACATGTCAACAATATAAAAAGTTGTATGGTGTCCTGTCACATAATACAAAAACCCATCACGATCGATCTGAAAACAAACATACTCAAGTTCTTACAAAATGGAGAATTATCAGATTAATCACTTCATAATCAATTAAATAATAAAAACAATCCTTGTGATAAAAAAAATGTATGAGTAATAAGATTTAAATATGTGGCCTATAACAAATAAGAACAAGCATCAATTCTAAAATAGAAAATTCTTGCGGTCGGTCATTTGTGAGACAGGTCGCAAGGCTAAATTTATTACAATCAAATTATCATCCGAAAATAACATAGTTAAACATGTGAGAGTTAATTAATTTAATTGATTCAATTAATTTTGTCCACTCCCATCTCTCAAAGTTATACTTTATTTCACTAAGTCTAATTAATTACACACGTATATATTATTGCTAGCTATATAAACATATATAGATAAATTAATAAGATAAAATACACAATAAAATATGGCCTTAACTTACCCCACCTACCTATATCATCATGCACGTAAAAGTTGCTTAAACACACACGCCATCCCATAATAATTCGATCTTTCAATTCCTTGTAGACTACGAAATTAAACAATTTTTCGCTTGCAAGACCTACTTATGATGTTGACAAATATTTACTCATTTATGTAAAACCATCTACAATCTTCTTAATGGATGACACGTTTGGTGTTTCTATTTATGTAAAACCACCTACATATTTCTTACGAAATTGGTGTTTCATTTTATATTTTATAATATGGATGAATGACACTTGAAAAAAAAAATCAACGAACCACCATACTTTGAGTTCATGTGTTAAAAATTCAGAAGAGAAAAATATTAATATTGGAATACGAAAAATTGAACAAGGTAATCGAACTGCACTTCTTCTCCTCTACGTCCACCATATATTGTACTCATAAAATGTTACAAAATATTGTTTTAAAAAATTACTCTCTTCGTCCCTAAAAAGTTTTTCCACTTTTCTTGGGATGTCTCACAAAAGTTTACACACTCAAAAAAGAAAACTTCTTACTAAATTCACATATTTACACTAAATGAGTAATGATATAGAACCCACTATCTTGTTTTTTATGGAATCAGATTAATGATGTGTCATGTCAACTCATCATCCACATAATTAATTCTACTTAAATAAATTGTAGAATGATTTATAATATACTATTCCCTAAACCATGAACCCTAAACCCTAAATCATGAACCATTCGGGTCGGGTGAACCATGAACCACTCGGGCCGGGTTCAGTTCTGGCCGAGTTGGGTCCGGGCCGGGTAAAAAAAAAAAAATTTCTATTCAGTTTTATTTTTTTAGTTCAATTCAAATTTTCTTTTTACCCGGCCCGGACCCAAACTCGGCCCGAGTGGTTCATGGTTCACCCGATCCGAATGGTTCATAATTTAGGGTTTAAGGTTCGTGGTTTAGGGTATAGTATATTATAAAACATTCTATAATTTATTTGAGTAGAATTAATTATGTGGATGATGAGTTGGCATGACACGTCATTAATCTGGTTCCATAAAAACCAGATAGTTGGTTCTATATCATTACTCTTACAATAAATATTGGAGTATTATTTTTGGAGTCCATACCTACACCCAATCTAATTAATTCAACTACTTAATTTATACATAAAAGTTTATTACATTACATTTTAACACTCTACTTATTACACTTTTTTTTTTTGGGAAAAACTCTATTATGCCAATTTTCAACTTGCACAATTCTTTTTTGCCCTATGATTTATTCAATTCACTTTTATGCCCTATTTTGACATTTTTGCCCTTGGTCTCCTTATTCTCATTTCAACCACTCATAAGGAGACCAAGGGTAAAAATGTAAAAAAATGACATAAAAGTGAATTGAACAAGTCATAGGACAAAAAAGAGTATTACAATTTAAAAATGGGCATTTTTGCATATTGTTCGTTTTTTTTTAATATGTTGGGGCAAACTTTCTAGTTACTGAGGGAGGGAGTACATATTTTGTTGAATTAATTAAATAAGCTCATAGCCTCATCATAGGTTACAATTATCAGCCGACAAGAAAAAAGAAGACTCATTTATTTGCCAGAAAGGAAAAAGATGTCATTACATTACATAGAGAGAGGCTAGTCAGCCAGGTCTTAAAAACCATTTCGAACTAGTTGGAATTTATGGCTATTTTGAAAGCTAACCAACCAACTTCCGGTGAGATCATTTACTTCACCACCCCGACTTTTCCAAAATAAATACCACACTCTTTTATTCCTATACACTCATCAAATAATTTCCCCGAAAATAAAAAAATAAAAAAGAAATTGAAAATTGTCACATGGCACGAGAGCAAGATCTCCTATCAACGGAAATCGTTAACCGGGGTGTGGAGTCGTCGGGGCCGGACGCCGGGTCGATGACGTTTTCCGTTAGGGTGAGACGGAGGTTGCCGGAGTTTGTGAACTCCGTTAAGTTGAAGTACGTTAAGTTGGGGTACCATTACTTGATAAATCACGGGGTGTATCTTGTGACAATTCCAGTGTTGGTGGTGGTTTTTGGGGCGGAGGTGGGGACGCTGAGTAGGGAGGAGCTGTGGCGGAGGGTTTGGGATAGCACCGCCGGGTATGATATCGCCGCCGTGGTGGCGTTCCTGGCGCTGTTTGTTTTCACGCTTGCGGTCTACTTCATGTCGCGCCCCCGGTCTATCTATCTTCTTGATTTTGCTTGCTTTAAACCTAGTGATGATTTGAAGGTATGTTTCTATTTAATATTTTGGAATATTAATTCGATTCAACTTTTTCAAGAATTTTTTGTTTGCATTATAAATTGAGTTTGTTGCCTTTTGATTTTCAGAGAAATGTTAGGTTTTCTTTTATACCTGAAGCTGAAGTATGTAACTAATCCTTCTATGTTGTGAATTATTATGGTCCAAATATTTGAAAAACTTACGTTCACGAAAAGTGGATAAGAGAAAGAATTAAATAAACAATTGATTCTAGTCTACTACTATTAATTATTATTATTTTTTAATTACGAGGGATAAGTATAATAGATTATAACTTCAGTCTAAAAGTCGTCAGTAAGGCTTTTCATGATATGATGTATCATAGTCTCTAATTTTTATCAATTAGAAAGGACAAAAGAAAGTTAGAATTCATTTGGAAGAATATTAAACTACGATTTCTTGTAGCTTGATTAAAAGCAATTGGTTTGTCGCGTGTGTTTTGAAAAGCAATTGGTCTTCCATTTGCTAAACAATCAAACAGATGTAATTGGTTCTATTTCATTTTTCAAAAACTTCGATTGTAATTTAAATTAATGGATGCATTCGTGAATTTGTTATTTGAAAAAATTGCACTCTCAAATAGTATTGCTCTGACAACTTGAGTTATCCATTTTCGACTTGAACCCATAATCTCAATAACTAAGTAGAGATAGTGCTCGATTTATAATTGTACCAGTCCTTTAAAATGTGTATTTGCAATCTCTAAATAATTACGAAAAATATTTATTTTTAAAGTTGTTAGACTTGATTTTTAAAAAAGTAAGTGTTTATTCCTTATCAAAAGAGTTTGTAAATAGACACTAAGTATGGCAAAGTCTTATTTGCATTAGGTGCGACATGAATATTAAATTCAAACATTTTTTACATGGAACATGTTCACATTCTACTCTTTAGTACCATAAGATTGGAAGATTTAAGAATGAGACAATTGTACAGATTTATAATGTTTGAGACGATGGAAAAATAATTAACATACCTCTCTAAATTGATTTTATTGTCAAACATCTAGTAATTTTGGATCAACTTAAAGTTTTGCCCAAGTTAATCAAAATTCATCAGCTCAAAACTATGAATTGATATTTGATGATCAATCTCCAAAATTCCAAGCCAATTAACTGTACAATTTCAATAACGCAGGTAACAAACGAGCAGTTCATCGATCTCGCACAAAAATCCGGCAAATTCACCCAAGACAGCATCGATTTCCAGAAGCGAATCCTCGAATCCTCAGGCATCGGCGACGAAACCTACATCCCCAAATCGATCGGATCGCCGGAAAACAACGCCACCATGAAAGAGGGCCGGGCCGAAGCCTCCACCGTTATCTTCGGCGCTCTGGACGAGCTCTTCGAGAAATCACGGATCCGGCCAAAAGACGTCGGAATCCTGGTCGTCAACTGCAGCCTCTTCAATCCGACGCCGTCGCTCTCGGCGATGATAATCAACCACTACAAGATGAGGGGAAACATTCTGAGCTTCAATTTGGGGGGGATGGGGTGCAGCGCGGGGATAATTGCGATCGATTTGGCGCGCGATATGCTGCAGGCGAACCCTAATAATTTTGCGGTGGTGGTGAGTACGGAGATGGTGGGGTACAATTGGTACCCGGGGAACGATAGGTCGATGCTTATCCCTAATTGTTACTTTAGAATGGGCTGCTCCGCCGTCGTGCTCTCCAATCGCCACCGTGACTACCGCCGCGCTAAGTACAAGCTTGAGCATATTGTGAGGACGCACAAAGGGGCTGATGATCGGAGCTTTAGGTATGCGTTAAATCTTTTACTTTTTCTGTTTTTCAAAATTTTCGAATTAAAATATTTTAATGCATTACTAATACAAGGGTATTTGGGTCAAACTTCAATCTTGATTACAATACTCAATTAAGTAGATGATCATGATTACACTAATCTCAACTGCATGAAAATAAAATTACAAGTCAAATGGCTCATGAGCTACTTGAAAAATTGAAATTGACAATAGAAAAACTTGAATTTGACCTAAATTTTTACTTGATACGCCTTAATATTATACAAGGACAAAAACTTGCATGAACCAAATAAAATGTGCAATTTATGTATATTTTTAAAGTATACTATTTGTATTCATTGAAAAATATTAATTGCGTACAGCTGCTAAGTACAAATAATGTACAAAAGAGTTACTCTTATACAAATAATCACAGTAGTAAGTTTAGAATCTAGTCAAACTTAAGATCTCAATTTCAAAATGAACTCGACTTGATTCGATTACATCTTTAATGGAGACGAAACCATGTGAACAAGAGCTTAGATTGATGTTGCTAATTGTTGACAAAACAGGAGCATCTATCAAGAAGAAGACAGCCAGAAATTGAAGGGTCTAAAAATCAGCAAAGACTTGGTTGAAGTAGGAGGAGATGCACTCAAGACCAACATCACCACACTAGGCCCCCTAGTCCTGCCCTTATCTGAGCAGCTCCTCTTCTTTTCCACCCTACTATGGAAGCTCCTCTCCGGCAAATCACGGCCCACGAAGCCTTACATCCCCGATTACAAGCTAGCGTTCGAGCACTTCTGCGTCCACGCTGCCAGCAAGACTGTGCTCGACGAGCTGCAGAGGAACTTGAAGCTCAGCAACAACAATCTGGAGGCATCCCGTGCTGCACTGCACAGGTTTGGCAACACGTCGAGCAGCAGCATTTGGTACGAGCTGGCGTATTTGGAAGCTAAGGAGAAAGTGAAGAGAGGCGATCGTGTGTGGCAGCTGTCGTTTGGGTCGGGTTTTAAGTGTAACAGCGTGGTTTGGAAGTCGTTGCGTAGGGTCAGGACGAGGTCTGGGAACCCGTGGCTCGACTGCATTCATAGGTATCCTATTCAGGGGGAGATTTAGGCCTGCTAATTCTGGAATGGTGGGTTAGCATTGCTTTAACATGGGAAACACTAGTCTGCATTTTATTATAATTGCTTCTGTTGTATTCTATTTTCGCATTGTCTGCAATGTTACACGATCGCTATAGACAATGATGACACGAATTGTGAAAGTTGTATCTTGTTCTGTTTGTTCTAGATATGCATTTCTATATGATCTGAAATATCTTGTTCATAACTATATTAATTTTTGGCAAATTTATGGCTGAAGTTACTTGGAAACATTCTCTTCAATTGACATACACAAAAATTGATAATGTGTAGTCGATTGATCCTTCAATTATAAACGCTGTTTTTTCGTCAATTGCTACTGGAGTTTGGTTGTTAATCATGAAATCAAATATGAAGAGAAGATTAGTTTTAAATTTGTGTCCAGAAAGGGACCTTATTGTAGACTTGTAGTCAATATTTTATGACATCTGGGAGGAAAAAATACAGAGTTAGATATTTCCAATTTTCTCTTATATATCAGAACTCCAATTCAGCCTTACAAACTTTCAATGTTTTAGCAACAAAATAATCAACAAATTTTTCAGCCTTATAAAGAAGACAAAGTACAGAACAAGATACTTGATTATCTTCTATATAGAAGACATAAGCAGAACGAAACGTACAGAACAAGATTTCTGACTATCTTCTACATAGAAGATGAAATATGTGCTACTATAAATGATGAATAACATACTAGGAAATGGAAAATACAGATTATAACTTCAACCAAATAAAAATTGAGGGAGGAATGAAATAATTTCCTCTTCAGCATATTTTATTGGCCGTTACAGAGAGGCAAGTCTTATTTGCAAGATTAAGAAAACTAAAAAATAACGATCCAGGTGCTCGTAGGGATGGGCAAGAAAAGGGGAAGGCGACCAACGATTTGATTATTATGAGAAAAAACGAACAATCAACCTTTCTCAGGCTAGCCAGTCCCCATCCATTTCTTCAATTTCTTCGATGTCCATGCTGCAAAATTTCGAAACAGATTCAGAAAAGACAACAGAAGGACAAAATCTTCCGTGATTGGTATATGCAGTACGTAGTGATTGTTTGAATGTCAAATTGTTAAAACAGAGTGTTTAGAAATTGAAAATATATTGGATTAAACCTCTGCCTAATTTGACATATATCCGAACCTTCCAAGGGATTTAAATTGACAATTATCCTGATAAATAAGTCAAGATTGAAACAATTCCATCTATTTTAAGTGCAAGAATACATATTTCATCATCATACTAATGGAAGAACAAAATGAACACGCAAAATCATGCAATTCTACATAATTATCTAAACTCTTACCATGGTAAAGCAGGATCTTCAAAGTAATTATCCGAGAAAAAATCATCCACATGCTGCAAGCAGCTATCATTTCCATTAAGCCAGGTTGGAAACTCCATGACATCATCAAACGGCCCATTCACAAAGCCCTCACCTCTCTGATCCTGGGGCCCGTTTTCCGTTGCCTTCAAGAACTTGAACCACCAAGCTGAATTCACCAGATTCAAGGAATCATTCCATTCCATCTCGTACTGCTCCCCAATTGACCTGATCTCAGCAATTTCCTTATCATCCATCACAGGATGCAGCCCAGAATCTCCGAAATCTGCCACGTCAGCTGCCATAGAAGTCGGCACCCCCATGCAAGGGGTTTCCTCCGCAGTGGCAGACAGAGGAGACGAAGAGGTTGATGCGGATGAGGATGAGTAAATTGAACAAGGGTTGGTGCTGCAATTGAAAGTCGAGTCCAGGTTGTTGAAATCTTGAAGATTTAGGTTGAGGCCTAGTGTTTGGCTTGGGAGGGTAAAACTGAGATTTTCTTGGACCATTGGTGGTGCAATTGGAGAAATTGACCAAGAATAAGGAGAAAGAAATCCTGGTGAATACGAGTAGTTATCCAGGAGGATGTTATTAGGAATTGGAGAATTTGAAGCATAAATTCTTGGATTCCTCCTGGATTTCAATTTGGCTTCTTGCTCTAAAGAGAGTTGATGAGATAAGGCGTCGAATGGCTGAATTTCCGCCCTTGATTCTGTTTCCTGTTGTTGTTGCTTTTCAGTGGCTTGTTTCATGGATGCCCTGTGAAACTTTAGAGCTGTGACGATTTCTCTCCGAGCTTCAGCCATATTAAGCAGCCTTTCTTGGTAAGGCCTGCTGGTATGGAGCCTTCTTCTAACTTGCTTCTTGTGCTGCTGAGGTGGCTGCTGGGATTTTTCTTCTTTCTGATCAGAAAATCCATCAAAACTACTTCTTCCACATAATCTTTGATTGCTTGAATTGCCATCTCCGTCGAAGCCTTCCTGCTCTTTGGAATTCGGAGAATCTTTTGTTCTTGAAGAAGATAGCTGTTTAACAAGACTACGAATGTAAGCACCAGACAAATGGGGTTCTTTCAGCTTTTCGATATCTAGTGCACCATTTTTCGACTTTGATGAAGAAGAAGAAGAAGAGTTTCCTCTCATCTTTCTTTAACTAAAGCTTTTTCTTTTCAGTTTAAGTTAGAAGAAAGATTGATAAAATGGAATAAGGAAAGAGGGTTCTCACTTTTCTGGGGGCCAAAGTACAGAATGAAGAGATCACAAGTCCGGATGGAGGGTTGCTCGTGGGTGTTATAAATAGCTGGCAACACGTCTAGGGTTTTTAATTCTTTTGGAATTTCCCTATTTTGGCAAACAACTAGGTTGTTACTAGTTACAACTTTTATTTACTTTTATTTTTATATGAGGCACAAAACTAATGATCTAGCCGTCTTGTTGCAGGATGTCATCTTTGATTAATGGTTACTAGACTCTTGACCACCAAATAATTCACAATCCAAGTAAATTTAATTTACTGAATTATTGTTCCTTGAAAATCACTAAGCAAAGAATTATGAATCAAGTAGCAAATAAGAATGAGACACACTTGCGTGAGATGGTCTTACGGTGAAATGGAGCATAATTTGGGCATTGGCGCTTTAAGGGTGGGTGTTGATTTGTGCTAGGTTTTACCCCGTCTCATGCACGAGACCGTCCATACGAGTTTTTGTCTATAAGAATTCAAGAACTATAACATTGTAGTTAAAAGTAGAATATAACCTCGTGCCCAAAGAACCACACATTTAAGTCGAGAACCATAGGAACAAGGATGATGATGGATCACTTCGTTTACAACAATTTGAAATTCAATTTCCATATATAAGGATTACTGGAACAATTGAAACACATGCTCTTATGAAAATGATCTCATAATTCTTGAGAAAATAAGTAAAATTTTAACATATATCATAAAACAACTGCTTTAACTACTCTTTTATGAGCCAAACTAAAGGGAATATTATGTTCAATTCGTTTAGAGGAAATAATCCATCTTGGACTGGCAATAAAGAGTAAAATTCTTAACAAAAAGTATTAGTTTTCTCCTCGTTTCCGTTATATTTCTAGTATTTGTCATATGAGATTAGACCAGGCTCTGGAAATGTCAGCATAAGGGCCACAGAAACTGACAGGAGGGAAAATAAATGGCAGGAGAAAAGAAAAAACAATTTTTAATAATATTGTAAGCAAGTGTAACAATAAGCAATTGGATTCTCCAACAATCAGTATTTCCAATTTTAAAATTGATCAACGTGATTAGACGAGTTGATGAATCAAAGAACTTGGACCTTTTATAAAGCCATTAAAAAAACAAAGATTGAAGAGGACAAGAAAAGCTCCATACCCCCCCTCATTGTTTCAGTTTTCCTTTTAATTCATGCTCCTTTTTTACCAAACACCTTCTTTTTGGCCTATTGGTTAATGAGTATTTTACAAATGGCTCTGTGTCAGCACCTGTAGAAGTATCATTGTTAGTATATAATTATTTCACAGTGATTTATATGCTGCATAATATAGTGAATTCACCAAAAGTTAAGTAATTTACAATAATGTGATAACTTTGAAATGAATCATACAATCAGGAGCAACAAATTTCAAGACAATTTCTTGTAGTTGACAGTTGTAAATACTAAGAAACATATTTTTCTTGTCCAAGAAATCTTGAGTTTGCTTATGAGTTACTAAGAACCTGAGATCTGTTGGATACAATCACACAGTTGTAAATCAATTGCAATATCAAGGCGCAATACCAATCAACTGTATTTCTGCAGCATTCAGAAGCAGCAAATGGATTTTCAATGATCCAATTTTACCACAAAATATGTTAACAAGTCTTCCTATTTAGAATAGGCCTTGTGTGAGGTCATCTCACAGTGACACGAAACATGATTTGAGAATAATGGGATGGGTGTTAATTTGTGATCGATCTCACTGTGAGATCATCTCACACAAATTTTTATCTACTATCTTATAATTGAATAATTTAAAGCCAGAGGGAAAACTTTTAGAGAGGAATTAAGGGAATGAGAAAGACAACTTCTTTTTCTTTTTTCTTTTTTTTTTTGATCGGGCAAATGGTGACTCGAACCAATGACCTCACGGTATAGATAGTGGTGCTCTAACCGCTTGAGCTATTTCACTTTGTCAATGGGAAAGACAATGGGAACGGCAATGAAAACGAATACATGTTAATTGTGATGGTTAATGAGAATCAATAATGATCAATCCACTTTCATCTTATTTCGTAACTCTTGTACCACGTAAGTAATGATGCTCAAAATAAGTTAACTATTATCCCATTTTCTATTTAGTACCACATCTCTTGTAATCATCTTTAATCGATCACTCCACGATTCCTCAATCAACTACCACTTTTTGTCTCAATTTATTCTAAAATTAGAACAATGCACTAATGATGTAATCTATCATCCTTATCATAAATCACTACAATTCCCGTAAGAATTTGAACCAATTACCCAAAAACAGAGATAAATATTAGTGGCAAAATTAAAATAATGAGTAAAAACAAAATTTACTAAAATAATAATAACAATAATAATAATAATAATGAAGACGAAGGAAGTATAAGAAAAGGAACGGGCCTGAATGATGATGCGTCACTCAGCCTCTGGATAACATCCAAAATCCGCTGTTACCCTCCTTTTTCCATTTCCATTTCCCCTGATTCAAAAATTCAAAAAAAAAAAAAAAAAAAAAAAAAAAGAAATCCTGCTGCAGCTTCCACCAATACCCTTCGGCCGCAGTTGGTTTGGACGAATCGCATTCTTCCACAAAATTTTCTCCATAACTATTTACATATCCAGACAATAAATATTCATGTGCATAGCCCCTTTTTTCCCATTGGATTCCTTTCACACCCCAAAATGCCTGTTTCCCAATTATTATAACTGTATCGATGATATGAATCAAGTTGCCGAATGAAGGCGAAATTAAGAAAGCAGGAATTGTGAATTGAATTCGAATCAACTGGATTTTTCTGAGAAATAATGGGGCTAGTGTTTACTCAGTATTATGAAACCCAACTTTACTGCAATCAATAGCTGGATAAGATCATATTCAGATAATAAGGTTTTAAAAAAATTGATAATAAGCAAATATTCCTTTATTATACAATTTAAAAAAAAAAAAAAACACACATTTATTCTCTCCATCTTTCTTTCTAGAAAATGTATTAGAGACTATAATATTCATATTTATATAAAATCCTCTTACATTTATTTCTCAATATTTTCTTAACTTGACACTATCCAAACTACTGTAGATTAAATTTTTTATTTTCTCATTATTTTATAATTTTTTTATTTCTAATTACATTAATCTTATCTTAACTCTTAACTTCCCAAAATTTATGTCTTCCTCATTATTTAACGACTCTAAAAATTCAGTATCAATATTTGTACGTAGTTCTTTTATTATCACAAAATATTATTATAATTAAAATGAATAATTTAATTAAATGAATAATATTTTAAAAAAAATTTGTGTGACAAGCGGAAACATCCCTTTAGATCTATTTCCCAATTTTGTATATCCTACTTGGCATTCTTTAAATTCTTCAATTCAAATTTCTAATATTTTCATTATTTTACATTTTTATATTTAATTAAATACAAATTTACCTTAATCACCCTAATTTTTATTTATCTAATTATTTTGCTAATTTTAAATTTTCTTTTATATTATATTTTCTAAAAAATTAATTAATGTTATTTAACCGCACCAAAAAAACACCTTTGTTTCTCTTCATCGTTCTTTTATTATTTATATTTTTAATTTAAAATTTTCAAATCTAATCATATAAAATAATTATTCTGCAATTTTAATTTTATAGTAAAATATAAAATAATTAATTTAAAATTAATATATATATATTTTTTTTAGGGCAGGTTTTTTGTGAAAGTAGTGTACCATACACCACTATCCATATTAATAAAAATGGATCAGGGCATGACCCGGAAGTGAGTAACGTATATATAATATTAATGCGCAATTTTTAAAGCAAAAGTATCAGTGGCATATTGGTAAGTGCTTTGTCTTTCACCAAAAAGTTGCGAGTTCGAACCTTCTAGCCCTCACATGTTTGTTTAATTTGTTTTTTTTATTCTACTCTTTCTATCTTTGTGCGAATATTTGAATTTTTGAACAATTAAATTCATTTTGGTCTTAATTAAAAAGAACCCCTTCCCAACTCAACTAATACAAATTTTAATTACATAAAATTTACTTTTTTATCCTACTCTTTCTGTCTTTATGCCAATAATTGAATTTTTGAACGATTAAATTCATTTTGGTCTTAATTAAAAAGAACCCCTTCCTAACTCAACTAATACAAATTTTAATTACATAATTTTTTTTTAATGTTACTAATTTATGTATCATTTTCAATTTTTTTTTAAATTACAATTTAAAATCATCTTGAACTTATTTTTAAATGCTTCTTTCAAATTGAACTAATTATTCAAATTTTAATTATTTAAATATTAATTGATATGAGCTATAGTACTAATTGGTATAAGTTATAGTATTAATTGATATAAGCTATAGTACTAATCGGTATAAGTTATAGTATTAATTGACATAAGCTATGGAATATGAGTTTGCTATAGTATTAAATTATATGAGTTATAGTATTAATTTATATGAACTATGGTATTAATGATATAAGTTATGGTATATATCATGAGCTATAATATTGAATTATGGTATGAGCTATAGTATCAATTGACAGGACCTATACTATTAATTCATATGAGCTATAGTTTAAGTAATATGAGCTATAATATTAAATTATGATATGGGTTATAGTATTAATTGATATGAGCTATAGTATTAATTGGTATGAGCTATAATATTTATTTTTTACGACATTCTTGAATATCTCATAATTAATACTATAGCTCATAACATACCATGGCTTATATCAATTAATATTATATCTCATATAATTTAATACTATAGCTCATGAGGTAGCAAACTCGTATACCATAACTTATATCAATTAATACTATAACAAACTCATATACCATAGCTTATACGAATTAATATTATAGCTTATATAAATTAATATTATAGCTCATATCAATTAATACTATAGCTCATATTATACCAATTAATATTATATCAATTAATACTATAGCTTATACAAATTAATACTATAGCTCCAGTAAAGTAATACTATAGTTTATACCATAATTTAATACTATAGCACATGACATACCATAACTTATATCAATTAATACTACTATATTTCATATAAATTAATAATATAACTCATATAATTTAATATTATAGCTCATGAAGTAGAAAACTCGTATACCATATCAATCAACAGATCATTTCTCCCCACAAGAAAACATGTAAACATTTTGCATATATATATATATATATTATCATACTATAAACATTAATGGTGACCTTACCAGAATTCTGGAGAAATTCTCATTCCCTTTAATTTGATAGCAGACTTAATAAATAAACTGTAATATTAGCAAAACTCTTGGATATATAATAATTTAATAAAACATACTTTTGAAATAGATAAGTAGCTACTTAACCAAATAATTAGACAAACTATGTAAAAACCCATTATCATAATATGTAAAACACATAAACCACAAGTTTACAAGCAAAAGAAATTACATGGGATTAATTAATTACTGGTACCAACTAATTAAACTGCAGCAAACTCATGATACATAATGCATATATATATTTATATATATAAATATATATATATATATATATATATAAAAAGCTACAACACATGTAGTAGGAGTAGGACTAAATGCAAAATTAAACCAAACTGAGACTCATAATACGAACTTAGTTTTTCAACATTTAGGAAAAGTGTTCATATACCAAAAGAATCAAGAAGAAAAACAGAAGTTGACAGCAAAAACAGAACATCCCAACACAAACAGACCAAAGCATTCTCAAGTCTTATAAAATAATCTTTTGTTTGCCTCTTCTAATTTCACACATTTTTTTTTCAAATTTTCTTCAGTTTCCTTTTTCTTTTGCTCTTGAAGCTTCTCTTGCCTCTCTTTCTTTTTTGCAGCACTTAACTCCAGCAAGAAGGTCTTTTCTTTCTAAAACATGTAGGCCTCATATATGGACATCATGAGAGAGAATGAGAGAGATTGTGAATGGTTATGCATTGGGTATGTTCACAATTCACATGTCCATAGTCCACCATTGAATCCCACTAACAGTGATTCAACACCACTTTGTGAAATACAAGCATGTGAAGAGTAACGTGTAATTGTGTGAGAGAAATTGGACTAAATAATAGTTTGGAATAAAGCCAGCTGTGGACATTAATTAGTTCAATATAATTTGTTCAATATTAAGCCAGCTGAGAATATTTTAAATATAGAATCCATGTATAATATAATCATAGTAAACTTAATCCACCCAATCTACACTAGAAAAAAAAGTAAAGTAAAATTAAATAATGCAAGTAACGAAATTTTGAAGATTCCTTTATGATTTCATATTTAGTTCATTTCATTTTGTCTATATATTGGACATAAATAGTTAATAAACACTGCAAACAAGAATCATGATGGTAGAAATGGTGTATCTTGAGTAATGCCTTTGGAATATGGAACATAAGTGTCTTATGGTGTAGTATTCAAAACTTAATTCTGATTTATGTAAATATATAAGCACCTTATAGTATAACCTTCTCTACTCGTTTCCGAAGTTAAGAAAATCGAACACCAACAAACTCAAATACAAATACAGAATATAACTAAGAATATGATAGGTTTCTTACTTGAGTATCAGATTATGCAGGTCGTCTATCTTCCAAGTGACCCAACCTAATCCTAAAATCAATGGTTGGCACGAAGTACACACCGCACAAGAATCTTGAATGCACAGGGAAGGAACTCTAGATGAAGCTCTTTCCACTGAATGAAAGTGAAGTGTTCTTCGAATTTGAGACCTCACAAAACACACAGACAATAAATCAGGTAAACCAAGATCATCAAAATAATCAAATTAATGGAATAAATATAAATTGCAAAAATCTTTCAGGACTTCAAATCTTTAACAGTCTATTTACATTTTACTTCAGATTACACTAAAAACAGAGTTGCAGAACATTGTAAAAAGTGTAAAAAGCTGCAATTCCAGAAAATGAAAAGACCTCTAACATTAGTTTAGCCCCAAGGAAAAGATCGGTGGAGTTTTAGCCAAGTTCAAGACATAATGGCAAAACACACTTTCTTAACACTCACACCCCCAATATTAGCCATAATCAAACATCTAGATATACAAATTCGAAAACACTAATGAAATTCTCTGATTTCTAATCAAAATTCAGACGAATTGGGGAAAATGAAAGATATACAGTTTCTACGCATACATAAGAGAAAAAATCTCGCAACCGAAAAAATAATGAAGAGTTAGATTCGCAAAACAAAAAATACGGAATCATCAATTCACACAACAAAAAATACAGAATCATGAAGTAGGGACTAAAAAAACACAATGTAGTTACCTCTCAGACGAAGATAACCAAAAACCATCGATAAAACTGATGAGCAGATCGCGATAGGGATTTTGAGAGAGACTTTCAATCGCAATTTGGGAAGCAGATGCTCCGATCTCAGATGAGAAGCGAGATACGGGAAAAAGACGGTGACGGTGCGATCGGGAAATATGAGAGAGATGAGCATATCGTCCGATCTCGGATGAGAGCGTGGGATTTTGGATCGCGATTTGGAAATTGGGGTTAAGAGAGAGAAATCTGAAAACAAAAGAAAAAAATGAATAGATTGGGAAATTTTGGATTTATGTATGACCCATTTTCTAGACCCGTTTTCTATTAAAATAGTGGTGCATGAATATTGTTATGGTGTAACTGGTTTATATAATATTTTGTCTTTTTTTTAAATCCCGCGGCACTATGGACTAGTGTACTAATATAAACTAAACGAATATCCCTCGTCTCCACTAAATGTAGACGGTTTTTTTTTTCTTCTAAGTATTTTTTAACTAGAGAAGTATAATTTTTTTTAAAACATCCTTATTTATTGTACATTAAAATTAATCATGTTTATCATTTACATGGGCATATAAAAAAATCGTAGGTCATATCCAATTCTCCATCCATGGTCCATCCAGTCACTTTTTAAATTTTGATTAAAAAACACATTGGATATATAGTAAAAATTACTGCAATTACATTATAATCACATGTCCTTGTGCATGTAAGTGAACGTATATTTCAAATTTTATTAGTTGCTTAGCTAGACCAGTCTCCCACGGACCCCTACTAATAACTCATTTAACTTCGAAGTCTTCGATAGAATTCTAAATGATTTCCTTTTTTTTTAATTATAAAAGATGAAGCGTTAGAAAATGAAGACAAAAACTTGTATGGATCAAACTCATGTTATGAACTTTATTTCTAATTTATAGAATTTTTATTTTATTCAAGTATGATACGATCAAGTATAGTGAATTAAAAAAATGTGTTAAAATAAATAAAATTGATCAAATAATTCAAGTTCATAGCATAAACCTAGTTTATGGGAGACCAACGCCAAAATGAAATAGAATGTGAAATGATTTGAATTCTAAACTGTCTAGTTGAATATTCGTGTAAATTCATGACGTAAAGGCAAAATGTAAAAATTCAACACAGAATGCTACATCTATCGAGTGCATTAATTTATCCATTCAATAAAATTATAGGGTTAATTGAAGACAGAGACATAATTAAAATAATATAAATTAAAAATTTTCATGCAAATAATTTTAAATAATATAAAAAAATTAAAAATATACTAATATTTGAAGACAGAGAAATATTGAAAACGGCATCATCTATTTTTCCCTTAGTAAATTTCAGAATGAATATATTGTCCAATGTGTAAATAAAGATTTTCCCGAATTCAACTGCTTTTTTTTCATCTCTCTCAAGATATAAATTGAATGGTTATTAAGATAAAGTGGGAAAGTAAAGAGGGTGGTCCCTTAATTTGTTGTAGAATTAGTTGGGTGTTACATAAATAAGTTTAGGGATGAGTCCAATTTTTCGAGTCAGTTATTTTTTCTTTTTTGTGCATATATGCCAAGTGGATATACAGCTTCCAAAACTGCTTCAAGTGTCAACTATCATACTGTGGACCGTCCGATATAGATCCTATACTCGATCATCACATTATATGAGATGTTATTATATTTTCAACCTCGGCTTGGTTGGGGCAATTGAGAGGTTATTTTCGTTAATATTATTTGACATATTTGATATGTCGGTAACGGATATTGAAGTAAATTATTATTTATCCTATTTTTATTGTCCAATTTCACCTCTATGTTTACTTAATAATAAACTCTCTTCAAATGATACTCACTATCGATTTTCAGAATAAGGCAATAAGCATTACAATCAATAATTCATAATAATTAATCTTTCAATGATCGATACTCATTATTATTATTATACTCAAGTCATTTCAAACAGACACTTATATTATATCACGTACATTCCATCTACATAAGTATAAAACAAGCCATAAATATATAATTGCATTTAATGAAATCAAATTAAAAAAAGAAATAGCTCCCTCAACTTTTATTATGCCACGAAGTTTTGTACATAGCAGGTGCCTCATACAATTCAAATATATTTCTATACTAATACAATATCAAATGTTTTCACATGAATTGTTTTTTGTTAAATTATTAGGCTAGGTCTTGTATGCACATGGGTGCACCGTGCACTCATAGTGCATTTTAAAAGCGTGCAACTCGTTATGCTGAAAAGTGCAACTTGTTTATACAGAAAAGTGCAACTGTTAATATGGGTACATAGTTGCATGCTTCTGTTTGGAATAGTTGCACGTTTCTATTTTGTATAGTTGCACGCTTCTAAAATGCACTATGAGTGCACGGTGCATCTGCATGCACATGAAACCCACTCAAATTGTTATATTACAGTTGGTAAATTGATATTTTTAATAAAAAAAATTAATGTTGTTTAAAAATACATTTGAATTGAACGATGTCTATTATACAAGAGAATTACTCTTATTTTGTCACTCTAACTTTTATTTCTTTTGAAAAAGTCTTGCATGGGACGATCTCATATATTAAGCGAATTTTATCTTCTACGTAATATATGACCCATGAATTTATGGAGCTCCATATCATAATCATTCTTAAATTAAAGATATAAGTATGACTCAAATAATAAAGAGGAAATCTTATATAGAATATCTCATACATTAGACGAATCTCATCTACCAGAGTTTGTGGAGCCCCATCTCCATCACGTAATGTAATTAAGTAATTACTCAAATATTAAAGACATAAACTTCAGTAAACCCGAGTTTATGTGAATTTAGTTTTTTACAAATATCACTATTGTGCATATAAAGTGTTACTATTTAACATTTAACATTGTTTAAACAACAGTGACACTCGAAAAAAAAGAATTCACATAAACTCGAATTCACATAAAATTTACTCAATGTTAAATTGAGAATCCATCTCATGTATAAAATCACCTAATATTATAATTTAGCCTCATGCATAAAATTATCTCATATAAAACTCCGACATTTCTTTTTGCCACTTTTCTTTTTCCTTTCTATTTTGGGGGTGTTTGCAAGAAATTATAAGTGATTATGGTCACTTAAAATTGTGTGCATAAGCAATTTGGAGCATTTTATTTCTCTTTTATTAGATTAAATAAGCTCTCAAATTAAAGCTATAAGCTAAAAGTTGAAGAGGTACACTTGCGTGAGACCGTCTCACGGTGAAACGAAGTGTAATTTGGACATTGACGCTTTAATTTTTTTGGGAGGGGTGTGTATTGATTGTGTTAAGTTTCACTGCATGAGACCGTCTCATACGAGTTTTTGTCAAAATTTGAAGGGGGTGCTTTTGTTGCTTATGAACATTTTTTAAGTATTATTATAATTTTTTTACAAACACTATCAACTTTTATTTGAATATTATTATAAACACCATCAACTTCTACTATTAATTAATTTTCTCATAATTATTAATTTTAATCACTTCTCATGATAATCTTTTGCAAGCACCCCCTTGTAAGTTGAAGTAAACATATTTTGAATCAGTTCATACAAATTTCATGACATGCATATTGCGTGTCTATAAGGGATATTGGTGAGCAAATAAAACCATGAATTATAATGTTGTTATCCCCCCCCCCCCCCAATTTTTTTGGTTGCTGCATATAACCAAGTTATACACCAAGTTAATTGAGTGTTGGAATTGGGCCAAAAGTTTTACCAAATTAACATTTATGCCCAAATTTGTTTATTCATTTACTAATGTTAAAATCAACCCAAATATTTTAATACATCATAATTGGTTCACTTTTTATAATTTTTGTTTCATCTTTTCTAAACTCCAAACAAATTATAAATAATTTTATAGATGATTAAAGTGTAAACAATTAATTTACATCTGATAATAAAAAATATCATAAATTTAATATCTCAATTAAATCCGTTAATTGATAACAACTCTTCAAAATGGACTTTGTTTTTTACCAACAGTCTATTAGTGTAAATTCAGAAGCAAATTATAAAAAGTTATGTACAGACACAATTGTTAATTTTCATGATTTGTAAGAGATTAAAAGTTTTAAATATAAGAACATATTTATATATTTAATAATAAATATTAATATATTTTGAGCAAATATAAAATATTTAAATTTTATTATCAATATATTAATATTGAACTATATAAATTGGTCCCCCTTACCCAAAATCATGGCTAAGCCCCTGATAATTTATTATATATATATATATATATAAAAGACAGGCTATATAGTACATTTAGTTCCTGCTACTATCGGACATATGACATATCTTTTCGTCTTTCTATTAATCGAAATTACAAGTGTACCGTAACGGTAATACCACCACCACAAAGGGGACCACTACAAAATGAAATAAACCTCCCTCTTTATATCTCGAACTCAAGATCTCGGGGTCTTAAATAGTGGAGTTCTAACCACTTGAGTCCTCTTTATGGTATGGTAACTCGATTCAAGTGTGGTTAGATGAAGCATGATTGAAAATTTCATGTATGGAAACTTATTAATTTGCGAGTAATTTTTTAAATTGTAAGTCCTTGAAGTTAATTACTTGATTAATTTTCAAATATTATTAGCTATAACGGAAATTTGGGATCTTCATTTCTTAGTATCGACATTGCTTAAGATTAATTTCAGCTCTCATCATTCTTAAATTTATCCCTCTATAATATTATCTATGATAAGTGACCAAAAAAAAAATCAAAATGATAACTTCATTATACTAAAGGATGAGTTCCAATTTAATTTGGATGAAAATCATTAATCGAGAGTTAATGAGTAAGTAGCAGAAGATGTACGTAATGGGTTTGCTTGGACCCAAGCCATCTGCAAATATCAAAGTGGAGTCCAATAGGAGAAGAGACTCACTCGTGCCTCCTTCATAGTCCATCACTCTGCAACTAATTTCTTCAAACTTTGATTAATTTTTTTTTGTTTTAAAGGACTTTTGATTTAAATTTCTTACTTTGGGCACCTATTATTTAAATTCCGGTTAAATATGAGAAATAAATGTGGATTTGTGTTTCCCAAAAATATTTGAATTAGGATTTTATAACTGGTTCAAAATTATGTTTGAGGGAATAACCAATGAGTTGAGACCTAATGAAAAACGACTCTTTCTTTATTTTTTCCTGAAAAAATCGAGTGATGAAGGGCTAAATTATGGACCTCGTCCCTATTACAAAAAAATGACACAGTATAAAAATCAAATTTTAAGATGGTTTGAAAATTCACTTGAATTACGATTTTAATGGTACCAATAATTTATATAAGAGTTTTCTAAAAATATATTATTTTATCAAAATTGATATATTCTTCACAAGCCCAAGTCAAGACATGACAATTATTATTTTAGAAAATTTATTTATTTCCCGAGTATTATTTTAAAGGGGTTCTACTGTATATAATTTTGTATCTCTTTTTAGACATCCTTTGATTATTTAAGGGATGTTTTGAAATTCTATAGATTATCAACTGATTTTCGAGGGTAAAATCACTTTTCTATGAAGCAGCCTTCCAAAAGTAAAATTAAAAAAATGTTTTAGACACAATTTTTTTTCTTAAATTAAGAGGGGTGTATTCAATTGAGATTCTATTTGATTTTTTTGGACTTTAAAAAGTTTGTGGATTTAGAAAATCCATAGATTCCTTGCAGAGTTTGGATGACTTTTTTTATTAATTTACATGGATTTTCATAGACTTGACAGGATTGTGGAATACACTTTTTTTTATTGATTTACATGGATTTTCATAGACTCAAAATTTGAAACTATTGATCTTAAATGTATATGGAACACACAGATATATAAAAAAATACCAAAATATATTAGTTCCAAAAAAAATTACATTATTATTATTTCATCATTATTATTCCTCATCTTCATTCCCATAATCTTTTATTTCCATCACATTATTATTCTTTGTTGTAGTTCATTTTTAGCATTTAGCTTTGTTGTAGTTAGTCCATCGTCATTGTTTAAATAGAAAAATATTACTTTGTTTAAATTGAAAATATTACTTGTATAAATAATTTAGTATTACTTGTTTAAAAGAAAAGTATTACTTGTTTAAAAGAAAAGATATTTGTTTAAATAGAAAAGTATAACTTGTTTAAATGAAAAGTATAACTTGTTTAAATAGAAAAGTATTACTTGTTTAATGAAAAGTATTACTTGTTTAAATAGAAAAATATTACTTGTTTAAATAGAAAAGTGTTTCAATAGAAAAATATAACTTGTTTAAATAGAAAAGTATTACTTGTTTAAAAGAAAAGAAAAAAAGTATAACTTGTTTAAATGAAAAATATAACTTGTTTAAATAGAAAAATATTACTTGTTTAAATGGAAAAAATATTACTTGTTTAAATAGAAAAATATTACTTGTTTAAATGAAAAATTACTTGTTTAAAAGAAAAGTAAACTTGTTTAGATGAAAAAATAACTTGTTTAAATAAAAAAGTATTACTTGTTTGAATAGAAAAATATTACTTGTTTAAGTAGAAAAGTATTACTTGTTTAAAAGAAAAATATAACTTGTTTAGATGAAAAGTATAACTTGTTTAAATAGAAAAGTATTACTTGTTTAAATGAAAAGTATTACTTGTTTAAAAGAAAAATATAACTTGTTTAAATGAAAAGTATAACTTGTTTAAATAGAAAAATATTACTTATTTAAATGAAAAGTATTACTTTTTTAAATAGAAAAATATTACTTGTTTAAATAGTTGTTTAGATGAAAAGTATAAATTTTTAAATAGAACAGTATTACTTGTTTAAATGAAAAGTATTATGAAGGTTTTTTTCTTCTGACCTTTCGTCTTTAGAGTTCTCTAAGAGAATACGTAGAAATCTCTGGTTGTTAGAAGAGATTTTGGAGGGTGAAATATGTTTATATTTTTTAAAGAGAATCAATGAAAATCCATATAGTATTAAAATTCATAAACTGTTGAATACCTAAAGATTTTTTAAGACTTTTTAAAATCCATATTGAATACCTCAGGATTTTTAAAAACTTTTGAAAATCCGGATTGAATACCCCCAAACTTTGAAAGTCTAAAAAAATCCTACAGACTCCACAACCAATACACCCCCGTAGTGTTTTTGGATTTTTGGATTTGCGGACACCGTCTTGGCATTTTTACATAACCTTCAGTTAGCTTTCCAATTGTTGCTCTCTTTATTCACTTTGGATTGAATACCCCCAGACTTTGCTCTCTTTGTTTACATAACCTATTTGGTAACTTTTAGAGAGAATCATATATATAGTTACTTCAGTTTTGATATTGAATCAGATGGTAGGTTGGAGTCCAACACCTACATAAAATAATTGAACATTATTTATGTAGGTGTTTGGACTTCATAAAAAAAAATCAATTATCGGGTTTCATATAACATTACTCATAGTTACTTTGTCGATTATTTTTGTAATGATATGTTAGGTCTCATTTTACTTGTTTAATTTTCATACACGTGGTACACTTTGTATTGTTTTCATAATAATTTCATTTGATTTGTAGTGTTCATACTTATTTGGAATTGGGTCATTTTGATTTATATGATATGATGGATTAATTGGGTAAAATGTGTTCATTCATCCTTTGATTATATGGACTTGAAATTTTAACTCAATAAAAGTACACTTTGTGGTTAAAAAAAGAAAGAAAGTATACTTTGTAAATTGTAATAGATCGTGACACACTATTTCATCTCGCTCCTAATAAACTAGAAATCAAATACTACTTCTTTTTCCTCTCAAAAAAATAAAATAATAAATACTAATACTTTTATTTTACCTGTTTATAACATAAACAGCAAAAATAAATGTGTGTGAAAAAGATATATAGTAAATGAGAAGGTAGCGTAATGGGGGAGACATTGAATGCTAGGGAGGCTTTGGTACAGCGTTGGTAGGCAAATGACAGAAAATGTAAGGTCACTTTCCGTTATTAGTGGGGGTACCCTTTAGTTTTTGGGGACCATTTTATTTCATTTCTTCATTGGCCCACCCTAAATGACATAATATTCACACGCTCGCACCGCCCTTCCAAACCCCTCCCTATGGGTTTGGGTTGCAGGTGCAACAAGGTGTTACTATATATGACCACCTTATAGTAATCAAAATTAGTGATTGCTGTGCATATATAGTATCACTATTTTAAAATGCTTGATATTTTAAAATGTATTTTTTTAATTAATAATGACACTTTATATATACAATAATAATAGTATTAATATATATACACAATTTTTTTTTCAACGAGATATACACAACATCGATACTTCATATATATATATCAATAATAATTTTAAAAAAATTATGTGAACTCAGGTTCACAAAGTTATTTTCCTTGGCAAAATCTTTAGGTGACTTTGATAGTTTGGTACCTATTACTGTGGATAGAAATTTTGATTTTAAGTACTATATTTCAGATTACTTTCAGACTTTATGTATAATTTTGAATAAGCCCGCCGGTTAGACTTTTAAACTTTTCATAAAGCACGAGCATACGTATTTAGCAGGCCGAGCTCATTCATCTAAACTTATTTTTAAACATTTTATAAATTTTATTATTTTATAAATTGTTTTAAAAAATTATAAAATAAAAATTTTAAATAGCTTATAAATTGTTAAAGTGTTTGACTAGTTAGCTAATAAAATTTATAAGTTCTTTGATAGCTTAATAAAAATATTTTTTAAAATTCTAATTTGAGATGAATGGCCGGGTCGAGATGAGATCGGCCGGGTGGGGTTGGGGTGATGAAATGAGGTATATTTTATATAATTTTAGTAAAATAAGTTGGGATATTCCAACTTATTTTTTTTGGAGCTTATAAGCTCTAAAGAACTTGTTTTAAATATTTTAAGATGTTAAATATTTTATTTTACTAAACAAATTTAAAGAACTTGTTTTAAATATTTTAAGATGTTAAATATTTTATTTTACTAAACAAATTTAAAGAGCTTATAAATTAATTTATAGACAGTTTATAAGTTATTTTAAAGAGTTAATAAGATGAGCCAAACAGACTCACATGTAAATGTAGCTTTTGCAAAATGTCACCTAAGGTACGTTTTTAAGATTTTTTTGTGAAAATGATTAAAAACTATTTATGCGTAATTTTGAGGATTTTCGACGATTTAGGACTAAATTTGATCAAATTAAATACATGTGAGATTAAATTGAAAAATTTAAGTTGATAATTAAGGGACAATTTCAATAAAAGTGATATTCGAATTATTAAAATGCACTAGTAAGAGCAAGGATTCGGTTTATCTATCAAAAACAAATGGAATCAACTTTTTGCTTGTGCAAATGTGCAATTCACCAGTCCACCAACCTCATGGTGAACATCTATATGACATATATATATATAGTTCGTAAAACGTAATTAGCATGGATACATTTTAGACACATACTATATAGTTGCGATCGAATTCATAAAATCGAATTGATCACCACCTAATTAGATGAGTGCCCGAATATTTTTTACATTTTATATAATATTATATTCTATCGATGAGGGTGGTAATAATAAGAGTATGATTGAATTGAAAATTATAGATACACAGTAGTTGAAAGCCAACCAAGAAGAGAGAGAGTTGGGGATTGAATATTGATTCTAGAATGTTAAGAGAAAGACAAGTTGCATCCAATAAGAAGCCATGAAATCCAATCCGTTTTAGGGTAAGATAGATGCTTTATTACAATTGACAAAATAACGGATGACCCCAAAATTAAGATATCATATATATCCCCCCACCAGAAAAAATTATAAATAAATATTATTCCCTAATTTCATTTTTCGTGCACGCTCTGAATTCCCTGAACAAGATACAGCAAGAAAAGGAAATTTCCTTCACGCTTCATTAATTTCATGTTTCTCAGTAGTAGTTATGATATCCATCAGAGGATAATGATGACGGTCAAATATGTAATTTAATTAGGAATTAAGTTATCATTTAATATTTTAAGTCATTTAGGTATGTTTGTTTCGCGACTATCCCGGTCAAATTTTGGACTTTGCAATTTCAAACACTTATTTGTTTTCACTATTACATACTCCCTCCATCCTATAAAAGCGTGCACATTTTCCTTTTTGGGACGTCCCAAAGACACGTGCACGTTTCCTAAAATGACAAAGCACTCAAAACTTACACTAACTTACACTCTCACAATATCATTATAATTGATTTAAATAATACCAATAAAATAAGTTTTCTTATTTTGTGTACCCGGCTAGGGATGCACGTTTATTTGGGACGGAGGGAGTATATTGTTGTTAAAAAAAAAATACTTGTAATAGAGGAATCAAATACCAACACATCCAATGACATTAGGTAGAAAACATATTTTGTCACCAACGGCCCATCAATAGATCCCTTTCAATGGCCCGTCTAATCTTGTTATTGGCCCAGTGATAGGATGAAACTCAATCATATATTCTATGAAACGAAAATTAAAAAATGAGTTCATATGCCGTGAAATTGGTTCCTTTTTACAGATACGATCCTTGAGTTATCACGATTAATACTCTTTATAATATAAGTCACACTTTTCAATTATCACTACTAATACCCTCTACTGTAATATAAGTCACACCCTTCATTGTTATGAATAATATATTTTATAGTAAAAAGTCACACCCTTCAATTATTACAATTAATACATTTTAATAATATAAGCCACACTCTTTAACCAATTTTACATATTCTTGTGTGAAACTTATTCACCTATACTTTCCCATTAAAAATTGGGGTTCATTTTATCGTTATGCTTTACAAACCTCATGTTTTAATTTTATTTTTAAAGATTGAACAGTGATCTTTTAAAGAATAAAAAGTAATGAATTACAAAACAAGTCCAATAGATCCAACCTGCTGTCTCATGGTTTATTGGCCACGGTTATAGACACCGCCCCTTTTAGTAAGTACATCTCTTGGATTAGTACACCCCCTAGAATTTTCAATAATACTCCTGGAATTTGAGCACCTCTTTCTCCCCAAAAAAGAAGAACCCGTTCGTGACCTAGAACTCACGCCGCCGCCGCCACCGCCACAACCACCACTCATGCCGTCACTCTCACCACTCACCGCAACTGCTCGCAGCCACCACTCATCGTCGCCGCTCTAAAAAATAATAAAGATTTGGACATGGATTTTTATTTTTTTACAATGATTTTAGTATGAAGTTTATGTATTACACATGTATTACGTTAAATTTGTTCTAGGGTTGACGAAACACACAAATATTTGTATTTTTAGTTTGAGTTCGAACTGGGTTTTTGAAGATACGCGTCGAGTCTGGTTTCTCGAAACTAGTTTTAAGTTTCGATTTTTTTTTTTCGAAAACATGACTAGTTTTCGATTTTTTTTTCCGAAAATACAACCAGTTTTCGAATCTTTTTTCCGAAAACATGACTAGTTTTCGAATTTTTTTTCCGAAAGGGTATTTTTGTATTTTTATTTGGCTGATTTTTTTAAAAAATTAAATGGTAGGTGTACTTAATAAAAGGGGCCGATAAGGCCACGGTTATAGAGCCTGGTTTATTAGCTTGGGGTCATCATCGGCCCAATAAGGGCCCAAATATAAATACTCTTATTCCTTTCATTTTTTTTTATGGCATGTTGTATTATCATTTTTGGAACTTCATCTATGCATCCCTTTTACCAAAATCTTGTGAAGAACAATGAATGAATGCTACATCATTACTGCAGTAGCAATACTAATGAATCCACAATTGATGTAGACCTTAGGATTTGACAAAGTTTTCCTAGAACCAAATGGCACTTTTATCATATGAAATATTACCATTAAAAAAAAAAAGATTTTATGTGTTGATATATTTTGAAAAGCTTATGTGTTGAGTTGTAAAGAATTCCTAAACTGCAACATTTAACATTCTAAACAGTGGCACTTCATACTTCATATGGTAAAAGTTTTTGAGCTATTCTAATATTCTCCTCTGATATTTGTGTTGTCTTCTATTACTACTGAAGAAAAAAAACTACCAAATTAAAATATAAAATTGCGATCACGTAATTCAGAGAAGCTGTTGAATTTTCATTCCTGGGCTAACCTCAAGAACTCTTGGATAACAGGAACTTCAAAAATCAAAATTCATAAATAATCTTCGTTTTATATTTCTGAACCACTAAAACCACACCAATTTTTTTTAAGAAAAACCTAGAAAGTTTCAAGAAGAAACTAACAAAAGAAACAAAGCTGGCAAAAAAAATCACAAATTCACAAACAACACAAATAATGTGTTGTTGCTCAAATTGCAGCCTCAATCCTAGGCTCAAACGAGAAAGCACAAACAAAATCCCTATCTTCATAGCAACCTAATTCAACCCATTCATTCTCAATCAAATCGCACATCAAATAGCTGCAAAATTCATCAGAATTCACGCACACCATCATCTTCTCACCAGCGCCCGTACAGTTCACATCCACATTCTTGCCGTAAAACTTGTGCGACAAGTACGGCGGCATCGCCGCCACCTGCTTCCAAAATTGACCAATTTCATCCCATTTCCAAACCCTAACGCTAGCGCTCTCAAGAAATTCGCACAGCAGAACAACGTACATTCGCCCCTGGGACTCAATTAGATCGATTGAGTATTCGGAGAAAACAGGGAGAAGCCTCGGTAATTCGATGAAATTGCAACGAGTTAGATTGCAGGACACCACAATTCCGAATGAACTGAGAAAATAGAGCACCTCTTCGCCGTTTTCGTGGCATAGAATCGACGAGTATTGCTTCGATGGGGATCTCTGAATTTCTGTCGAAACGACGTCGCCTGATTTGCTCAGGAAATACTGAGGGCAAACGTCGTCGTTTGCTTCCGATTCGACCGCGATTTGGGGGTTTCTCGCGAGGGCGATTTCTTCCGCCCACTGATCCGTGACGGAGTTGTATTGCCGGAATTTGAGGTTCGGAAGCTCGCCGGAGATTATAGTTAGTTTGAACGATTCGCCGTTCGACGTCATCGCGATTGCAGGAATCGGTTGTAGTGAGTCGCGACTCGGTGAGTCGAGTTGGCGGGACTCGGCGGTTATAGGGTTGGTTATTGTGAAGCCGCTGTCGCGGCGGAGAAAGCAGAGCAGGCCGCCGGCGGCGGCGACCGGTACGGAATCGGAGCTCAGGGCTGAGCGGTTGAGTTTCTTCCAGTTGCACTCGGACGAGTCGAAGACGATTGGGTGGTGAGTCGACTCAGTGCGAGAATCGACCATGAAAAACCAGGGGTCCCGAGTTGGGACTTGAGAGCAAGCGATCTTGAAAGCGGCGGAACTCGCGGCCGATTTCCATCTTTTGGAGACGGAAGTTAGCCGGAAAAAGGAAGATGTCGGAAGCCATGAAAGGACTCTTTCAAGAAGATCTTGATTGAGGTCGTTTAATGGAAATTTTGAGCCCTCTTCTTCAGAACGCTTTCTTTTTTGACTTGTTCTGAAAAAATCAGCACTTTCAGTTTCCATTTTTCTGGAAAGGAAAACAGAAGCACTCAAACAACAACACAATGTGAGTGTAATTGTGATGAGAAAATATAAATTGGATTGTGTTGCGTGCGTGTGTGTGAGGAAGCTTCGTGTGAGCTTGAGCTAGATTTATACTTTACAGAAAATGGGGTTGACAAAGAGTAGTAAAGTGAAGGGTTTGATACAATAAAATTAAAAATAAATTAAATTAAGGAAATGATTGAAAAAATGTCACGGGTGGGGTGTTGAGAAAAGAAAAAGGTAAAAAAGAGTAGTGAGGAGCTGAGGCTGGAAAACAGAAGAATTCAATTCCAACGAGGAAAAAGAGAAACAAAAACCATACTATAAGTTTTACTCTTTATTTCATAAAAATTCATGTGAACTTAAATTTACTCTAAATTCGATTTTTTTAGTATTACCGCTATGCAAAAATAATATCACTATTATATATAAAAATGTAAAAATAATTATATATAACAATAATAATTTTTACACATACATAATAGTAATAGAATTCGTGTACCAAATTGAATACGGTGTTACTCTTTTTCTGTTTGGCTGACTTGTTGCTTCACAAATGAGGGACCCGCAATATATCTTTGTTCCCCATTACTCTCTATCACTCATTCATTTCTTGATGAATTGATACCAAAATACAAGAAACAATATACATATATGTCAATGTACCCTATGGAGCCTTCTGGATCATGGTACGCTTTTGTATTTTATCTGATGGGTCAATTTCGACAACAAGACGAATTTATGTTGTAAGTAATTATTGTAGTGGTGTGACAATTATTTTGGATGTATCTTATATGATTCCTACATCTGCCTACGGTGCAAATTTTGACTAGATTGAAAGTATTCTGATGAATTTGTAAATTGTAATGGTAAACTAATAATTCTGGCATGTACAGCAACTCTAGCCTACTTAGAAATTAAATTGATTGATGGATCTTATAATAACTGATAATTAATTGTATAGAGTTGACATCATGTGACATGATTTATCATATTATATTTTCTTTAGTACAACTCATATAATTTGAGTATGGTATTTTATTAGAGTTCATGTTCATGGGTTAGATTATCCATTCTCCCAATAATTTGATAGAGAAATAATCATGTTGACCTTATCTACACCATCTTGTACTTGATCGTTATCATACCTGACATATCACGTACTATTTGTTTGATTCATCATATAATGAATGCTTCAATGTCTTTTCTTACAGCTGAAATCATCACAAAATGTCAAAGGTGTGGCTTGACCTCTGTAAACTGTAAGTAAAAGGCAGTATTCCCATTTCTATTTTTCTCTAGAGAGAGAGAGCTACTGAAAAAAGTTGACATATTACATTTTAAGAGGAATCCGAGTAACCCTCGTGTACACATTTGTTTGTTCTTTAGAGTATTTTAATGTTGTCATATACTCTATAAAAAGTCAATACAAAGAATCCAAAGCTCTGACTTTTAATTTCAATTTATTTGTCAATTAGGAAAAATGGGCGTTGGATGCTGGTCAGAATATTAATTAATAAATGAGAGGAAAAGCCATCAATTGCGCCCTCTTTACTCGTGTGCTTGCAGTGCTGACCACATTAGTCCTTTCTGGAATTGGGGGAGAAAAAAGAAAAGCAAGTTTTGGTTTGGCTGTTTTACCTAATTAATTATAGTATTACACAAAACCAACATTGAAATGGGACCTCATTTGCTGGATTTTGGTGGCTTCTGCTTTATCAGTTTAGGAAAATGGAATATGGGGTTGTAATTTTGAGAAAATCGATGTAAAATAATAACAGTGTAAGATTCAAATCCAGCAAGTCTTAAAAATTTCACAAGTATTTTTTTGAAAAATGAAGTATTGCATTGTTAATTGTTATTCATGAATCATGAAATCATTATAATGTGTGTGTTCACCAATATTTTTAAAACCGGACCGGATATCGAACCGGACAATGAACTGGGTCACTGAGTCACTGGTTCAACCAGTTGAACCGTTTTAAAAAAATCGAATGACTCATTTATATATATATATATATATATATATATATATACTATGTTAAAAATCTATGAATTTATACAGCAATATTTAATTTTAAGTAGAATTAAAAAAAAAAAAAAAAAAAGGAGTTAACCGGTTCATGGTTCGTTCGTTAACCGGTTTTTAGCCGGTTCAGACTGGTCAAACACGAAACATTTTTGCTGCTAATAACGGACGGTCTTGGGGACCGGTTCCCGGTTAACCCAGTCGAACCGGCCGGTCATGTCCGATTTTAAAAACATTGGTGTTCACATGATGTTACACTACACAAATTAATTCAATGATACGTGAACAACAATTTATTATACTTCATATTTTATATTGTATTGTTGTTATGGTTAAAAAACACAATATTGTCTATGTTATTGATGGTTTGACCCGAACCGATTTAGACCCGTTTAAATTTCTATATTTAGAAGCTATAGTCTCCGTCCTACAAAGATGTGATTGATTTCTATTTTCGTCTATCCCATAAAAATAGATCACTTAGTATATTAAATATAGAGACACACTTACATGAGATGAAATATAATTTAGACATTTGACGCTTTAACAATTTGGGAGGAATGAGTGTTAATTTGTGCTCTATTGTACCCCGTCTCATATGAGTTTTTATTAATAATATATCATTTAATTTTTTTCCTCAATTTTTTTCCTCTATTTAATGTATCTTCTTTTTTTTTCCAATTAATATCTAAATACTATTAATAAGGACAAAGTAAAAAAATAAAGTAAAAATTTAATGTTTTAGTTATAATAACTTCAATTTCTTAATTTGTGGGTGAGATGGATGAAGTATTTATATTGAAAGTCTGATATCAGGCTTCACTGTGGGAACATTGAAATAGCTTTGCTATTTCCTAATAATAAAACAATCGCGCGATTTCAATTTAATTGGGCCTATCCATTCCAATAAATTTAATATCCAAGTCCAGTTAATTAGGCCCAGTGGGGAAGGAGGCTGAATTCGCTCGACCCTTTTCTCGGCCCAAATTCTATATTTTCACCCAATTTTAATGTTTTTTTGTACCACTTTACATATTTCATTCCAGACTTGGTTGGTCTTGTATGTACTCAGGGTGCATCGTGCACTCATAGTGTATTTTAAAAGCGTGCAACTTGTTATGTTGAAAAATGCGACTTACACAGAAAAGTGCAATTATTAATATGGGAACATAGTTGCATGCTTATGTTTGGAATAGTTGCACGCTTCTATTTTGTAATGTTGCATGCTTCTAAAATTCACTATGAGTGCACGGTGCACCCGAGTGCACATGAGACCCACTCTGCATCCCATGTTCTACCTTTTGGATTGTTAACATGTATTGATATACTATATATACCTTCCTTAATATTTTTATAATCACCCACAAATCATACATCCAGACCAAACACAAAAAAATATTATAGATGACATTCCATTTCCACCTTCATCTCTAAAAAATACACACAGACACACACTCAAGTTTTTTCTATTTAATGACACAATTTGAAAATATTTGGCATTGTTTTGAGAACGTCAGCAATTAATTTATTGACCCTTAGTAGATGAAAACTATTACTATAAGTTTAATACATTTAATCGGATGGAGTATTAATTAAAAACAGAGCTTAACGAGTTAATTGTCTCAGATGGCAAAAACCTGTGATTTATCAGCAGCCGAATGCATGGAGTTGAAGGAAGTGAGAACAAGATTATGGCAATTGAAAAAGCTAAAAAGTAGCTACAACTTCCAAAAGGCAAGAGTGCAGTGGATACGTGAGGGGATGCAAATTCGTCCTTTTTCAACAAATGTGTGGATCGAGGGCGAGTCAACAGAATCGACGGACTTATAATCGATGGAGTATGGACAGAAGAAGTTGAGAAAGTTAAGGGAGAGGTGTTTAGGTTTTTCAAGAATCACTTCTCGAGAAATCAGTGTGGATTCTTATCTCTATCCGGGATCATCTCTAAGAAGGTATCTGAAGCGGATAATTCTGGAGGAAGAAGTCAAGGCAGCAGTGTGGAGTTGTGGGGGAAATAAAAGTCCGGGGCCTGACGGGTTCACGTTCAAATTCATCAAAAGGATGTGGGCGATATTGAAGGATGATATTATGGTGGTCATGAAGGAGTTCTACGAGACGACAGATTTGTTAAGGGTGGGAATGCATCTTTCGTTACCCTTATACCGAAGAAGACTGATGCTAGTATGCTATCTGATTATAGACCGATATCCCTGATTGGTTGTCTTTACAAAATTGTGGCTAAGGTTTTAGCTAAGAGATTGGCAAAGGTGGTGGAATCAGTAATTTTTGAGAATCAGTCTGCGTTCGTGGGTAAGAAACAGATCTTGGACAGTATTTTGGTGCTCAATGAATCTGTTGATTTTGCAAAGAAAGAAAGAAGGCAAAGTATGTTTTTCAAGGTGGATTTCGAGAAGGCCTACAACTCAATTTTGTGGGATTTCCTTGATGATATGATGAGAGGGATGGACTTTCAATGGAAATGGAGAAAGTGGGTTAGAGGTTGTATTTCGTCAGCCTCAATGTCGATTCTTGTGAACGGAAGTTCGACGGGAGAATTCCAGCTTCAAAAAGGAATTAGACAAGGTGATCCTCTTTCCCCTTTTTTGTTCTTGATTTCTGCCGAAGGATTAAGTTGCTTAATGAGAAAAGCTGTTGAAATGCTTGAATTTGAGGGGTTGGAAGTTGGGAAGAATAAGGTCACCACCAGTCATTTGCAGTTTGCGGATGATACAATATTAATGGGAAAAACAACGGTGGAAAATGCTACATGCCTGAGAGGTATTCTTAGTCTCTTTGAAGTGGCATCTGGTTTGAAGGTGAGCTTTCACAAGAGCTCAATCCACGGAGTGCACATAAGTAGTCAAAACTTGGAGGCCGTCGCAAATATCCTTCAATGCAAAATTGGTAAGTTTCCTTTTGTGTATCTGGGGCTCCCAATTGGAGCGAATTATAGGAGAGAGGATGTATGGAAACCGTTGGTGGACAGATTCCGTCGAAAGCTTTCGGGATGGGAAAGACGATATCTATCATTTGGAGGTCGACTTGTGTTATTGAATTCGGTTCTTTCAGCTCTGCCAGTGTGTTATCTGTCATTTTTTAAAGCCCCTGAGTGTGTTATCAAAGCCATAATTAAAATCCAACTGGAATTCTTATGGGGTGGGAAGGGATCGAGTCGTAAGATTGCGTGGGTTAGGTGGGCTCTGGTGAGTCGTAGTAGGGCGAAGGGGGGTCTAGGGGTGAGGGAGGTCAAGAGTTTCAATATTGCTCTGCTATGTAAGTGGTTGTGGAGGTGGGTCTCTGGGGAGAAGGCCTTATGGGTAAAGGTCATAGAGTCTAGATATGAGTCGTTTAGGTGGGTGTCTGAGGGTTGTAATGTTAGGAATAAGTGGTCAATGTGGTGGAAAGATATCCATGAGCTATGGTGGAGTCAGTCGGGGAGTCAGTTTAGGAAAGAGTTGATGTTTTCTCTTGGTGATGGGTGTAAGACGTGATTCTGGGTTGATTCTTGGGTTGAGGGTGGTGGGCGTTTGTCGAATAGGTTCCCAGGGCTTTTTGGATTGTCATTGCAAAAAGAAGAGGTGGTGGGAAGGATGTGGGATATTGATAGGGGGTCCTGGGTGTGTAAATGGTCTAGAGAGTTTAACACTGATAAATTCTTTGAGTTTGTGGAATTGTGGCAATTGCTTTACAGGTACAAGGTTAAGATCAATAAGGCGGATTCCCTAGTTTGGAAGGGAACGGTATCCGGTTTTTTTTCTACGAAGTATATGTACGATGTGATTTCGGAAGATTCGGGAGATGGAGAGGAGACTCAATTTCAGTGGCAGAGATTGTGGTGGAAAGCAGTACCAATGAAAGTTTCAGCATTTACTTGGAGAGTGGTTCGTGGACGAATCCCTACGAAGGATAATCTCATTGGTCGGGGTACCTCTGTTGGCCCGGGGAATGGAGATTGCTCATTGTGTCGTGGTCCTCTTGAAACGTCCGATCATTTGCTCTTTACTTGTCCAGTGGCTCTTCTTGTCTGGCAAGGGTTGTCTTTTTGGCTTGATAAACCGATCCCATTCTCATCCACTGCAAGGGATCATTTTGGTGAGTTTGTTGAATCCGAAAGAGGAAAGGTACGTCGTAAGGTCATTGGATTGGTTTGGCAAGCTACATTGTGGAAAGTTTGGAAGGTCCGTACTGGTATTATTTTTAAGGATAGCTCATATACTCTTGATAAGTTGATTGATGACATTAAGTTCTGTGCATGGAAGTGGATTAGATCACATTATCCGTTGTCTTTTGATGCACGTCTTCATGTTTGGGAGTCCCAACCCTTAGAATGTTTACCATGTAAATTGTAATCTGTGTGGATTCGGGTTCGAGTACCCCTTATACTCGGTATTTAGTGATTCATTTTTATCTTTAAAAAAAAACATCAAAAACCATACAAACATGTATCTAAAGATGCATATTTTCATACGCCACTTTCCTAAATCTGGCGAATAATAAATTACTAGTATTAAGTATGAGTGTCTCATCAATATATATATATACTTATATATTGTATGTAACTCTTGGAGAGATGGTAGAGATGTGTTGTTAATTGACACGACATGTATTGTAAAAAGCTAATTAGTTATTGTAACACCTCATTTAGCTCCGAATTTTTTGCTTATTTTATTTTTTTACAAGCGCGCTTACTAATCAACTTCACAATTTGTTTATTGAGAAAACTGATCTTTGGTGAACTATGGAGCAGTTAACAAAAAATTAACTAACTATTTAAATCAAATTATGCCAAAATTCAACTATACATACATTTCATACATATCAATAGACATATCAAAATTAAACTCTGTATCTAGAAATTAATTATAAAATATAATTAAGTTGAATAACTGCGGCACACGTCAGGATACAACAAAAATAAAGACTGTCTTGGTCGGCTACCAATATTCAAGTTTAAAATATATTATGAAATTATATGTTTATAGACTAGATCAATTAAGATTACGCTAAAAAGCACGCGACTATATGACTTGTACAATTGGCCCTATCTTCATTTCAGTTTTCATGTGACAAGTAAAAGTCCCTCATATTTAAAGCTATTCATAATATAAATACGAAAAATGCATCCGTCATATTATGTTTAAACTAGAAAAACATCTTTTACCAAGGGTATTTTTTTCAATCATAGCAAATACAACACAATGAGACCAGGACATTTAATTAATGAAGTTATGAAATCCTTTTAAGGTGGAATATTATACTAGCAATGCAACAGTGAAGACCATGTAGCACACGCTACAATAATCATGTTGATTTGAATCATTCGGTGTATATATTAATTGCAACTTATTTAATTAATGTGACTCAGATTGATGTCATCTACAAGTAGTTCACCTAATCTTTGAATTGGGACTTGCCACCGACGAAGAAAATAGGATTTGATGGTCAAGCACATCATCCATATTTTTAAAAATATTAACCAACCAGATCCCATAAGTAATGGATAGGGAGTATTAATGATATATCACGCTAATTACATCTTCTAACTACTTTTTTTTTAAAGGTAAAGATGAAGAGTCACTCTCCTGTGCACCCCATGCACCAATTCAAATTGGTGCAATTGGATTCAATTTTAATTTGGATGAGCTATGCACTCTAAACTCTAACCCCTAAACAATGAACTCTAAATCATATATGAACCATTCGGGCCTAATAAATCATGAACCACTTGGGCCGAGTGAACCATGAACCACTCGGGTCGGGTTTGGGTCCGGGTCGAGAAAAAAAAAGACCTAAAACTGAAATTAAAGTTAAAAGAAAACTAAAATTAAAAAAAAAAAACTGAAAAAAATAAGAAAAAGAGCTCCTAAAATTAAATTGCACAAAATTGATTTGGTGCAAATGGTGCACAGGAGAATTTGTCAAAGATGAAATGCATTAAGAGACTACAAGGGGTACTCAAATCCCAAACATTACAAGCAAATAGAGAAGAACAAGTTGCAGATTCTTAATTTGGGATACAAGCAAAGGGATTTTCTTCCCAATCATGAAGTGAAATACTGAATGAAATGGGATAATGCGATCGAATCCATTTCCACGAACTAAATCTTCTAACTACATTAGATATAGTACCATTTCCCTACATTAATTAGCACTCTTTATCTAAGGATTAGGGTCTCCTGTGAAACCGGTTTCATATATATTTACGAACATTATCCTTCAATAATCACAATTAATATATTTTTATAATATAAGTCACATCTTTCAGTTATAATTATTAATTATACTCATTTTATAATATAAATTATACCCTTCAATTGTCACGATCAATACTCTTTAATAATACAAATTATATTCTTAATCAGTTTCACATATCCCTTTGCGTGAAACTTGTTTATAATATAGTGTGCCTTATCCAAAAATGAATTATTATTACTATTTGTCCTTTCTAATTGTGGAGTTCCACTACAACATAACATACGTATAATAAAAGTATTGACTTGCATATATCAACTACCCATTACCCTTAACAGAATGCAAATAATACTTGTTAAATGACCTATCAATTTATACTTTTGGATAATAAAAATATTTTATTTACATCCCACATCTATAAATATTCTTGCAAAAGCATCAAGTTTTCGGTATATTGATGATCGAATGTTGCATAAATTTTTTCGCATCCATATTATTCATCGACTCTTGATCATCCCAATTCAAAAATTCATTCAATTCTATATTTCCAAAATAACATCATTTTTTTTTGGCAACACCAAAGTTCTTAATTATAACGGATCATATTAATTTCCGCAATTAAGATTTTGAATCATGGGAGAGAACAAGAAAGTATTGTTCGGCAAATACGAAACGGGGAAACTATTGGGCAAAGGCACATTCGCCAAAGTGTACCACGCCCGCCATTTGATCACAAACGAGTGCGTAGCGATCAAAGTCATCAAAAAAGACGAGGTGATAAAGGACGAGAGAATGATGGAGCAAATAAAACGCGAAATCTCGGTGATGCGTCTCGTGCGCCACCCTAATATCGTGGAGCTCAAAGAAGTCATGGCCACAAAATCGAAAATCTTCGTCGTGATGGAGTACGTGCGAGGCGGCGAGCTGTTCGCAAAGGTGGCCCGCGGCCGCCTGAGGGAGACCGCCGCCCGCAAGTACTTCCAGCAGTTGATTAGCGCGGTGGACTTCTGCCACAGCCGCGGCGTCTTCCACCGCGACATCAAGCCGGAGAATCTCCTCCTCGATGAGAACGAGGATTTGAAGATCTCCGACTTCGGCCTGTCAGCTTTGCACGAGCAGCACCCGTGCAACGCTGCTGGGCTTCTCCACACGCAGTGTGGAACCCCGGCGTACATCGCGCCGGAGGTTTTGGCGGGAAAAGGGTACGATGGCGCGAAGGCGGATATTTGGACGTGTGGCGTCGTTTTGTATGTTTTGTTGGCGGGGTTTCTGCCGTTTCAAGATGCTAATCTTTTGGCTATGTATAGAAAGATTTATAGAGGGGAGTACGAGTTTCCTTCTTGGTTTTCGAGCGAAGCGAAGCGGTTGGTTTCGAAGTTGTTGGTGCCGGATCCGGGTAAACGGATCTCGATCCCGGGTATAATGCGGGTCACGTGGTTTAGAAAGGGGTTCAAAAGACCCAACTCCTTCTCCATGCCCGAGTCCATGCTCGAGAAATTCGATGAGGACGAGAAATTGATGACGCACGAGACTATACGAAAATCCCCGTCATCTCCCGCGTTTCTCAACGCATTTCAATTCATCTCGTCGATGTCGTCGGGATTCGATCTCTCGAACATGTTCGAGGAGAAAAGGAAGAAGGGGTCCACATTTACTTCAAGATGTACGGCTAAGGTTATTATGGGAAAAATTGAAGCTGTGGGAAAGAAGTTTGGGTTTAAGGTTGTTAGGACAAAGGACTTCAATTTGAGGCTGGTGGGGCCCACCGAGGGGCGGAAAGGACGGCTCTCTGTCACTGCGGAGGTGTTCAAGGTGGCGCCGGAGGTCACGGTGGTGGAGCTTTCGAAATTTTCAGGAGATACTTTGGAATTTATTAAGTTTCGTGAGGATGATATTAGGCCTGCATTGAAGGATATTGTTTGGAAATGGCAAGGGGACAATATTTTCAACCGTTATGATGATGATCAGAATGGGGTCGGAGAATGCTCTAAGCAATAGAGTTTTATGTATTTTTTTTTTCATTTAATTTTTTATTAGTACCTTAATAGGGTTGTATAAGGTTTCTAATATGGTGTTGTTATTCTTGTTTGGTTCACTTGATTTAGCATTAGTTGTACAACATGGTGTGATAGTATAACATTATACTAGACGTGTGTATAACTAAAATTATTAAGTCGTGTTTATGTATTCCATATACTTCTTCGTAACATGAATGATATATATTTTTTAAAATCTTGTGTAAACTCTCTCACGAAATGTAACACACTTGCACTAGGCAAATTCAGTTTTAGAAGGCTAACTCTTCCGTGCATCAAAGTGCACCGTGCACTTATAGTGCATTTTAAAAACATTCAATTTGTTATACTAAAAATACAACTTATTTACACTGAACCGTACAATTATTAATACGGAAAAATATGTTACAAACCAATCAACTATTTTTCCATATTAATAGTTGCACGGTTCAGTGTAAACAAATTACATCTTTCTAAATTACACTATGAATGCACGGTGCACCTGGATGCACATGAAACCCATTTTAGAAAAGAAAGAAAACTTTTCGAGAAAAAGATTAGGAAAAAAAAGATGAGTTATCTCGACTGGGCCTTCCGAAGTTTGTGGCCCGTTAAAGCCCACCTTTAGATGGTTGCCCTTATCAGCCCACTTTTAGATGGACTTTGCCCAATCCACTCTTGGTCTCTTATTTGTTCTCCCTTTCTCTCTCAACGCTGCCGTGTTCAGTTTTGGTCTTGCAGATCATCGGTGGTTTAACTTCCATTAAAGCCGTCGAAGAAGTTGAACCCATTTTATTGGTTCCTCCTCATTCCTCGACGCTTTTGGTAAGACGTTAATCAAGTTTTAGATTTTTTTTTATGCTAATTAATTTCTTATTCTTTTATCATTGTTTCGTAACCTGATTTTGCTGTTCCTTCAGTTTGTTGATTTTCTCAGAAATGTAGTTAGGGTTATTAATTTTTTCGATTTTTTCACTGTTATGAATTCGTTTATTATATTATATAATTGTTGAATCTTGTGTTCTTGTGTGTGCGCACCGATTCACTGTTTCTTGTTGTTGCATTCCCCTTTTCAAACACTGACATAATTATATGAGATTGATAATTTTGCCTCGTATAAACATATAGTATATGTAAACATGTATATATATGGATATAATGATGAAATTTCTCTATCCAAGAGTACATAAAAGCACTATGTATATTGCATCTAACAGTTGTGCGTTGATGTTCTTGTATATCGATAGTAGCAGTTATCTTCATTTGAGCACTTAAATGTCTATGTGAATATGTTATTTCTGGCTTTTGGCAAATACATATGGACCAGCTTAATTGCATCGGGCTTATTGTTAATGAGAGGACTACTTACGATTTGAAAATTAAATATGGCTGAAATTTATATTAGTCTAAATCCAAGTACATTTGGATTCCTGAAATCTATTAATTAATCTGAAACTTTATTCTAAATTATTGAATATATTCGAGTTTATATACTACACATTTACGTAAATATGCATTCATTTGCACTTGAATATATTAAAGATTAATGGAGAGTTTAATATGTGTTCATTTGCAATTGATTTGCACTAACAATGTTGGAAGCTCAGTAAAATAGAGAAACTATTTTGAACTTCAATTATTGGAGGTGTACTATTACTAAAAGTTCATTGGACTTCCCTTTTTCTCAATTCTTGTAGATTGTTTAATCTTCACGGAGGAAGATGCGTTGCTTAAATAGGATTTCTACGACCTTTACATTGCCGCTCCATAGATGGCTCACACGGCGTCTATCGTGCACACAATTTTTTGTCGGAGGTCTCTCTCCCTTTTCATACACACACACTCATTTGCAACTACACCCAATTTGTGTCCTGAAAACTAGGTTTTGAACCTTATGCCATATGGCTTAAATGAGTTTGGTTGATTTGATTATTGGGTTTTAGTTTGGTTCTTTTTTGTTTCAACCTCCAATGAGAGGAAACATTCTTGATGTTACAAAACAGAGCATTGAATATGCATGTTAAAACCAGCAAAAGATACTCATTCAGATATCTTACTTGTTTTCAACTTTCAAGCATGATAGAATATTGTAAATTCAATAGTTCTAAGTTGGTAAACATGTTGTTCATATATTTCAAAAACAGCAATCCTCAGGGCTAAGCAGATAAACACCCTACATAGTTATCTTGCCAAATGACCTTATGTTATCAACAATCATAGATTTTATCTGTCTAAATTAAAGGGAACCTTATTCCCAGGACTTTCGTATGATACCAACGAGAGTGTTCTGAAGGATGCGTTTAAGGAATATGGTGAAATAATTGAAGGTATGCACTACTCGATATTCGATAACAACCATTAGCATTTGCTATTTGACAGTATTTTGGAATGAAAATGGATTCATATCTTGCAGTTAAGATAATTTGTGACCGTGTAAGTGGAAAATCCAGAGGATATGGGTTTGTGAGATACTCTTCTGAAGTGGCGGCAGGCAAAGCTTTAATGGAAATGGATGGTCGGGTATGCTCAAGTATTCAGATACATTGTTTCTTACACGACTTTTTTTAAAAGCATTCTTAGAATTTCTGTCTCCATGTTTGTGTATGCCTTTTTGCAGTTGCTAGATGGCAGAAATATTCGCACACACTGTGCGCAAAGAGGGTAAAGGCAAAGGAAGTCAGAGTAAGGCCTACTGTTCTCCAACTTTTGTTGTTATTTATAACCTCAGTTTTGTTCTTGTTCTGAATCTCATTTGCTTACTTTGGATTGATTTCATATTTTCATTCCATTTTGTAATGCATCCTCCCAATGCTTGAATTTTCAGAAAGTTATGAGTGGTAAAGTTGAGAATTATCTAAAAAAAAAGCATATATTAGTAAGAAAAATTAATAAAGATTCAATGTGTAGATGGATAGAAGATCCAAAAATCAATATAGAAGTATAAGTGTATTCAATAACATTATGCTCTTTTCTTCTTCAATCCAGGAGAAGCTGGGGAAGCCGACTCATTCTTTGAGAAAATCAAGCTGCCAAGATTGAAGATTGTGCGTTTCTGCCTGAATCATTCTTAGAGAGGTGTATCTGGTCAATTGTCTCAGATTCTGGCGACGAGGATGAAAATGAAGTCACAACGTGTGGAAGATCGTTGGGATAATGAACGGGCGTATGATCTTCTGACGGCTAATTGTTGTCGAGAAAAACAGCTCGAGATAAGGTAGTGGTGGAAAGCGGGGATAAGTGGATGTGGTGGCGTGAAGATTGGTGAAAGGAGTCGGGGTGTTTTGGGAAAGAAAATGGTGGATGGCAAAGATTATGATGAATAAAAGCTTACTTCAGGTAATCAAAGGTTATGGTGTTGAAATAATAATTGCATTGTGGAAATTATATTCTTTGCATTGTGTGAGATTGCCTCGTTCAATACATAAAATTAGTGAAGATGATCATACGAGAAACCTACTGAAACATATAATAATACTGGGTGCACCGTGCACTCCATGGTGTATTTTAGAAACTTGCGACTTGTTGCACCGAAATTTGCGATTTGTTACACTGAAACTTGTGTTCGTAAAATCATAGTTGCAGGTTTTAGTGCAACAAATTGCAAGTTGTCTTGTTACACTGAAACTTGTGTTAGTAAAATCATAGTTGCAGGTTTTAGTGCAACAAATTGCAAGTTGATAAAATATACTCTCGAGTGCACGGTGTACCTGGTGCACAAGAGACTCAGTCTTTTTAATAAGTGAGTATCAATTTAATTGGGGATTCTCAATTATGTGGTCTATGGAGCTATCACACAGGACATTTTATCAACCACTGCATTTTTGTACATAGCAATCACGAATTTTCTTGCCAAGAAAAGATTATGAAGGAGAGTAGGTATGTGAACTAAACGACACCAATTTGAACACTAATACACCCGTCCACTTGAAATTAAGGTTAAGACACTGGTGATGCGTTATTCTTTGCTCAATTTTTCACTGCATACGTCAGACTGCATACCTCATATTGATTCCGTAATCATGAATTTCCTTGTATTTCAATGGTTTGAACCAGTCTAAAAAACAAGTCCTTTTCATTAATAATAATTTATCTAAGTCTTCTCTCAAGTCTCAACACTATGGTTCTCTTCATAATGGTGCCACACTTGTTCCCTTTGTGTACCATACTGTAATTTTAATATTATTACACCTTCTCAAAGGTCAAATCATTGCTATTCGTATCTAATTGAAATGTTACGAATTTAAACCAGAATATGGAAACTTAAATGACACAAACTCTCTTGTAATGTCATATATACATATAATTGGGATAATGTTGAAATAATTTTATCTCATCTAAAAGTTCGAATTTATAGAGAAGTGAGAAATTAATTCGTTTTATTTAATTTTTCTCAACACCCCCCTCACTTGTGGACCGAATCATTGCCTCTGTCCTCTGGGGAAGAGGCTCAATGAGTGGACAATTTTAAATGGCTGGAGTGCTTTCCACGGGAATCGAATCTAGGATTTGGGCTGAGCTAGAGATTCTGATACTATGAAAGAATTTCGTCTCATCTAAAAGCTTGAATTTGTTGAAGGTTCGGAATTAACTTATTTTATTTAATTTCCCTCACCAAACGTTATGACCGAATACACATAATATGTTTACAATTGAATAGAAAATATGACTATTTCTAAAACATCATGCTAGTCGTCCTCCATATATACAATTTTCCATATGTCATGGTTAAGAATTGAGTCTAATGATCATGGCATTGCAGAAATTGTATTTTCAAATCGATAAAGGTATTGTACAAATTTTAAAATCACAAGAAATAGTTGAACAATCACCATCACAACTACCACCATATAACCATTAGAGAAAATTGATATTTTTATCTCGTAACTTTGACTAATTTTGATCTTGGTCCTAGGACTAAAATTAAAATCCGTAAATTGTGATTTTGGTTCTGTAATTTTATAATATTCGACTTTTTAGTCATGTCACTTGCAATTGCAGGTAATTAGTCGGTGACAGGACGAAAATGTTGAATTTTTGTAAAGTTATATAATCAAGATAAAAAATAGTAAGTTAAAAGGACCAAAAGATCAAAATGAGTTAAAATTACGGGATAAAAAAATTATATTTTCCCTAACTATTATTAAGACAAATTTCAAAATATGCTAACTACCACCACCACTGCAAATGCTCGACAATGACCAACATCACCTCTACAGTTACAATTTACAAGAGATCGACGTAAATTCACGACCACCAACTAGATGTCCGTAACTACTACCACCAACAACGTTTAAATAACTATAAGAAATTCTAATTATAATCTTATCTGCAACTTGAATATTTATATATAGAATATAAAATTATTAATTTGTGTACATATTTTCACCGGTCATCTTATAAATGTAAAATATAACTCTACATTTTATTGTTAAGGCTAATTTTTTCTTTGCCAAAACTAAAAGTCATCGATCAAACTAATCAAGCATGGTGAATTTTAGTTTTCCACGTGTTCGTACAAATTAACACATTTTTAGTGGATGACGTAATATATATACTTCATCATCGTTCATCACCAAACGCCACATCATCACATGTCGTCCTTTTTTCGTTATGGAAAAGGACTACGAGAAAAAGGAAAGTCAATTTTGTCAATTTCTTTTAAGAAAATACAATTAGGAATTTATTTTCTGTCCAAAATAACATTTCGAATTTAAATTATCACTTCTTACTGTGTCTTTTATTGAAAATAGTATTAAACGTTTAAAATATATAACCATTCTAAATTATCTCTTATTTGTACTTTCTTTAAAGAGACACACTTTGCGTGAGATAGTCTCACGATGAGATGGAAACATAATTTGGACATTGACGCATTAACATTTTGTGAGAGTGAGTGTTATTTGTGTTAATTTGTATTTCGTCTCATGCATGAGACTATCTCATACGAGTTTTTGTCTTCGTGTGTTGTTAAAATACCTAATTGTTATTCGAAACCTTGATGAGATAGATCTATTACCTACCACTTAGTTATGATTAAAATGTGAAATGTTGAGATATATTATTAAAAACGAGAATATATACATTTTATAAAATTTCCCTTAATTTTATTGAGAAATTAATATTGACGCCATAACTTGTATTTAATCATTGACTAGCTAGACTAGAGATGTTCTAACAAAAAATAAAAAGGCTAGACTTGACAGATAAGATCCACGTGGATTAGAAAATTAGCGAAGAAAATGACAAACATGTATATCGATCGTGTCGTCGTATAATTATGATGTCATTGTTATGACGATATATATATTTTTTCTTGGCCAATGATTGACTTCTACCAAACTAAGGTTAATTAACATAATTAAACCCTCAGTTATATACAAAATTTTAGAAATGTACATACTTAATGGATAAAGAACGAAATGGGTAAAATCATATTTCAAATCCACTGTCTCAATTTGTCCTCCATGCAAATAGGATCTTGACATGCCAAAAATAAAATAAAACTAATGGAACTGATCCATATGAAATTGGAAAAAGTTATGTATAGAGTGCACAGTTATAGGTGTATTTATTAAACGCACAGTTTATTTCACTTAAACATTTAATTTATTTTACACTGGATAAATTGATTTCAAATGTTGTCATTTATTGAAAGCATAATGAGTACATATAATTCAATTAGACTTGTTGATCAATTAATTTCCGCTGCACTTTCCGCCATATAAAAAAAGGTGGACTACGACGACTTGATGACTTTAATTCAAGATGATATTTTTTTCTTCCTCATCCACGCAAACTCCCTATATAACCACCACATTGTACATAAAATCACTGCATCATAATCTTCAAATAATATATCTCCTTAAAAACAAAAACATCCGAATTAAGTGAGAAGTTAATTCCAGAAAATAGTTGAGATTAATCAAGAAATGGAAAGAACCTCCTCATCAGAGCCAAACCTGGTTATTGACCTCAACGCTAAACCCATGCAGTTTAACCCTACTGATCAAACTCTGGTACGCTAGCTCAATTTTCATAAATTTATTTCAATTTTTTTTCTTTTTTACTATGAAATGAAATAGAATCATTATCTTCACCTATTGTTCCATCTTCAAAAATTAATATTAAAAAAAAAAAATGGTCTCCATATATAAAAGTTATTAAACGCATTCTTACTAACTCTAGCTAACTTCTAACTGAATTAGTTAAGTACTTTAGTTACAAATGAAGTGATACCTTTCAGTGTAATCACTAATGCTCTTCAGTAATACTTTTAACAGCTTTAAAGAAAAATTCTAATTAATGAGCCTAAGACATACCATGAAAAAAAGAAAAAGTAGTAGAAATTATATTAATGGTGATGATGCAAATGCATGCAGGCTGATGAGTTGATGGAGGAGTTAAATAAAATGAAATGGGAGAACAAGAAGCTGAACGAATTAGTCAGACTTATGTGCACAAACTTCCCTGACTTGAAGAAAAGAGAATCTGAACAAGAATTATATGAGGTCTCAAGAAAAAGAAAGTTTTACGAAATCGAAAACTTTGGTGGAAACACTCACGGTTGCTGCACCACTTGTGATGAATGCTGCAGGCCAAGAGAAATCAAATCAAATGTCTCCACAGTTCATGTCCGGATTGATCCATCTGATACCACTATGGTAAGTGGTAACTTCATCTCATTTATATGATCAAATTCAATAAAATATATATAAATTAGATTTTATATAATGTATATTGAATTTTAAAATTGACAGGTTGTGAAAGATGGATATCAATGGCGGAAATATGGACAAAAAGTCACAAGGGATAATCCTTCTCCTAGAGCTTACTATAAGTGCTCCATGGCCCCAATTTGCTCTGTCAAGAAAAAGGTCAGAATCTGACAAATGTTACATTAATTAATGCCAAATTCTTGTGTTTTTTCCAACAGTATTAGTTGTTTTCGCTGAACAACATTAGCTGTTTTCAGCTAGCAATATTCCTTGTTTCGCAGAACAATATTAGTTGATCAGTATTAATGATTTAGACTAAATAGTAACAGTTGTTTCTATTGAACTGTATTAGTTATACACCAATTCACTAAAATTTGGATATTTGGTCATGTTTATAGGTGCAAAGAAGTGCAAATGATCCATCTCTATTAGTTGCCACATATGAAGGCCAACACAACCACCACCCCTCCAGAGGCGAAGCGCCAGCTGCTAGCTCGTCTCCGGTCAGGTGCTCAGGCTGTGCATCACATAATCTTGACCGTACAATAAGTAACAGAATCCAAGCAGAAAACAGCACTAGTGCAATTCAGCATTTGATTGTTGAACAAATGGCTTCTTCCTTGACAAGAAATCACAGCTTCACAGATGCATTAGTAGCAGCTATAACTGGGAGAATATTAGATGATGTGCCTGAGGAAAATGAGGATGCTATGTCAAATTCAAGAATTTTTTCTGGTTAAAATTTCATGAGATTAAAAATATTTTTAATCTCATGAAATTTTACCCAGAAAAAACTCTTAACTTTTTTTGGTACTTATAATAAGCTAGAAGGGAATTAACTCTTTACCAAGTGATGCATCACTGGTTTTGCAACTTTCATTTTGTGCTTGGTGTAAAGTGTAAACTATGTTGATGTGGTAAAAAAGCCAGAGTTAATCAAGTTTTGCTTTAATTTGTTTAAATAATTGGAGATAACTGCAAGTTGATAGCTGTGTTATAATGGCTGGAATAAGCACACGAATAGTCGTACAAAAATTATTCGTCTACTCAACTGAAAAACAATAATACCAAATATAACTGCAGAGTAAAAGACACTATCACCCAGTAACGAATCCAGAAATTATGAACAGGGTATGCACAATAATAAAAAGCAAATAAAACTTGCACCAAAACCCTCATTACCGAAGCTTACATAGTCTTTTGATTCATATAATATCAACTAAAACACTCTTTCGAAATAAAAACGATGACAATAATTTTATGTTGGAAAAATTAGTTTGAATGTGTAGTGTGTAGACGAAGATGGCTTTTGACACGGAATAAGTCGAGGCAAGAGTTAGACTATCTTTCCGTAAGACGATATTGCCCCGTACCCAGGTGCAATACGATTTTATGGCAATCGCCCCCAAGATACAACGACTTTAAAGCTTTCCGACCGCTGCACTACGAATCGGAAACTATCGGCGAACCAAACAATATTCTGAGCTCTTTCCGTAACACGAAAATGAGGGAAAAGAATAAAAAACTTCGACCTCAAATGACCAGACTCAAGAATCCATTATCGATTAAATGATTGAGTTAAATCGGTTCTAATTGAGTGATGATTGTGGAATGAGGAGGGTGTATTTATAGATTTTAGGCATCGATTCGTGAATAGGTACAACCTTTGAACATTCACAATCTTTTGTTCACACCATTTCACATCATACCTCTTCATCTAATACACACAATTTCGAGGTGACTTTTCCATTCACCCCAAAAATTCCAACAATCCCCCACATGAATGGACAAAGTTGACTCAAACAAAGAGTTCACAAGACAATACGAAGTTTGTCACGGATGATGAAGAGAGCTCAAACGGTCAGTTATTGCATCGAGACAGGTAGCTTGTGGCTTTGAACCTTCCCTAGTTGAATACTATCGGATATACTCGCGGCTCAGTGAATGCGATGTCTTGAACTGAGCAGTTTTTTGTGTATACCAAGACAATAGCAAAAACACAATAACCTTCCTAATACTTTTGGTTCTCACGTTGTTGTCCATTTTGATCGTGGGTCATATCTCGGATTCATAAGTGTGTACTGAAATGTCAGTTGAAGCGACCCCACTTCACACTTATATAGGCGATCTCCTATCAAGATTACCCTGCAATACTCCACCTTTTATAGGTATAGGAATCATTAAAAGTTGTTTATGCATTAGAAGGTGCAGTTTGCACTTGAAGGGATTCGAGAATGAGCTTGAAAAGTATTTTTCCAAGTGCATGACTGAGTGCTTCATAACTTAGTTGTCTCATTGAACCAAGTTCTTGGGATCCTCCAATCATCATGGATGAGTTACCGCTATGAACACTCTTTCATGTGTGGGTCCAAGTGCATGACTGGGTGCTTCATAACTTAGTTGTCTCATTGAACCAAGTTCTTGGGATCCTCCAGTCATCATGGATGAGTTACCGCTATGAACACTCTTTCATGTGTGGGTTTTAGCTCCATTCCCCTTACCCATTATCCTCATAAACATCTCATCTTTAACCGGCCGGGTTTTTATCCGTATGCAATAATCTTTCAATTCATTGCATATTTGTTTAGAGGATTTTTATGACGCTACTCCCCCCACATTTTCACTAATGAGTTTGGAGTCTGTGTCAAAATATTCAGTGTACTTTTGTGTATCCTTTTAACACATCTGGATATTTCGCATTCTAATATGATTTGTTCATTAAGGACAGATATGCTTCAATCTTTTACTAGTCACCCCCACACTTCAAGATAATTGTAGGATCATTTTATCATTTCTTCATGATACACATGATCTTATCTCCTTGTGTGGTGACTTTCCAATAACGTGATTGAACAAATCCGCGTATCACTTGTGGAAAATATTCCACTAGGCATCATCAGCCATAGGTTTTCCATTTAACTTTAAGGCTACGCCTTTTGCTAACAACCTCACATTCGAATGTCTTCATGGAGATCTCTTTCTCACATCCCAACATTCGGATGTATCTGTGGCGAGACTTTATCCCCCACATTCGAGTTGTTTGTCCATCTATTAATATTCACTAAATATTAATTTGGACACAATCTCGAAACGAATTGGAAAACCAAACATTTTGAATTCATATTCAAATTCTTTGTTAGACCTTAAAATCTGTAATTTTGTTAGTCCCAACAAATTCGAGTTTGAAACTTTGATTTAATAATGGTCAAAATACCAAAATTAAATTCAATTTCAAGTGGGCCCTAAATGCCACCTTAGACTCACAAATAATCTTTCACTGAATTGTATGGGTCAACAATTCTTTTGGATTAAACCTAATCCACAATCTATGCTTTCAAGCATAATTTTAAATGAGACCTTAATTGCCACGATTTAACTCGTAAATAATTCTCAAGCGAATTTATACAAGTCAAGATCCAAAGCACAATTTGCACTCTCAAGCGCAAAGGTGTTTGATCCCAAATTAAATTTGTTAATAACATGGGATCCACAGTTATGGAGAATATTTATAAAACCTCATGTATCATTCAATAAATTCCATAACATTGGCCGGTCTACCTTCTCTTATTTAGTCCACAAATCCAACGAAGGCCCAAGTTTAACTTGGTTGGATATATGGCGCGCAGCACAGGATATATTAATTTAGGCCCCAAGAATTCAACAGCCTCATTCGCCATTATCCATTCCTGGGGCTGGCCCTAAAACATTTAACACAGACGTTCCACTATTCCACTTCCATAACGGCATCGTACAGCAAAATATCTGCGTCCGTCGATTGGGATTCGGGAAGACGGCGCACCACATGTCTGGCATCCCACCGCTTCGCTCAAGCGGGACGAACCCGTCGCATTTGCAGCGCGCCACCCCGGCATACCATCCTCAAGGAAGAGACAGAGTGGGGTTGCGATTTCAGCACCGAGGCACGATTTTGAATGTGTAGTGTGTAGACGAAGATGGCTTTTGACATGGAATAAGTCGAGGTAAGCGTTAGACTCTCTTTCCGTAAGACGATATTGCCCGCACTGCGGGTCTGCAATCACGGTTTCATGGCAATCAATTCCCCAATCTGATGACTTTTAAAAGCTTTCGAATCAAGCGCAGACTGAATCGAAAACTATTTGGCGAACCAAAAACAATATTCGGTTCTTCTCCCGGAACACGAAAATGAGGGAAAATAATAGAAAACTTCAACCTCAAATGACCAGACTCAAGAATCAATTATCGATTGAATGATTGAGAGTTAAATCGGTTTTAATTGAGTGATGATTGTGGAATGAGGAGGGTGTATTTATAAATTTTAGGCATCGATTCGTGAATAGGTGCAACCTTTGAACATTCACAATATTTTGTTCACATTATTTCATATCATACCTCTTCATCTAATACACACCATTTCGAGGTGACTTTTCCATTCACCCCAAAAATTACAACATTTTAATGACAGTAGAGAACAAAAAAAAAAAAGGAAAGAAAATTTATCAGGTTGACTATCGAATAGAAGAGCTAAAGAGAAAGAGAAAGCTGTGAGACACAACTCTCTTTTTATCAATAATTTGCAATTTCTACTCCTTTAACTCTATTTTATATTCAAGTAGATGTATTCCCCTTTTTTATTCATTATTTACTCTAAAATGGAATAATGTGTAGGATTATTCTCTTCTCCGCTCATTACTTATTGTAAGTGGAGTAAATTACTATTGTGAGTGAAATATTTTTTTTTATTGCCCAAAAATTAAATTTTAAACTAAATATTATAAGAGGTACACTTGAATGAGATGATCTCACGGTGACACAAAACATAAATTGGGGATTGATGTTTTAACACTTTAGAAGGGGTGAGTGTAATTTGTATTAAATTATATCCGTCATGCATGAGACTGTCTCATATGAGTTTTTTACTTTATTTAATAATATGAATACATAAGTAATTATTTGAGAAAATTTAGGATATGCACTTGCATGAGCGTCATAATGTATCTCCACAAGTCCCTTTGTTCGTGGCTATTACTGACGTTACAGAACTTCAAACTCGATCTCCATCGTTCATAATGTATCTCCACAAGTCCTCAAAATTTCAGCTCGGTTCTACATGACTTGTGGTTCTTGGATTTAGTATAACTTTCTCTCTTTCATCTGGGAAATTGTGTGGTTTAAATTTGCATTATGATGAAATACAGAATTTGACTGTAGGAAATGTCTGATTTTGTTTTCCGCGTCAGAAAAATGTATAATCTTAGTGCAGAAATATTTGTGGGGTTATTCTCAATTTCTTGGTATATATGTATCATCTCTCAAGATTAGTCTGGGGGCTATCAAATTGGAAAACTAAACTTCTTTTGTTTTGTTTTGTTAATAAAACTATGTACTGATAATTTCACAATTCAAACAAACATAATATTTCAATCTCAGTCCAAGATTTTGCAATTACATTATCCCTATCCCTATCCCTATACATTGATAAATCAATACACGGTTTAATAAAAAAAAAACCATTTTGATGAATTTAGAGCACTACACATCAGCAACATAAAAAAAGGTAGTCCCAGAGGCTCACTATCATCCTTTCTGCACCAAAATAAACCAAATAAAAATAGAATCTTGGCATCACAAAAGAAGCTACAAGTTCAAGAGTGCATACCTGAATAAAATGGATCGATCGGGATGAGATGCTCGTGTTATAACGCAGATTCCTAAGCTAGAACAACGATCTTGATTCTTATAACTGCGATACAAGTTCAGACGTTTTTGCTGCACTTGCCTTGGCATTTCCATTTTCTGACTCCTTTGTGTTTGAATTAGCCTTCTTATTTTCTGCTTCTTCCTGAGCTTTCTTTTTCTTCTCAACTTCCAGTTGCTTGCAGTTTTCTTCATGAGCACGTTTAAACATCCTCACAAAGTTCAGCAGAGTTGACACAACTGTAGAAAAGCATCTCACTGTGTCATTTGTATGCAACTCACAAGAGAGAAAGAAAGAGACGGGAATACCTTGCTCGAATGGGCAACGAGCTGGATCTTCCCCAAAATAAAGGGCCAATGCATCTGCATTCCTTCCCTGAATAAAACTCGAAACCATCAGACAACCCATATAAAGGATAGGTAAGCAGACGCAAAGCCTCGGAATTTACCACTCCAGAATAAAGTGAAGCCAGAGATCTCACATTCGCTTCAGCTGAGCCTAAAAACTGCTTCAAAGTCTAAACATTTCCACAAGACAATGATTAGCAAGACGAAACACAGTTAAGAAGAAAACGAAGATACATTTTCCTTCAATTTGGGTAAGATTCTCAATTTCTTATTCATATTTCATTTTTTTAAATTATTATTATCAATCTTTCCTTATACGATGCAAATCAATGATTACTCAAGATTGTAACATTACCTGGTTTCCTTCCTTTCCTTTCCTTCAAAAAAAAAAGAAGTAAAATTACCTGGCAAAAATGTTCAGACACGGCGCCATCATTTTCAGAAGCAGCAAGTTCTTGTACGACTTTTTCAAGACCTTTGTTAATTGCTTGCATTTCCTCAGCCAAATACTTTAGTTGAATCTGCACCAAAATATCTAACTGCATAAATACAACCTCAGTCTAGTCGTACAAAAAATAGAAAATGGAAGACAGTCGAGACATATATTACACCTTTGTTGCAGCCTCTAAATTTACTAGGTCTTGAAAAAAATCCAAAACATCCGGTAACTTTTCAGCTAGCACCTAAGGTTTATAGAACAAAAGGTCACATTATAATAAAAAATTTCTACACAATACTTGGTTTCGAATAATATGATTATTAATACCTTACACAGGTAATGAATTAGAGTGAGCTTGTTGTTTCGAGCCCTTGTTTCAGCAAGTTTTGGAAGACTATCTAGGCGAAATCCTACTGCAGAACCTGAGGGATTGCGAGCATTTTTTTATAATCACAACTCAGAAGAACTAGTTTCAAAATAGAGCAATTTAATCAGAACCAAGAAATAAATGGGAATTCCAGTCACCTCTTGCTGTTCCATGGTTTAATGCATTTCCCAGTTGAAGGATCGTTTGCATGATTCTTTTCAGTTTTATAGAGCTCCTGACCTGATAAAAATCATTTTCAGTCGATTGTAATTGTTTGTAAAAGAAAATAAAAGAGCTAAATTACTTGCCTCTTCAGATGCTGAATTAACAACATTCAAACTATTCCTCAGATCTGATACCTACACATGGATGAAGTAAGGCAAAAACTAGAATATTTTAACTAATTACTCAAAGCAGAAACTTTAGAAATACAGTGCAGTTTAAGCTACATTTTCTTCAAACCTGGGAGCAAAATTGCATTTTAAATGAGAAAACTCTGAGCTTTGACTCAACGCGTGGAACTTTGATCAACTCCAAGAAAAACTGCAGCATAATGAAATAAAAACAATGTTGTGAGTGAGAAAAAAGTACCATAAACCGAAGAAACAGAAGAATCGTATCAAGGAAAGAAGAGAAGAATCATATCTACCTGCTCACACTTGCCAAGATTCTCCTTGTCGTCTTTGTAGTTCTGACAGAAGAAACATTGTCACAAATTACAATTTGCAAGGAAAGGTAGCTCGTAATATTAATGAATTTGAGTTCATATTGAAAATGAACAAAGAAGATATATAATGGTCAGATACCAATAAGAAAGGTATGATTGATTTGGTAAGAGTGATACCTTAAGGAGTTCAATTTCTTCTTTGGTTGGACAAAATTTTATAAGATTGTCAACCTGATCAATGTCCAGTGCTGAGTCATCCAAAGCAAGGACTGAGTTCTGTAAAAGAACAAGTCATTACAACAAACACAGGAATCAAATTGAACAACTAAGAAGTAACGAAATCCCAATAATGATAGATGAAGTACCCAAAAAATGCATGAAGTTTGGTTTGCAACATAAAGCAGGAATGTTGACTACATACATGCATACATAAAACTGTAAATAAGTTTGAAGTTAACGTACCATCAAATCTGACAATGGAATCTTAACTTTTGACAGCATGATTTCGCAATTGTAAGCCCTTCGAAGCTCAATCTGCAGGAGAAACAGGTATTTTAAAGAAAACATATTTTTCAAGATTTTGTTACAGAAAACATGTGAGGCACAAAATAGTGTCGCTTACCAGATGGACTTTATCAGACTTGATCGCTGAGCCACGCCTGCTTAATTTTGCACCAGGGCCCCCTGAATTCGGGGTAGCGGCTGAGAAAAGACTTTCGAGTTCAGACATGTCTAACTCAGGAGCTCTAAGAAGGACGATATAAGACAAGACGATATCATTCAAAATCTGATGATAATAATTCGTGTGGTGTATTAATATATAATTAGAATGCAGAAAGCAATAACATACTTTGAGGCCTCCTCTGGTTTTTGTGTGTCAGCCCATATACTACCCTGCATAGCTCTTGTTAACTTCAACCAATGATATGGTTTGAGTGATGTTCTTTTGGATTGCAATGGAATTCTCGCATTTCCCCGTAATTGCACCTTCCCCTTTCCACCCAATAGATTAGTGGCAGATGAATGTAGCTTGGAATAAGCATCACCAGATTTTGAACCATTCAAAAGAGGAGCTGGTGGAGGTGGAATCGCTTGATGGCTCCTAGACTGCACTTCCGTTTGTACTAAACCAGGAGGACGTGGTGGTGGTGGCGGCGGTACTGAACTTGTAGAAACTATTCCCGAGCCTTCACTCTGAGGTGGCGGAGGAGGCGGAGGTGGGGTGGCAGGTGCCGTCGGTCTTGGAGTTGAAGGAGGAGGGATGGAAGAATGTGGTGGAGGAGGAGGAGGGGGAGAAGGTGGTGGTGGTGGTGGAGGAGGACCAGGTAGATTAGTGACCTGAGATGGATTTGGAGCTGAGGATGGAGAGGCGGGGGGCGGAGGAGTTGGTGGCGGCGGCGGTGGTGGTTGCTCCAAAGGATGTTTCTCAGGTGGAGAAACAGAAAAAATAGCTGGTTCCACAGGCTCCATATATGGAGCAGGTGGTGATATAGAGGGCTCTTCTTTGTTTCTAAATTCAGAATCATGAAGAAGAGCTGTAATGCCAATTGATGAGGGGCCACTACGGTATCTTGAAAGAGCTGCAGGCGAGGAACTAGAATACGAAGCTGAACTAGGCGGAGAAATGATTTTAGATTGAGCTGGTCTTTGAACAGAAACAAGCAGTTCAGATGACTCAATCTTCTTCACCGTGTGTTCTAACTCAAGGGACGACTTTGAAGAAGCTGGCGGTGTTTCACTTTGCTCAGCTGGCGAAGATCTCGTCTCATTTTCAAAAGCTTCCAATTTTGGAGAGACTATCTTAGTAGAGATTGGTTCAAGAAAAACATCCTCTTGAGCTTTATAGCCTCTCTCTAGTTCATCATTCAAACTCTGTGCAACATTCTCTGTTGTTCTGGCACTTGAAAACGACATAAGCTCGTGTTTTTCTTCAAGAATACTGGACACAGTAATTTCTTGGATTATATTAAGGGCATTCTCTCTCTCTGAATCACCCCAATCTAGGTCATTGAATATATCTTGGACTCTAGCAAATGCTTCAATAGGAAGACCTTCTATATCTTCGAAGCTACTGAATTCGAGTTCAACAAGCGAAGAAGAAGAATCCATGTCTGAGAAAAGAACCTAAATCCAACCAAAAGACTAAAATCAAAACTCAAAAAGATGTTCACCTTCATTCCACATTTCGAACTAATGCAAAAGACTTACCTCGGCTCTGAAGTCATTGGGAAACCGATCCTTAACATTCCAGAGAGTATCAATCTCATCGCGGTTAAGCATGAGCACGTTTGATCTAATAAACGCTGTATTAAACATCACGCGGAACATCATTTCATTGTCTTCTAAGTTATCGTCCAATGAGATACACTCGAGCACAACATCACCTTGTACATGGCAATTGATATCAATTTTAACAAATGCACAATCTGCCTGTAAGAAAGTGTGACACGCCTTAAGAAGAAAAAATAGGAAATGGATGCCTCATTTTTCATCAAAGAGGATGAAAAATTATCATCAAGTTTAAACGAGGAAATATTCAAACAAATCAAATCTCCTATCTATTACTATCCATAAATGCAAGTTGAAGTAACAGTACATTCACCTACATTAGAAGTAATTGTTAAGAAGCACCACATAATACATCGATAGCTTGATGCAGCCATTCCCAGCCTTGATTAAAGAAAAGTTAACCAAAACTACTGATTATGTTCATCGAGCATACGCAATGTAAATCCATTTTATCATCCCTAACAGACTTGAAAACCTCAATACAAAAACTACACAATAATCAACAGAAAGCAACAAAAATTAGAGTGCCTCAACTAAAAACTACCTGTTTGTAATAGCCCACAGACATGCTCTTTTTTGGCATAGGGAATAGCATTTTAGCATTCCGATCAGAAGCCATCAGAGGGTCCGGTCCATATATCCTGATTATGGGACGACAACCCCCCTTTTTATCCATATCAGGAATGGAGCCAAGAATGATGCAATCCAACGTCAATGCTCTATCAAACGGGGGCCACCTTGAGCCTATATTCCTTCTAGAAACATATTGCAGATACCTCAGCTGTGAAGGTAATGGATTGATAGACGTTAGCACGTGCAAAAGCTCATGGGACGATTGCTTGTATACCATGTCTAATGTTCTCTTCTCCCCCACATATTGCTTCCTATAGATCATGAAAGCAGCTAGCATGAAGGCCAAAATTGGGAAGGCCCCTTTTTTGCAATGCACCAGGATAATGTTTCTCTGCCCGATGCAAAGCCAACTTTCGGTTGATCTCAAGAAGTGGTGGAGCATTTCGACTGTGAGAAGTGGGCAGTTTTCGTAGTGGGAAGGATAGTCTACGAGAGTTATGCCATACTTAGATAGTACGTTTGTAATCTGCTTATGTTGATCGCCTTCTCCAAAGCTAAAAACCATGAAGGAAGCATCGGGGAAGTATTCGCCCAGGGGGTCCACAATTCGTTCGATATAGGCTTCATAATCGACCCCCTCCAACTTATTTGTTGTAAAGCAGCAATCAAAGACTACAAAATCCAGAAGCATTCATTCCAAATGAGCCATTTTCAACATATGTAAACAAGTACTTAGTATTAGAAATACAGAAAATGTAGTATTTTTTAGTTTGGGTTGTTTATAAATTGGCCTAATCACACATTCCATTCCATAATCCTCTGTTTACATGTACGAAATGAGCCTACTTTTTACAAATTAAAGAGAAAATCCCCAAAATTCCAAAACAACATCCAGATTTTCAAGAAAACCAACTAATTTTCTATATAAGAAAGAATTAATTTCAAGAAATTAAACAAAAAATCACGTACCATACACCCTTTCAGAGATTTCCAAAAGCCCTTCCGGTGGTTTCTTGTAGAAAAATCTGCGAAAAAGTGCCATTCTTGAACCAGATATATCCTACCTCAATCACAAACCCTACACCTTGTCGAAAACCACCCACATTGCACTCAAAAATCCCAAATACATGTAATAAAAGAAACACAGATTACAAAATCTTGAAAAACAAAATTCACAAGACAACTCTATATATCCAATGCGTACGAAGAACATTACATCCTTCACATTCAAGAAAGTGGAATCAGAAACTAGAGTACCACTGGATTTTGCTGATACTATAAGAAACACTTATTTCTATTCCATGTGGAACATTTCTTCACATTTACACTAACTCACTGTGTGTGAAATTTTAACTTGGCTTCGAAATGGAGGAATCGAAAGGAGAGAGAGGGAAAAAGGGTGCTCTATTTTCTTGATTTCTTTTGGCAAGATTACACGATTTTGTTTTGTTTAAAAGAATGTAGGAGCCCATCGGATCTGAATGTTTTCTCATATCATGGAATTGTCTGTGGGTGTAATTATAACGGATAACATAATTATAGATTGTCTGATTGTTCCCATCATAGTATTCTCTTGTCACTTTCACTCTGCACCAAATTCCTTTGTGCACGTGGTGCAAACACAATTAATTTATGTGGGTTTCGACTAATTGAGGAATCTTGATGAAGTTTAAGAAGAACAATTAATCAAAGGTTCGACCTTTAACATGCAGGTGACAATGACAAGTGCTTTCAATCAATTTATATGCCAAAAAAGAGAGTTGCATTTTTACACTTACGCCCCCAATTGTCGCATTAAGGTTTTTATTTTATTTATAGAAGTTTTTTTTGCTCATATTAGTCATTAGTAGGTTTGCCATTGTATATTTATGTTGTTTTATTTAAAAAAATTCAAAACATTATACCTGCTTTAAAAATCAACGCCTCACTTTTCATTTATTGTCCAACAAAATAAATATGGGCTTGGTATATAATTATTGAATGAGATTAATAATAATAAAATGACATTACTATAAAATAATCAAGTCACTCTCATCATATTGTGTATCAGCAACATTTAAATATTGTAACAATCATTGTTATTGCAATTTACTGTTCGATGATTTTTATTATTATTCCCAATAAAGAATTTGAACCAAACTTCCGCATATACTCCCTTCACTTAAGCAAGAAGAGTTAGATATAAAAGATGGATCCAATTAATTAATTAATCTTGTACAGAACCAGTCATAGACAACAAGGAATTCATCAATTCTGTAAACTATAGGATACAAGAAATGAAGGGTGATGATTTTTTTTTGATTGGATAAACGTGACTCGAACCCATGACTTCATGACATAAGTAGTGAAATGAAGGGTGATGATCAGATTAATCGAGGCGACGAAGAAGGTACTCGACTTGAACTAATTTGGTTAAAGGCATCACCCAATCCCCATACAAATCTGAAACCACAGATGGATCAACCTTGTATTTGTTCTTGTCATCGCTTGATTCATTTAGTTGGACATCCTGCCCAAATATCATGGCCTTTTTTTGCACTCTTTTCTTGATCATTTCTTCAACGCTTGAGAATGTTAATAGCTTCATCAGACCATCTCTATCCTGCACTTTCAATTAATATTCATCCATTTTGATTTGTATAAATATAAGAATGAATTCTTTAATTTACCTTGGCACGTATAGCTGGAGTATACTCATCGGGAGCATCTCTGAACTTAACCTCAGCCACGAATTTCCCAAAATGAATCCTTCTCGAAAGACCCTAACACCAACATTAATTAATTAATTAAACAAGGAAAAACCTTGTTTGCATCAAACATTTTGTGGGTATTTGTTTAGCTGTATTACTTGTTCCATTAACAGTATTAGTTGTTTCACTAATAGGTATTAGTTGTTTTACTATAAAGTATTAGTTAAAAAACGTGAAAAGTAAAACTTGTAAACAAGAGCAGGCCTTAAATTAATATGCATTTTCTTGTTGTGTGTTACCTGCAAACAATCAAGATCAGTAGCTGCAGTAGGTGCATAGTTTCCATCATCGGCGTTGGCAGCAATCCGAGGAAGTAAGGTGTTGAGATACATGTCCAATATTTTGTCATTTATGTTAATGCAAGCTCCTGCCGGATGCAAAACCTATAATTCCAATAAATCAATTAAAATCATCATCAATGTCTCAATAACAAGTTTGATTCAGATAAATTAATTAAGATGTTACATGAGTAGTAGTATTGTTGAGAGGCGGCAGCAGAGGAGGAGGTAAATTATCCGGGAAGAAGGCGTTCTCTTCTGGAGATATGTAACGACCCGCCTATAAAATCCAACATAAAGTACTACACAATTCTTTTAATCAAATTTAATTGAAAGCTTGTTTTGTCTTCTATTTTTCATTTTTCATTTTTCTGAAAACCGCAGCGACTGCCAGATATTTGACACCACTAAGATAGGAGTAGCTAAATTAATTACCAATAACAACAATAATAATAACATACATATGGGAAAGGGAAAGCACCTTAGCTTGAAGAGCTTCGGATTCCTTAATGAAGAATTGGAACAAAGAAGCAGAGAAATTTGGAGGGGGCATGGTTGGATGATGGTATAAGGGTGAATTGATGGGATATTTGGATCTCTCTATGAGATTGAAGATTATGGTGTCTTCTTGTCGCACCAAACTCTTTCTCAACGATTCCAGATTCATCAGTCTATCAACATAATCACTGCCTTCTCCCATTTCCACCAAAGAATAAGAATATAAGATGATGAAATTAATTTCTGAAAAGGGGTCGGCCTCTGATTAATGAAGTTTAATTTTATCAGCTAACAATTTATTAGGTAAATCTGGGGAGATAATGGTGTAATGATGGCAGAGGAAATTGCGAGGAATCTCTAGTCAGAGTGGGGGATAAGTAAAATTAGTGGGGAGTGCCTAGTGTGTACGCCCTTTTCTTTTTCTGCTCTCAACTCTCAACCAAACGTACAAGCATCGCATGGTGGAAAGTGGAAACACAAAGATAAGGTATAAGATACTCCTTCCTTCCATCTCTCTCTATTTCTTCACCTGCTTTTTTTTTCGTGTTTTTCCAGAAAGACAGTTGTTTATTAGTATTTGAAATGGTAAAATAATTTTTAAAAAGAGGTATAATAGATCTACAATTTTTCTATTATATGTCTCCTTAAAATTACTTTATCATTTTAAGTATTAATAAAAAACTCGTTCACTGAAACACGAGAAAATAATATATGTGAACAAAGAGTTAAAGACCAAGATAGTAATAACGTAGAAGTAATATTTGGAGATGAGATAAGGTGAGATAAATAACATTTTACATTTTGTTGTAATAATGCACACTTTTTGTATGGATAAAGAGGTAATGCATTGGATTTGAAAGTTTATAAAGATTATTCAAAATCGAAACATGATGAACATTGACTTTTTGTTTTTGAGCACCTATTCTTTCTCTTTTTACTCGAATGTAAGTTGTTTTCTGGGATAGGTTCGAAAATGTGCAATATATTTTATATTAAAAATCAAACTATAATTTATTTAAAACTCTGTTGTAGCCATTCTTCATTTTATTTATACTTTTATATATAGTAACATTGTTTCTGTACATGGATACTGAATTAATTGCATATTTTAATGAGGGTTAATAATTCATGTCATCACAATATATAACCATAAAAAAGAAAAACGGCTATTATACAATAGAGAATCCAAATTGAAAACTATTTATAATTTAATAAGGTATAGATTATTTAGATATATTAACTAAAAAAACGGTGAAATAGCATATCTTCACTTGTTATTCCCTAACAACTAATTTTCGGATTAAACGTGGTTGTTGGTGCATATTATGAAGAAGGAACGGATGGAGGAAAGCACGAGCTTCTCTTTTCAATTTAGTACTTGTTTGCAAACTCTACAAGTGCTCTAGAAACATTTATTTTTTTTTAAAAATGTGTCTAACAACTTTAAAAATAAGTGTTTTTGGAGCACTTTTAAGTACCCGTTTGCAAACTCTACAAGTGCTCTAGAAGCACTAATTTTTTTTAAAAATTGTGTCTAACAGCTTTAAAAATAAATGCTTATGGAACACTTTTAAGAGTTCTAAAAAAGACCCTAAGAGTTCTAAAATATGTCCTTAATAACATTCATTTCCATGATGAAAAGATATACTACGAGATATAAACATCATAAACAAGTATTAAACAATGATTTTTTATTTTTTTTTTTTTTTTGAGAAAAACGAGTACCTTGTGTACAAGACGATGAATTGGCAAACACTCCAGAAATATTTGCAATAAGAGAATTAGCCAGGAAAACCCACGAGAATATCACCTGAAATAACAACCAACACCCCATTGATCAACTACACCACTACTTCTATATATATATATATATATTCTATGGATACTCTGTGTGCGTGTGTTAGTGTGTGTATATATATGTATGATAAATATGATGTCTGTAATGTGTGGAAATAATATGACTGGTCACTTTCCTAGTTCCTGCTCATAAATGTGGAGATTGAATATAATTGTTACCAATTGCCTGACATTTCTCATATTTAATTTAAATCCTTTACACCACATAAACCTGTCACCAAACTTTTACTTTTTGGTAATTACTTCTATACATATTTTTAAAATGTATGAATTGTTTCACCAAAATGTATTAATTTATTAGTATTAATCATTTTATTAAAAGTATTAATTTATTAAAAAGTGGTATTAATTAATCACGCCCTAATTGTACTGAACAACAATGTTTTTAAAACCGGACCGGTCACTGAACCGGACATTAAATTGGGTCACCGGGTTACTGGTTTGACCGGTTCAACCGGTGTAAAAAAAACGGATAGTTAAAATATATATATATATATATATATTTAATAAAATCATTAAAATTAAAATTACATAAAATTATAATATAAATTTTAAAAGTAATGCATATCTAATAAGAATGAATCCGTCAATATATTATGCAAATAATAAGAAATGATGCTACCTAGTTATTAAGTTATTCTCCTAAAATATCTCATCACAAGATTTAAAATTTTGTTTAATATTAATTTCTTAAGAGGTTTTGCACTGCAACGTGGGGTTTGACACATTCTCCACCCTCTCTCTCCCACTTTCACAGTTTCTCTCTAACGGTGGACACAAAAACTATAACGAAACGGTATTTGATAAATCGATAGTTTTAGGCCAACCACTCTTCACAGTTTACATATCAGAACCTTTAAGGATCAGTATTTGGAAGAGTATCTGTCAAGAATCAAGATCTGGAAGACGGCAAGGCGTTTGAGTTTCATTCTTCTTCGTTTTTTTTTTTAAAAGTTGAAAAAACCGAGTCAATCGGGTCACCGGTTCACCGGTTAAACCCGATTTTTAACCGGTTCACACTGGTTCAGCTGAAAACCGTTTTCCACTATGAACCGGACCGGCCACCTGACCGGTCCCCGGTTAACCAGGTTGAACCGGCCGGTTATGGGCCTGATGGGCTCATTCAAACTGGGCCGAGAGAAACTGATTGTCATCGTTCAGATCACACTACATGTTGTGTCTTCTTCCCACTACTATTATGCACACTGAGGGACACGGGCTCAAGTTTCATGATTGTTGGAGACGGAATGAACGGTGTAAGGGGGAAGGCACAATCATTCCTTACTCTTCTCTCACACCTCTCTATCTCAGTTGCACGTCTCAAATTTACAAGGAAAGAGACGAAGAATATATATGGAAGCTGTCAACACACCTAGGGTTTCAATCTTGAAGGGCCTCATGACTTGGGCAAATGGCTAAAACCGAAATGGGCTCAAGCCAACAAATTCTCCACCTTTTTTGTCATTCCCACATACACACAAAACATTCCGAAAATTCGCAGGAGTTCATCATCGCCCAAAAAAAACAAGCACACACCAGCCACCTGCAAAAGAAACAACACAAAAGTTAAAGGAGGAAAATAATAGCAAAAACAAGAATGTTATTAAGGACAAAACAAAGTTCTAAAAAAACATGCATGACACAAGGTTTTGAAGCAAAAAAAAGTTTTGACAACCAAAAACAATTTTGACACACAAGTTACAAACAAAAACAGTTTTGACACAATACTACAACTAATAATGATAATGTAAGAAAATTTATACTCCTATCCTTAAAATATGGACAATAATTTTTTTAAAGGTAAATATGAATCTATTAAAATCGAGTACAAAGGGTACTCAAATTCCGCCAAAACAATTCGGAAACCATTACAAAGCTTGCGATATATACTCTAACGGATGTCAATCCCATGACGAGAAAGGGACAACAAAGACTATTGGATAATGGAAACAAATTTACTTTTAAGAATAAAATTTAATGTCATTGATAAGGCTCATCAATCATGTATGAACTTTCCTTAAAAATCAAATCATTACGTAACTTCTAGATCTTCCAAATCGTACATTACCATATTGGGCCCGACATTTTCCTTCTACTCTTGCTCCTTTATGTGAGGATGAACTCAAGGAAATGCTCCCGAACCGAGGATGAGGATAATGACTTACCAAGCCATTCAGAGATGGATTTCCACACCAACAACGTTACTGGACAAGTGATCAAAAGATGATTCGTCATATCATTTTCTAATGTCATTATTCTACGCACTATTACTATTATATATAACACTATCAATATTTAAAAATTATTTGATTTTTTAAACAATGATAATGCAAAAATATAATGGTTATACTTAGAAGAAAACAATTCAAGAAGTTTGTCCTTTTCAAACTCTCATAATTTGTTTTGTTATTTTTAAATTGGGAGAAAAAGAAATATATCCACTTTCATTTTAAAGTAAAGTGTTAAACCCATTTCATATAAGAAAAAAGATATATATCCATTTTTTAATAAAAATAAATATATACCCTTATTAAAAAAAATAAACTATACCCATATGAATTGATCCACATACCTCTTAATTTCTTAAGACTTAAATGATAGGTTATTTCTCTTTTCTTTAATTTTATTAGATATATCCATCTTTATTTATTTTTATTATATCTTAATTTTGTAAATTAAATAAAAAAATATCAAATAATTTATTATAATAGATATTTAATATATTGCATCAATAGAATTAATAAATAATATTTTTTATTAAAATAATTTTAAATAAATTTAACGATGTTGATCAATTTCTTTTTTTCATTATTCTTTACAATTATAAATATCATTAATTTCACTTCTAAGATTGAATAAATCCTTTCTAATAATAAATTTTATTAAATCTAGTAAATCTATTTTATTCACCTCATATCTTTAATTTTAAAACTTATAATATGCATTTGAATATAGTATTTAATTAATAAATATTTATAAATTTATTTATATCTATCTATCTATCTATATCTTAATCTTAATATTATATATTGGTAAACCTGATTCAGCTTATGTGGCGAAACCACGTTAGTCTGCGTAAAATTCAATTCAACCAGATTATTTCGTTTCAAAATCGTGCATTCTCATTAAAAGTTATTTAAATTAGTTTTTTTTAATATATCTAATTAAATGAAATCTTTTATTTTTTAAAATCTTGATCACGTTGAGTGGATACAAATATCATCTAAGATTCATATTCTTAATATATATTCCCTCTATTTTTAATTAGATGTCGTTTTAGTCTTTTGAAATATTTTTAAAATAGATGTCGTTCTGGAGTTTTCTCCCCCCTTATCTCATATTTGCCCTTAATATGGTAATTTGAAATTTGAAATTTCCTATAAAAATATCGTGTGTATATTTTTTCAGTTAATAGCAATTATTGTTAAGAATATTTAAATAATAATAATAAAGGTTAATTTTAGAAAAAAAGTATGTCCCCAGAATGACATCTATTAAAAAATGGAGGGAGTATTAAGTTTTTTTTTAATAAATCTAATTAATTTTTTTTTTTAAATCTTGGCCACGTTGCTTCAAGTGGATACAAATATCATCCAGTGAGATTCATACATTTAATATATATTCATCTAAATTTTGGAGTACGTGAAAAGATTTGTTTTGTTCTTTTTTTTTTTTGTTTTATATTCTGCTTTAGAATGAATTATTTTAAGGGTTGAGGTAAATAATTTGAGTTCTATATTTATTAGGAATGAGTTTATTCTTTTATGCTTATAGCGAATTTTTTAATTTAATGAAAATAGTATATTCTCATTAAAAGTTATTTAAATTATGTTTTTTTTAATATATCTAATTAAATTAAATTTTTTATTTTTTTTTTAAATCTTGGTCACGTTGAGTGGATACAAATATCATCTAAGATTCATATTCTTAATATATACTCCCTCCGTCCATAAAAAATGTGCTCATTTCGTTTTGACATGTTGTACGGAAAGGTAAATTAAGTACGTTTATGGACGCAATTTTTTTTATCTTCATCATCCAATAATCACTTAATTACTCAAGTTATCATTATATTTACTCACAATCAATTATGTTATTCATAAATGAATTTAATTTACTTTTTCGTACAACATGTCAAAACGAAATGAGCACAGTTTTAATGGACGGATGGAATATTAAGTTTTTTTTAATATATCTAATTAAATTAAATTTTGTATTTTTTTAAATCTTGGCCACGTTGCTTCAAGTGGATACAAATATCATCCGGTGAGATTCATATCCTTAATATATTTTCATCTTACTTTTGGAGTACGTGATTTTTTATTTTTTTTATGTTTATATTCTGCTTTAGTGTGAATTATTTTGAGGATTGAGGTAAGTAATTTGAGTTCTAAATTGATTTGGAATGAGTTTCTTCTTTTATGCTCATATCGATTTTTCTAATTTAATAATTTTGTTTTGTATATTGCAGGAAGTATTGATGTAAGTGATTTGAATTCTGAATTAATTATAAAAGTTTATTGCATTTGTGTAATTAAATTAATGATTTTATTTTGGATATTGTAGAAAATATTGAGGTAAGTAATTTAAATTTTATGTAACTAAATTAATATTATTTTTTTGTATATTGCAGTGAGTGTTGAGATAAGTAATTTGAGTTTTGAATTGGTTATGAATGTTTAATTTGAGTTCTAAATTGGTTATGAATGTTTATTGTAACTATGTAATTAAATTAATAATTTTATTTTGTATATGCAAAGAGTTTTGAGTTAAATAATTTGAGCTGTATATTAATGTGTAATTAAATTAATGGTTTTTTTTTCTTAATATTTCAGAGAGTATTGAAGTAAGTAATTTGAGTTCTAAATTGATTATGATAGTTTATTGCAATTGTGTAATTTAATTAAAGCATGTGTAATTAAATTAATGATTTTGTTTTGCAGGGAGTATTGAGATAAGTAATTTTAGTTCTGAATGTTTATTGCTTCTTTCAATCATGTCTGAATCTGATTGTATTTTACTTTTTCTTTGTCGTGAGTAATTATTTTGTATATTTCAGAGAGTTTTTTTTTATATGTGATTCTTCTAATTTGATGAATTTGTTAATCTGATTTTGTGTTGTATATTTAATTTGATTTTATTTTTACTATATATTGGTAAATCTGATTTAGCTTATATGACAAAACCACATCAGTCTGCGCAAAACACAATTCAACTAGATTATATATTCTTTTTTATTTTCGAACCATATTTATTTTTATGGATCTAATTAAATTAAATTTTTTTTATCACATTTATTTATAAAAAATATGATATGATTATATATATTTTTATCATCATATCTACTTATAAAAAAATATGATATGATTCTGTATAAGTCATATATTCTCTTATATATTTAGGCCTTGATATTGATAATAAATTAATATTCTTTTGTAAATAGTTTCGCCTCTGATCAAATAACTACTCTTTTTTATTATTTTAAACAAATTATATATTTTTTTTGAACATTTAAAATTTTAAAACCATGATTATAAATGACCTAAAATAAATAAAAAAGTAATAACATATTTTTTTTTATTCAGCCCGCGAAATTCGCGGGGATAGTGGGGTAGTGGTGGGTGAGTGTATTTTTAAATGAAAATTGTAAAATGGATATATTTTTTTTTCTTCTTATTGTGATGGATTTAAATCGTTTTTTTTAAATTAAAATGGGTATATTTGCAAATTTTCACTTTTAAATTTTCATACTTATTTTTTGATACAATCTTAGTGTTAAGAAAAGGGTTAACAGACATTATAATTATCCTTCTTTTTTTTCATTCGTGTAGTTTTCATTTCGAAGTCGAATAGAATTTTAAAAATCAAATTCGAAGTAAATATAGGGTCAGACTAATTAATTTTAATTGATGGCACACTGCCATTTCTGATTAGTCTATATTCACTATTTCCCGGCTTGATATGTAAGGCCATTAAATTGTTGAAAATTACTTTATGTACCACAATAAATACCAAAATCTCGAAAAACGTAAAAAAATATTTCTTTTTCAAAACTTCCCTCTTATCTTTCAAGAATTTGAAGCGCCTTCAATTCATTACTATCACTTCAAACCCGTGATCAATTATTTTGTAAATTACCAAACACCCTGCAAATTCTCTCTCCCACCATTAATGGAATCTGGACTCAGCTGTCTGTATTTTGAATGCAATTCATTCAATTTAAATCCACCCATTAATTTCTCATCAATTTTATATCAATCAAATTCCCTATATAAGAGACGCACTGTTGCCCAATTCTTCAGATTGTTTCCCAATGATGCGCGATGGCTACGACAGCGACACCGCCGTGGCGACGGCGAGGAGGCGGCGGAGAGAAATCTGTTGGAGTTTCACTTGTATATCGCCCTGGTTTATCTTTTGGCGTTGGTTCAATTGTGGAAAATCAAGGGTTTCAAGAAACAGGGTCGTGAAGAAAAATTGGGGAGAGGGGAAAATGGAGGGAGGTTTTGATGTAAAGAGGAAAAGTGGGATTGTGTCATCCTCTTTCAGGTGAGATGTTTCTGGTAAAACGACAACTGATAGAGACGCAACTTTTTCTCTTGATCCCCTGTATTTCTTGCACATAACCTGTTTGTGTTTTTGCCTGACTGAGTTTTTTCACATGTTTTAAGCAGATATACCCAAAGAGGCACCTTTCGACATCGGTGTTGGATTTGGTTTTGTTTTTCTTGTTAGAAGTGAGCTCAACAAGATGGTTGAGTTGCGTAAAACAGTTGAATTGCTGATTCAAAATTTCCATATAGAAATTGATAATCAAGAAACAGAACAGCATTATATGCCATCAAGGCCCAGCATATCTTCTTCCTTATCAAAAACTCATGTCCAAGAAATCCTGTATGATGAAGAACATGATTTGGGTCGATGTGTATCTCCTAACGATGTTAAAAGATCTCAAAGTAGATTTGGCAGTAACCTCTTTAGACGAGAGAGAAGTTTTAGAATGGATCAACTTGAGGCAGAACTTGAAGCTGAATTTGATCGTCTTCAACTCCAGATGGACGATGGAGGATACATTTTAAACTATTCGCCACAGCCATATGCGGAGGTACACAGTTTTATGGACTAATTGGAAGTTATTTCTCTATTAACATGATTTTAATTTATGTTTCCAGTTTGCTTCAAGTTTTGATTAATCAACGAAAGTAGAACCAAATAATTATGATGAAATGAAGTAGAATAGAGAACAAATAGTCCTAGAGCCATCATGAATGGACATCTAGTCAGATTCTTGATTCCGATTCTGCATAAAACAACGATATCAGTCTCTGTGATGATTATATCCATTGTATGTCTTGTTTCCAATGCTGAGTGGTTGAAGTTTGATTATGCAGGAAAATATGGAGGACAGTGCAACTGAACTTGCTGAAGAAATAAGTGATCTACATGAGACGAGCAACAACGAGTTGTATGGTGTTTCCCCAAGAGATGTCGAGAGAAGATTGCATGAAGTTTTGGAAGAAAGACAGCTAGAAAGGATAAACGAGCTCGAATCAGCTTTAGATTATGCAATACAACAACTTAAAGAGAAAGAAAGAGAGCTTTGCTGGTGGAGGGACTCTGCCCGCCTTGTTGCTCATTGCCTCCCGGTCATCCCGAGCTTGTTAAGGGAGTTCAAACAAGCCATGGAAGAGGAATATGCAGTTAAGGAGATGGGCAAAAGATTGATGAAGAACTCCATAAGCGAATGCAATATCCAGAAAGTTTAGAAAAATGTTTATGTATTATATTAAGGTTTGCCAACTTTAATTTTGTAACTGAATCTATTTGTGTTTTTATTTTTCAGTGTTTTGGAATTTCCTCTTCTTTAAATGCACTTATAGGTTTGGGTGGTTTAAAAAATTGAACTCACAGTACTGAGAATTTGAAATATGGATAAAATGAGACTTTTTATCTTTGAATTAGTTCTGGGTAATTAGCTTTGAGATCTTATTATTAGAGACTATCAACTCTGGGCATAAATTAATGAATCATAAATATTACAATTCTATATTTTAATTAATCCAAATAAACTACTCTTTTTTTTTAAAACACTTTGGCTTATTCTTTAATTATCCATATTAGCTACTTTTCACTTCCTCAGGAGAGGCTCGAGCTTAACATCTTTGAGCTCCTGGGCTTGGGCCCAACTTTCATATTTCAAAGCTTGTGATCCTCGAAGCCCAATATCCCGAGCCCATATTTCAAATCTCAAATTCAAAATTTGGCCAAGTTTGCAGGACTGAATTCCTCTACGTGTTGAATATATTTTCAATTACTAATATTTTATATTTTATACTTTCAAATGATATTTAATGTCCTCAAATTTACGAGCAACCTCTTTTTTTTTTTTAAGGTAGAAAACTACATGCATGTCACTAATATATGCTCCATGCTTATGCAATTATTACACATACATAATTTCGTGCAAATTACCAATAAACACTTAGTTTCTTGACGAAAACGTTGTTAGGTGCACTACAGTAATGAAAAGGGAGTTTTAGTGAATTACATTCACTCCAACTTGGCGAATATAAATCATTTATGTTAGCTTACAAAATATAAACATTAGTTTCAAAATACTAATGCATGTTCGTTTATAGAATAATATAAACTAGATCTAAAAATTTAACAAAATCATAATTTATAATACATCCACTCACTTACATTCTCTCATACTTTTATTGTTCAATATCACATATTTATTTTATACAATACAATAATCTCACTGTCATTTACTTTTCACTATATTTTTGTTAATTCTATCCTATTAGTATATTTTATCAACTAAGCATATACAAAAATTAAATTAACTATCTTTTACCATTGAAATATTCAGAGTCTTTCCAATACTGTCAAATTAATCTTTACAGTTAGGTAGGGTCAAAGCATTCATTTAATTTAGTGCATCCTACTTCGTGATAAGAACTGTTCAACTTTATTTAAAAAGTAATTAAGAAAAATTAACTTTTTCTAAAATCGCTATGACTTTCAAATTTCAATACGAATACCATTGCTTTCAAGGCCTTGAAAACTTATTTTATTTATGGGTCATTAATTTAATTTATTTGACATCAATATATTAGTCATTAACAATAACATGTTTATTCTTTTCGCTTAATTCATTTTCATGACAAAGTTTCTTATTAAAAAGTTGCAAGATAAACAGATGGAAAACATCCCCTTGTAGCATTAGTTGAGCAAAGCTCAGGAATTTTGTTTTGGTTATCAAAAGAAGGAAGAAAGAAAATGCAACAGCAACATACCATGACAACTGGATCCCGGCGAAAATTAGGGCACGGCAAATGGCGTCGTTATATATACATAACATTCTTAAATTTCAGGTATTCGGTTATTAAAAAGGAAGAACATGTAACAGGTAAAATTTAAATCTGAATCAGTTAGAAATTAAAAATCTTAAATTTCTTAAATTTCAGGTATTCGATTATCAAAAAGGAAGAACATGTAACAGGAAAATTCGAATATGAAATTAAAAATAAGGCGCCCACCTTGGGCGTTCGAACCCCTGACCACAAGGTTAAGAGCCTTGCGCTCTACCAACTGAGCTAGACGGGCTTACATGATTTTGTCGGAATTCACTACGTAATTGAGACCTAGTTTTATATTTGGGCGAGAATAAGGGCACGGCATACGGCGTCGTCCAGCATAACATTATTCAGTTGCTCTTCATTTAGTTGGGCTTGGGCCCAGGCTCAATGGAATTGCTTGCGGCTAGGCATCTTTAGGAAGTAATAAGCCCCACAAAAGCCCGAAGCTCTAAAGTGGGTTTGTTTTAAGTTTTAAAATATAAAATCGGTTTGTTCAGGACTTGAAAATCACTTTTGAAATATCATCCCGACACAACACTTTGATCATACTTTCAAATATAATCAATTATTTCCCAACAAACTAACAATTAATCGGATTTGATCTTATGTCTATGGACACAAACTTATATGTCTACCGCTTATGTGGCGCGCCACATATATAAGGTCCCCATTATTATTTAATTAATTTTTTTAATTAATTCAATATTTTCATTTATATATATATATATTATATTTTACCCAATTTCATTAGTTATATTAATTTTTTTTACCCGACCCGAACCCAACCCCAAATTTCTAAAGGTTCATAGTTTCATCGACAAATGATTTAATTTAATTTATGGGTTTAGATTTAGGTTTATATAATTAATTTGCCCATTAAAATTAATATATATTTAAATTATAATTCACATCATTCAATTTCAATTTTCAATATTGCACATAATTTGCCCATTAAAAAAAATCTTACTCATAATTTGATATAAAATTAAATTACACTCGACTAAAAAAGCTCTAAAAGATACACACTTTACTATATACCAGAATTTCAAAATTCCCCATATTTTTTAAGAGTGTGTCTTATGCACCGTTCACTCTATAGTATATTTTAGAATTATGCAATTTATTGCACTAAAATATGCAACTTGTTTACATTTAACCGTGCAATTTATTTTCCATATTAATAGTTGCACAATTCAATGTAAGCAAATTGCATAATTTTAAAATACATTATATAATGCACGATGAACCTAGTGCATACAAGACTTAGTCATTTTCTAAACTTAGTTTTAAAAATCATCTAAAATCCAAAACAAATATCACCTAAAATTATCTGATAAAGAAGTGGTTGCTCTTCTGCCAATTCAAAAATAAAAATTCTTTTTTTTTTTTTTTTTTTTAAACCAATTTCTTTTTTTTTCTATTCAACCCAAAATTTCAGATTTCGAAACTTCTATTTTTTCACCCAAAAGAAGTCTTGTCAAAAGTTCATTAAAAAATAAAATTGTTGAAAAAATTGAGCTGGCAAGAAATCAATTGATCGATTGATAGGCATTAGAGTGGTACGGAATATGGAAAGATTTCCCTCATCAATAAATGTTTTTGTACAATTTAACTAATTACAACATTTCTGAAAAATACTACAATCTTGAGGTTGATTTTTTTTTTGAAAAGTTTAGGACCAGTTCTGAAAACTTTCCAAATGCTCCAATTGAAGATCCTTTTTTTTAAATCTCAGATAAGCCCTCGAAAGAGCAGAGGTTCTTGTTCATACACAAAGCCAATATAAACACCCCTGCTTCAACTTAAGCCTAATAGAGATAGATCATTTCCAAACATTTGAACATTAGCATTTGTTTACTTGATTGCATTTGTTCTGATAAAAGGTTAGAAAAAATGGATGGGGTAATCTCTTTCAGACTAGTAGTAGCTCAAGTGTGGAGAAATACGAGCATGAAGAGGCATTGAAACGGGCGAGGATGCCAACTTTTGAAAAGGGATTATACTCAATGAAGTAGATGCTGAGAATCTTGGATTTTGGAAAGACTGACTCTTTTATTGGCTTTGGCTGGAAGGAGAGAGAAGGCAGAAAATATTAACCAGATCCTGATATTGATATGTTATGAAGGTAATCAAATATTATGATGGATCCTCATACCAATGTTTGAAATATTTGATGGATCTTCATAAAGTCAAAACAAATATTACAACTGATATCGTGGCCACATGGGGGCACATTGTATTCTGCATATATATAGATGAAGAATAGACAAATAACAACCAATGCACGTAAACTGAATAGTTGGCAAACTATATGTTGGAGAATTGGGTTTGACCCAAGTGGAAATGGCTTGGTCCATTTCAAATAAATTATTGGAGAGTTAAATTAAATTAAATTATTAAGTGTGCATCTTTGAGCTATAATTTTTGTGGGCTCCATTGCTCGTTTTTCCGTGTTTTTGAGTTCGTAGCAAGCTTCGATGATGTATAACCGTGAGTAAACTAATTCTCGGTGTGAATAATAAAGAGATAATAACTCTAAGGTGCACAAATAAGTAATAAGAATACTAAATACAAATGCAATTTTTATTACTTTACATGGTGCACAAAAAAAAAATCTTTGTTTGAAAAAAAAAAAAAAATTGCACTTTGTACCAAAAAGTTGCATTTGAACCTTAGAGTTTTTTAATTTTGTACTTTGCACCTTAAAGCTTTCCCCCCAATAATAAATTGGCTCAAAATGATGAGGTTGAAAAATTGAAAAAAAAAATTCTAGATTTTTCCTCCAACTTATTAGTCTTTATGATGACTAATTAAGGAGAGACTCTCCAAACTCCATGCAATTATGTGGAGACCTCTTGCTTACTTCTCCACACCCTATTTAAGGGTCATCTCTCCCATTGCATAAACACACTTAAAATTGTATCCCACGTCTCATATTTCCCGTGTTCTTGTTTTAGTCTTGCAAATGGGTTCTAGCTACGAAAAGTTCGAAGGAACTGCTTCTCGTTGCTTCAGTGTGATTGGGCATTGTACATTGGGAATTCATTGCTCTTGAAGGCCTGAAGCTTAATAGGCGAGCAAATTGAGCTTAAGGGCAAGTGGTTTGCCACTGCCTCGTTCAGGATTTAAATCCGAATTTATTTGGGTCTTTTCTTTAATTTCCAAAACTTAAATTTTACAAAAGGTTTACTAAGTGCACTAAAACTATTGCTATCAAGGTTCCAACAATCTTAAGCTCAATTTTCATTAATATATAAGTTTATGGATTTTTCAAAATGAGTGATAGTTTGAAAATGAAGCAAACTTTAAGAGAGTTTTGCAAACAAGAAGATGGGTTTGTTTTTAAATAAATCAAAGTGTCTCAACTAACGTAAAAAGAAACATTTGCTGTAAATAATTGTTGGTTTAGCTAACTAAATTAATTTAATTTTCTGGAAAGAAATACTATGCTTGAGTGGATGAACAATTATAAAACAATTGGAAAAATTCATAAAACAGTCAGCTTATTTCCAAGAATAAGAGGATAATTATTTAATTTAAATGAGATTAACCCACATGCGAAGGTTGATGGTGGGATTTAATCCGATGCTCAGATCATATGAGGAAGGGCCTAAATGGCGCTAAAATTGTGTATTGATATTCAAAACTCTATTTTTGTGAGATGGAATATTGAGGTTGCAGACCCTACAATTAAAAATCTTAAAACAATGTGTAACGCCCTTGAATTAACGTGGCACTTTGTGAGCAATTTGGTTGATCATATTTTAGAATAAAGGCCATACTAATTGAGGTTGCTGGTATGTAGCTTAACTAAATACATTTGGTCAAATTAATATATGGGAACAGCAATATGAAATGTGCAAGGCCATACAGTCTTCTGTAGCGTGGGCCAAAAGAAATAAAATTTAATATTGGTTGGAGTCTTCGGGACGTCCAATGATCAAAAGAAATTTATTTGTTTGCTTGGATTAATCTTGAAGAGGAGATATTCAACCACTGGGCTGCAAGGATGATTTCTATGGATTAATTTATTTATAATACTTGAGGTATTATAGATATAACTTTATAACGGGGTTTCTTAATTGCTGTATATATTTTTTATTTGAGCTCAAATAGTTTTTGTGCTTGAGAGCACAAATTGGTTTTAGTCCAAAATTTAACTCGGTATAATTCGTGAGAAATCATTTAAGAGTCAAAGATGATTGATATTAATCGTGGGATGAGTTTTATATTTGAATTCTGTGTGAGTTTCTTGGATCATTGCCCTTGATGATGATATCAAATGTAAGATTTGATGACAAGTGCTTGAGAGTTGAGAATATATTTTTGTGGTTTGATTCGTATAGTTTGTTTGAAAATTATTTACGAGTAAATGATAATTGTGATTCGACAAATTTTGAACTTTTTTGCCCAATAAAATATAAGTCGAATTCATTGAGTGTGAATTCTAAACATTTGGTTTTCCAATGTATTTCGAGTTTTTGTCCACATTTGATGAATTCTTATTCACAATTCAGAGGACTTGCAACTCGAATGTGGGGGATGAAAGCCTCCGTATACTGCAGGGATTCGAGCCCAGGTCTCCACGGCCACAACGTGGAATTCTTTTACACTGAAAAATGGTGGTTAGTGTGCTCAAGTTTTGAGCTAGTTTGCTAACTAGTGTTGTTATTCGAGATTTCACAAGTCCAGTCGAGCTCTCGAGCTACTTGATTCGGATGACGGCTATACTGATTACACTATTTTAGATATATAGTTGTATTTGAAGGGTGCACAAATGTGAATTGGATTTCAAAGTCCAAGAACATAAAATCCACTAGTGGTTACATCTTTGTGATGGGAGGAGCAGTGATCTCTTGAGAATCCTGCAAACAAACTTGTATTATCTGATCAACAATGCAACTAGAGCTCATTGCTATGGTTTTAATTACTGAAAAAGCTGAGTAACTTCATAGTTTCTTGGAAGACGTTCCAATGTGTTTGAGGTCAATGTCACCTATTAGGTTACATTGTGATAGTTTGTTAGCTAATGGAAGAGCAACTAACAACGTGTATAACGGGAAGTCTCGGCATATACGTCGAAGACCTAAATCAATGGAAAATATATTGAAATCTGGTGTTATAACTTTGGACTATGGGAGATCTAAAGAAAATATTGCGGACTCATTAACGAAAGGTATTTCAAGAAACCAAGTTTAGATTTCATCGAGGGGAATGGGATCGAAGCCCGTGAAATTGATTACCACCCATGATGGCAACCCAACCTGAATTGTAAACTCCAATTTGCAGGTTCAATGGGGCAACCGAATTGTGGGGGGTGGTCGAACAAAGCACAAGGGAAAAGAGTTCCCAGCCTATTCCTGTGGTGAAAGAGTGATAGACTTGTCCATTGAAGGATAAGCTTTAGCTTTTAATGATCCTTATACATTGATACGTGGAGTATGACAAGATACTCTTAATAAGAGATCACCTATATCGAATGTAGAAGGAGCCGCTTCTATGAGATGATTTGAGGGCTAAATCTCTAGAGCATTTGATGAATATTTCCAAGGCAGTTCAGGGCCAAAACGGACGACAACGAAAGGACTGACTAGTAGTTTAGAGGAATCGTTGTGTGAGTGTCATTGTCTTGGTACACTGCAAATGCCGAACAGTTCAAGGCATCGAGTCCACTGGTTGGCAAGTGTATCCGATGGTACTTCACTAGGGAAGGTTCAAGGCTCACAACCACCTTTCCCGATGCAGCGAATTCTCATGGAACCCTTGTTTTTCATTGTTTGGTTGCACATGAATACATCTGACCAATTTTTCATTCATGTGGGGCATTGTTGGAGAATTGGGTTTGACCCAAGTGGAAATGGCTTGGTCCATTTTAAATAAATTATTGGAGAGTTAAATTAAATTAAATTATTAAGTGTGCATCTTTGAGCTATAATTTTTGTGGGCTCCATCGCTCGTTTTTTCGTGTTTTTGAGTTCGTCGCAAGCTTCGCGATGATGTATAATCGTGAGTAAACTAATTCTCGGTGTGAATGATAAATTGACTCAAAATGATGAGGTTGAAAAATTGAAAAAACATTTTCTAGATTTTTCCTCCAACTTATTAGTCTTTATGATGTAGTATTAAGGAGAGACTCTCCAAACTCCATGCAATTATGTGGAGACCTCTTGCTTACTTCTCCACACCCTATTTAAGGGTCATCTCTCCCATTGCATAAACACACTTAAAATCGTATCCCACGTCTCACATTTCCCGTGTTCTTTTTTGAGTCTTGCAAAGGGGTTCTAGCTACGAAAAGTTCGAAGGAACTGCTTCTCGTTACTTCCGAAAGCAGTGTGATTGGGCGTTGTACATTGGGAGTTCATTGCTCTTGAAGGTCTGAAGCTTAATAGGCGAGCAAATTGAGCTTAAGGGTAAGTGGTTTGCCACTGCCTCGTCCAGGATTTAAATCCGAATTTATTTGGGTCTTTTCTTTAATTTCCAAAACTTAAATTTTACAAAAGGTTTACTAAGTGCACTAAAACTATTACTATCAAGGTTCCAACACTATAACACCTGGCTGGAATGGAGGGTAGTAACTTAAACAAAGTGATTCAATACTGAGGATAAGAAATTGCTAAAGAGAAATAGAATGGGAAATCAGATTATTATTAAATAAACAAACCTATACAATTTTATTCCTGCCTACAACTATCAAATTGATAAAAAAAATTCACCCTTTTTTTCTTGGAACAATTAATACCTGGAATTATAATAACAGATTTCTAATGCAAAAGATCTAACATTGCTGTTCTTAGGCAGCCGCCACAGAATTATAATACTTGGAATCACAATCACCCCTAGTTTTCACTATCGTGTTTGCATATGTTCTTTAAGCACCTATCAATTGCTAGTTAACAAGAAAATATAATTTTGCACTGTAATAAAAGTGTTTACATCTCTAATGACTAGTTCTAGTTTGTCATTCCTCATATTTCATTTCCCAACCTGAAGGCAGTAAACATATGAGCATGCACTAACAGTTGAAAAAATATTAAACCATCGAAATAGTTATAGTCAAAATTTTAAAAATAAAAAAGAGATAATGACTCTAAGGTGCACAAAATAGGAAGTAGTAACTCTAAGGTACAAATGCAATTTTTTATTACTCTAAGGTGCACAAAAAATTGTACTTTGTTTGAAAAAAAAACTGCACTTTGTACCAATAAATTGCATTTGAACCTTAGTTTTTTTATTTTGCACTTTGCACCTTAAAGCTTTCCCCCCAATAAAAAACAGATTATAAAAAAGTTATGGGATCAAAAATATTTTTTTCCAAGTCTGTTCATTTATGTTTCTAAGCCTTCTGAGAAGCATGAGCTCGTTTTGTGATGTGGTTAGGCAGAGTATAAATACAGCTCATGACGCTTCGTAAATGCATGCTTCTATCACTTTTCACAAATTGAAATTGCATTTCTCCCTCCAGAATTTTCGTTCCCTCTCTCTTTCTGGTGTGAATGGTGTGAATGTAACATTTGTGTCATCTAACCTAAAAGTCTAAAACTTATGAAAATGTATGAAATTAATTTATTTATATAGTTACTTATCAACTCGTTCTTTCATTTAGTTGGGACACGACCAATCTGAAACGAATTACTACAGTACAGAGATTTTGGTTAGCATTAACTCGAAATAGTGATAGTTATTAAGACGTTTAATTGAACCCCTAAATCTTAATTTAAGCCATGTGGTGGGGCCCATTCGACTTTAACTAAATAAGTTCATATATTTCTAGAAACAAAGACATAAAAGTCAATTCCACAAAAGATGGTAGTACTTTGTTAATCAATTCATCAGCTAAATTTTATTTCCTGACTAATTCATCTGCACGAAATCTTTTTAAAGATGTTTACAAAAACAATTTATGAAATCATCACCAAGTAAGATTCAATAATTTATTATTCTCACCATCCCACAAATATAATGCATATTTGAAATTTTACGCTGTTGTGTGCCAAATGATTTGAGGTAATTATTTGGCATTCTTATGTCAATAAATCACAAATGGATGGCTCACTAACCTCTATAAAAAATAAGATAGATGGCGAATTGTCATCCATGCCCGCGAGTCGCTCACTAGCCGCTACTACGGGCGACCCACTTTCCATTCTTCCGAAACCCGCGACGGGCACCGTTGATCGCCATGCCACGCCCATGCCGATGGTCGCCCATGCCCGCCCATGCTCGCCCGGGGTTGCCATGGTCGCCCATGCCCGCGCATGCTCGCCCGGGAGTCGCCATGGTCGCCCATGCCCGCTCATGCTCACCCGGGAGTCACCATGATCACCCATGCTCGCCCGGGAGTCTCCATGCCCGCCCATGCTCGCCCGGTGGTCGCCATGGTCGCCCGGTGGTCGCCATGGTCGCCCGAGAGTCGCCATGGTTAGCCCATGCTTTCGCCAGGTCACCGGTGGTCGCCATGCTATACCCCATGGATGTGCTCGCTTTGAGTCGCCATGGTCGCCCATGCCGGGGAGTCGCCATGGTCGCCCATGCTCGCCTCGGGAGTCGCCATGATTGCCCGGTGGTCGCCATGCTCGCCCGGGAGTCGCCATGGTCGCCCATGCCCGCCCATGCTCGCCGAGTCGCCATGCTCCTTTGGTCGCCATGCTCGCCTCTAGATGACCGAGCTCGCATGGTCGCCATGGTACGCCCATGCGCCCCATGCTAACTGGACCGCTTCGTGCTTTCGCCGATGGTCGCTCGCGAATCGTCTATACTTAGCCAATTTTCTGGGGTTTGTGGTCGAGGTCGAGGTAAACATGATAGGGAGACGTAAAAGTCAAAGTTTTTCCACTTACCGAGACCTGATTTTGGATAACCTGGCACGCAAACAACCAACATCAGGAATCTTACCCAAAAATGGCCGAGAAAAATCTGAGGATATTGCTGGTTCTACCGCGGCGAACTCAAGAGGGAAATCCTAAGCGCAAATCTCCGCGCTACCTGCAAACCGCCAATTTGGAGGTGCCTGTGGCGTGTCTAGATATGCGAGACTAAGGTGTAGAGTATGCGGTAGAGTCAAAAGTAGCTGGTGACAATTAATGCTCGATAAAAATTCCATCGAGAGAAGTAGCGAGGCCAACTAGATGGCCATTTTGCATGTACTATAAATAGGAGAAGTTGAGACTCATTAAGGGGTCGACAAATTTTACATTCAATACAACGGCTTTATCAGCCAACAAAAAAAAGGTCTTCGGCCCAAATCCTCTCGCATTTACTTTCTCGCATTTATTTCCCAGCTTTGAACTTTCACCATTAGCATTCAATGAGGAACATTCACTTTGTTCTTCATTAATTGCATCTCACTCTCATAATTATTTGTTTGTAGTACCAAATCACATAGCCACATCATAAATCTCGTCCCGTAAATTTTTTGTATACAACATACGCAAACTACTAAAACAATATTGTTGTGCTTGCAATTCTAAATTTTACTAGTAACTTTCTAAATAGTAACTTTCTAAATATACCCTTTATTGTTATTTACAATGAAGACTTCACTTTAATATAATAACATGCATATTTCAATTTAAATAGGAGCATTTTAAATAATTTGCACATTTTTAATATAAAAACGGTTTTAAATTGATACACTATGAAAAGGATATGATGACTATCTTTGTGGGACAAAGGAAGTAAAATGCATAATTTTCATAAAACATAAATTTGACTAATTATAAATATAAAATTTTATAAGTAACAATATAATTCACGGAACTTTAAAACTATTTTAATTGCATCAGAGTGTTTTATATATATATATATATTGTCATTTCATTTGCAAACATGGAATTATCAAGTTCAAGGGGAAAAAATCTAACCTGAAACTTTTTTGGGCATTCTCTCTTGTTAAAATAGGGATTAATTAATCTAAATTCGACAACTCCTAAAAGGAATTCATTATTTTGTAGTGTATTTTTGGTGTAATTTATTGTATTGTACACAAGTGTTCATCACATGGCCACCGTATGAGCAGATATGTATGTACCCTTAGGTCTATTATTAATTATGCGTATAAGATGGAGTACCAAATTACATTAAATGATGTTGCATCTAGCTAGATGTTAATCCTTTTCAACTCCCAATTGCAAGCGGGACAAAAATGTACAACTTAAATAAGGAGAAAGAAAGGGATGTTATCTTTAAAAAATAGCAACCGGTAGTGGCTTTTTTTATAAAACAATATTATCTCTTACCTAATAACAATAATGCATACTGTTCCCAAAATATAATGTTAATTTAATCAACTGACTTGGAATTATTAGCGTCCTTATCAATATTTTAATTAGACATCGTCTCATCTCGTAGAAGTTTTGTACATAGTCTGTAACAACTTTAGCGTCTGCTAAACGTGAAAAATGATTTTAGTATCTACCCAATGTTTTTAAACGAACTACTACAATTAACCTTTTCTTTAACCTTATTTCAACTATACCTTATTTCAAATAAAAGATAGTATTTCCCATACACTGGTTCGGTTCAAGCGTCCAAGTCCTAGAGGATGGCCCAAAAAAAAGGGGAAAACGAAAATCGAGATAAAACTACTAAGAAAAATAGTATTCTTCACAAATAATTGGAGTTTCAGTAAAATGGTTTGACAAATTTGCTTCAATAGAAATTGAGAACCCATCAACCCAGGCCCCTCTAATAATCTATGTTGGGTTAATTTCGTAATTCTCCAGTTTAATTTTAAAACCCATGTACTCTTGACGTATAGAACGGGGTTAATCCAGTCATTTTCCAGTTCATTTTCAATTCCATGTTTTCTTGACTTACTAGAAGAGGTATAGAACGGGGTTAATCCAGTCATTTTCCAATTCCATGTTTTCTTGACCTACTAGAAGAGGAGCCAGGGAAGACGTCAAGGGTCAACGAAGGGTGGCATCTTCATCTTTCCTATAGTCCTACAATTCTGACTTTTCAACGGAAGAATAAATACAAAATGATAACAAAAAATAAATAAAATAGACTCAACTTGATAAATAAAAGCCACCATGACCCCAGCATGCAGACACATTCTATATATACTAATATTTACTCTCCATTCAATCTTCAAAGTTCAAACACCAGATGACATTTTTTCAGAGACTTGAGATCCAAAATTGAAGTAGAGTGATAATATATCATTTCCTTCAAAAAAAGAAAAGAAAAGAAAGAGAAGAAGTGATAGTTTGAGAGTGGAGGTGGGAGGGGTTTGAAGATGGATGCAGGGGACCTTTACAGGGCAAGTAATAGCTTAAGAGCAAGCAATAAAGGAAGCGTGAGCCTACGAGCAAACAGCTCAAACATATGGAGAAACACGGGTCTGGAAGTGTTTTCGAGATCATCGCGAGATGAAGATGATGAGGAGGCCCTGAAATGGGCGGCTCTGGAGAAGCTGCCAACTTACGACCGTCTCAGGAAAGGCCTCCTGTTCGGGTCGCAAGGGGCCAACGAGGTGGATGTTGGTGATCTCGGGTATGAGGATAAGAGGAATTTGGTGGAGAGATTGGTTACCAATGTGGAGGATGATAATGAGAAGTTCTTGTTGAGGCACAGGAACAGGATTGATAGGTACTATTACTACTACTTGCTACTCCAATCTGTTTTTCAGTCATGGTTTTATAGACTTTACCTAACTTTGAATCTCTTTTGTTCAGAGTTGGGATTGATATACCGACAATCGAAGTGAGGTATGAGCATCTGAGTATTGATGCTGAAGCCTATAGCGCGGGCAGATCCCTGCCTACTTTTATCAACTTCAATATCAACATCATAGAGGTATGAAAGAGGGGAAAACTCACCAGATTCTCTGTTTGGAAATTGTTTTAACTTTAATCTGATGTCATCTTCTTGTTCATCTTTAACAGGGGATTTTGAACACTCTCCATCTACTTCCCAACAGAAAGAAGCCTTTTACCATCCTCAAAGATGTGAGTGGGATCATCAAGCCTTGCAGGATGACCTTGCTTTTAGGTCCTCCGAGTTCCGGGAAGTCGACTCTTATGCTTGCTTTGGCAGGAAAACTCGATGAAGATCTGAAAGTAAGTTGATTTGAAATCAAAAAAGAGAAAAAAAAAATAGTGAATAACCAAATGTTTTTTATCCTAATTTACAATACTGGATGTATTTCACCAGGTATCGGGGAGTGTGACTTACAATGGACATAAAATGGATGAATTCATACCACAAAAAACTGCAGCATACATTAGCCAGCATGATCTACACATTGGAGAAATGACTGTGAGAGAAACCTTAGCATTTTCTGCTAGATGCCAGGGTGTTGGCTCACGATACGGTTCGTATAATCACTTTGAACAAATATATGATTTTCAAATCATTAAAATTTGAGGGATCTTAAGGTTTTTTGTTGTCAATTTTGACTTGGAACAGAGATGCTCGCAGAGCTATCGAGGAGAGAGAAAGCAGCAAATATTAAACCAGATCCCGATATTGATATGTACATGAAGGTAAATTAATACTAATACCAAAAGTTGATAGTTATTGTTGTCACATCCCTGTTAAATTTTTTTGTAAATTTGGAAAGAGAGAGACCACAATAAAGAAAGAATGATAATAGGGAATTTTATAAATAGCAACTATAATATAGGCAACAATATGATAATCAGCAACTATAACGATTTTTGTTTCTAATTATATAGGCAACAATATCATAATCAGCAACTATAACAATTGTTATTTCTAATAATATAGGCAGCAGCCACCGAAGGAGACCAAGCAAGTGTAGTGACAGATTACACTCTTAAGGTTTTGGGTCTTGATATTTGTGCTGATACATTAGTTGGAGATGAAATGATTAGGGGAATTTCAGGAGGGCAGAAAAAGCGTGTGACAACAGGTAAATAAAATCAACACATGTTCTAACAAGGTAGCAATATGTTCCTTCGATTTTTACAGATATTGAAGATTTTACTGTTGTGAAAAATTGCAGGAGAAATGATTGTTGGACCATCCAAGGCACTTTTCATGGATGAAATATCGACTGGATTAGATAGTTCTACAACTTACCAGATTGTCAATATGCTCAAACAACATGTACACATTATGAAGGGAACTGCTTTCATCTCACTTCTGCAGCCAGCGCCCGAGACGTATGATCTGTTTGACGACATTGTTCTCTTGTCCGATAAGCAGATTGTTTATCAGGGCCCTAGAGAAAATGTGCTTCCGTTCTTCGAATCCATGGGTTTTAAATGTCCTGCAAGAAAAGGAGTTGCTGATTTCTTGCAAGAAGTAAGCAAACGAAAAGATGATCAGCCAATTCTTCTGTAAAGACATCTTTAATTGATTCTAATGAAAGATAAACTAATATGCAGGTGACATCAAAGAAAGATCAACAACAATATTGGGCACGTAGGGATGAGCCTTACAGATTCGTTACATCGAGTGAATTTGCAGAGGCATTCCAATCATCTCCAGAGGGCCGAAGAATCGAGGAAGAGCTTGCAGTTCCGTATGATAAGACCAAAAGCCATCCTGCTGCTTTGACAAAAGAAAAGTATGGTCTTGGGAAGAAAGAACTCCTGAAAGCTTGTGCTGACAGAGAGTACTTGTTGATGAAGAGAAACTCATTTGTCTATTACTTCAAGATTTTCCAGGCAAGTGTTTGTAAACTTGAGTCTCACAAGTTAATACATTGTTTGCAATTGTATATGTTACTGATTTTCTGATAATTGTTTTCAGCTTACTGTGTTGGCATTTATGGCCATGACAGTCTTTTTCAGAACTGAGATGAAAAAAAATAATGAAACAGATGGGGGTATATATACCGGAGCTCTGTTTTTTACTGTCATCATTGTCATGTTCAATGGAATGTCGGAGCTTGCAATGACAATTTACAAGCTCCCTGTGTTCTACAAACAAAGAAACATGTACTTCTTCCCAGCGTGGGCATATGCTCTCCCCTCGTGGATTCTGAAAATACCATTTACCATGGTGGAAGCCGCAATATGGACAATACTCACTTACTATGTAATTGGGTTTGACCCGAATATATCAAGGTAATATTTTCAACTCAGTCTCCCAAAATAAATTATTTTTCTTATAGTTCAAATGTACTTATTGATCAAGATTATTGGCTGCAGGTTTTTCAAGCAGTACCTGTTGCTGTTTACTGTCACCCAGGCAGCAGGAGCATTGTTCAGATTCATCGGTGCAGCTGGCAGAAATATGATCATCGCAAACACATTTGGCTTGTTTGCACTGCTCCTGCTTTTTGCATTGGGTGGCTTTGTCCTGTCGCGAAGTATGAAACAAAGATTTAAAAAAACAAAAAAATGAATTCTATCTTAAACTGTTAGTAAATTACTCATCACATTCTTTGATTGGTAACTGCAGATGATGTCAAGAAATGGTGGATATGGGGATACTGGTCCTCGCCGTTGATGTATGCTCAGAATGCAATTCTTGCTAATGAATTCAATGGGCACAGTTGGAGTAAAGTATGACACTGAATCAATCTTTGTACACATATTATTCACATTTTCTAGATCTGACTATACTAACTGAGTTCTGATATTATCATGTTATAGTTGGTAAATGGAACGAGATTGGGAGAACGTGTGATGGTGAATCGAGGGTTCTTTCCTCAATCATATTGGTACTGGATAGGAGTGGCGGCTTGCACTGGATTCGTATTTATATACAACATCTGCTACCTTATTTCCCTTGCTTTCCTCAACCGTGAGTTTTTCTGCTCTTGGAAATTCCAGTAATTTCCTGTATTAAATGAGCAACAATTTATATTGATAAAAAAACTGGTGCAGCATATGAGAAGCCACAAGCTGTATTACCAGAATCTGAAGAGGATGGTTCTGTTGGACAAGCTACCGCTCCGGGTGGTGCAATTAGGAGGAGGAGCATCTCCTCTGGATCCTCATCTACGAGAACAGATGCCATCGAAGCAACAAATCAGAATCAAGAAAGAGGAATGATTCTTCCTTTTGAACCACATTCCATCACATTTGATGACATTAGATATTCAGTGGATATGCCACCTGTAAGTTTAAGCTTGAAAGTTATACATGAAGAAGCCAATATTTTTCAGACATGAAATCAATTAAACACTCCCAACTATTTTGATTGGCAGGCAATGAAGGAACAAGGAGCGACTGAAGATAGATTGGAACTCCTGAAGGGTATAAGTGGAGCTTTCAGGCCAGGCGTTCTTACAGCTTTGATGGGTGTTAGTGGAGCTGGTAAAACAACTTTGATGGATGTGTTAGCAGGACGAAAAACGGGGGGATATATTGATGGAGATATCACAATCTCTGGGTATCCCAAGAACCAGGCAACATTTGCTAGGATTTCTGGATATTGTGAGCAGAATGACATCCATTCTCCAAATGTTACCTTGTATGAGTCCCTCGTTTACTCAGCTTGGTTGCGGTTGCCTGCAGATGTTGATGCAGAAACTAGAAAGGTTTACTACAGATTTATATCATTTATAAATTTCAATTATTTGTTATTGTGATGAGATTTCATGAACTATATGAACTTACCTCCGGCTAATTACAGATGTTCGTTGATGAGGTGATGGAACTAGTAGAACTTGCCCCATTAAGAGGAGCCCTAGTAGGGTTGCCAGGGGTGAATGGTCTCTCAACGGAACAGCGGAAAAGGTTAACAATCGCTGTGGAATTGGTAGCTAACCCTTCAATAATTTTCATGGATGAGCCAACTTCAGGGCTCGATGCAAGAGCTGCTGCTATTGTGATGAGAGCAGTCAGGAACACCGTCAACACAGGAAGAACTGTAGTGTGCACAATCCATCAGCCTAGCATTGACATATTTGAATCATTTGATGAGGTATGTTGTACGGGAATTATATGCACACGTTTACCATAAAAACTTCAAACACAAGTTACTATTATTAACATGAGTTGCTAAAAAAACAATATGAAATTTTGGCAGCTATTTTTGATGAAACGGGGTGGAGAAGAAATATATGTTGGACCATTGGGCCGTCACTCAACCCATTTGGTCAAGTACTTTGAAGAAGTTGAAGGAGTACAGAAGATTAAAGATGGTTACAATCCAGCTACCTGGATGTTGGAAGTCACCACTTCAGCACAAGAACTACTCTTGGGGGTTAACTTTGTTGAACACTACAAGAAATCTGACTTGTACATGTTAGTCTAAATTCTATAATAACCAAGAAGTATACTCTATGGCCAACTATTGTTTTATAAAATGCTAACTAATAGCCGTGTTTTGTTCATATCTTCAGGAGGAACAAAGCCCTGATCAAGGAATTAAGCGTCCCACGCCCAGGCACAAAAGATCTACATTTTACCTCAGAATACTCGCAGTCTTTCCTCGTTCAATGTCTTGCTTGCTTGTGGAAACAAAACTTATCATACTGGCGTAATCCTCCTTACACAGCTGTGAGATTTCTGTTCACATTTTTCCTAGCCCTTATTTTTGGGACGATGTTCTGGGATCTTGGCTCTAAAATGTAAGTAAAGCAACTAACAGAATTTTGCTATGAAATACTTTTGGTCACTTTTGCTAATCTAATCGGAAAATCATGAATTACAGTAACGCTCAGCAAGATCTCTTCAACGCAATGGGTGCTATGTATGCTTCTGTCATATTCTTGGGATTTCAGTACAGCTCAACAGTACAGCCAGTGGTAGCCATTGAACGAACAGTCTTTTACAGAGAAAGAGCAGCTGGAATGTATTCTGCCTTACCATATGCATACTCACAAGTGAGTTGTTATAATTAAGCATCCCTGAATTTGTGAACATTTTCCTCACTAGAGTTCAGAATTACTTACCAAGCATTTTCTCTTGCAGTTTCTGATTGAACTCCCTTACGTCCTCGTCCAATCCCTCATGTACGGTCTCATTGTTTACTCCATGATGGGATTCGAATGGAGCGTTGAAAAGGTCCTCTGGTTCTTATATTTCCTCTACTTCACACTGTTGTACTTCGTTCTATACGGTATGATGACTGTGGCTGTCACTCCTAATCACAATGTCGCCAGCATTATCTCTTCGTTCTTCTACGGCCTTTGGAATCTCTTTTCAGGATTCATCATCCCAAGACCCGTAAGTACTGCAAACATTCATATTACTTTAATAATATAAACACACAGTCAGAATTCACCAAAACTAACATACTATTCTCTACCTTTGTCAATAACAGAGAATACCTGTCTGGTGGAGATGGTACTACTGGGCAAATCCCATGGCTTATTCATTGTATGGTTTCATCGTTACACAATACGGAGACATCAATGATCCGTTAGAAGGCAGCACGCAAACTGTGAAAGAATTCTTGAAGGATTACCTTGGCTTCGAGAGAAGCATGCTTGGGTTGATTGCAGAAGTTCTTATCGGATTCGTTGTTATTTTCACTTTCACCTTCGCCTATTCCATCAAGACATTCAACTTCCAGAAAAGATAAACAAGTGTTCTATCTACTTCGCCTAGGGCCTCTTCTTTAAGCATGTATCTATTTTTAAATTCTTGTAACAAGTGTTGAATCCACAAGAGTGATCGTCTTCGAACAACTTTTTTGAGCTTTTTTGTAATATAATCTTTGAATTAATTCCACATATTTTTACATCCAGATCCCGCATCAATGATCAAACAAACCTAACATAAAATCCAACGCATTTCCAAATTTAACATAATCGGGATCTTTTAATCGGTTAATCTCGGCTACTTTACTTCATTAGACAATATATATATAACAGAACGAACTAACGCGAATCTGGAGAAAGGTCATCCCCCAAAATTAGTCTATCAAAAAATTAGGTTATCAAAAAAAAAAAGGAAAGAAACAACAACGTACCATGAGATCGGAATTGCAGTGTTAATTGTCTATAAGATTTTAGTAACTCCCACTTTGGCGCAACTATAAAAAAATCAAACGCGGGAACGTGAATTAGGGCATAGCATACGACGTCGTTAGATGCAACATATGGTTTGTTCTTCATTTAGTTGGGCCTAGGCCCAAAAGAATTGCTGGTACATTGGGCTTAAGCCAACTTTTAAAGGCCATTGCATTTTTTAAATGATGTTTTCCTTCTATATAAAGAAAAGTTATTTAGATTTTTTAGTGTTTTCTTATCTTATTTTTTAGTGTTTATGTTAAATAAAGGAGGCGTGGAGAATCCTGGTGGTAAATCACTGGATAGTGAAATATTTGTAAGAAGTAGCTTGGCTTAAATCAAAATATTACTCTTAATACACAATAATTATTAAAAAATAACAATAATTATTAAAAAAAGTTATGCCTAGTTACAGCTTTATAAATTGAAAATAATAAATTATAAGTGAAATGTAATTATATGTCTCACTAACATATATATATATGTATGTATGATATAACAGGATATGTCAAAACAAGTTGACGCTATTATATATAATAAATTACAAAATCTTCAGTTAATTGACACTGTAGATGATATAATAAATTAGGCTGTGTTCAGTTAATTGAGACTACAGATGATGTATAACAATACGACACGAGGCAAAAAATATCAGTGTCTTTGTTGTGCCAATTAGACAATATTAGACGATATATTCACATATATGTATATCTTAATTTCTTATGTCACTAAATATCTCAATCCACCAAAAATACTTGGATTTCTATAAGAGCTAAATTTTCTATTTTATTTTCAAAATTTCAAAGTAATACTATATTTATAAAATTTTAATCACAAATTTAATTTATTTTTAAAATCAACTAAGATTAATAATTTATTATATCAAAAAAATTCTTGTTTAATTTAGTCTATATCCACAATTAAGAACACATTATATTTAAAAACACATACTGTACTACTTATAATTTAAAAAATAAATTTCAAAGTACATATATTGCATATATATAATGTAATAATGTTAAAAATAAAAATTATGCATTATAATTAAACATAATTAATCAAACATAAATATTTAAAGTAATTAATAATATAATTACTATTTTTCAAGGAATTATAGCGGGTTCAAGAGCTAATCTTCCATTATTTTTTCGCGTAGTGTTCCTATCGGGCTACGTCGGCACGGCCCACGTTGTTGTCTCTTCAGAAAGTTTTCTGGAAATATGGATTTAACTGGGGCCCAAAAGTTGAATTTCCGCCAGCCATATTCTAATGGCTCAGGTTTACGACTAGGGATGCCAACGGGGCGGGTTTGGCTAAACCCGTAACCTGTCCCGTCATTTTTTCCCTAACCCGAAACCCGCCCGTCCCGCCGGGTTTTTTTGACCCGCTCTACCCGTCCCTCCCCATGAACCCGGCGGGTTTAACCCGCCCCGCATATTTAATTTTATTTTTCTTTTATTTTTTAATTTATACTCCTAATTTCATACATGCTATTTTTAAATACATATCGTTCTTAAAAAATAAAACATAAACTAAAATCATCAAATTAAAACAAATAAAAAATACATAATATCATAATCAATCTCACATTAAAGAGAGCATAAAAGGGACTACAGTTACTCATTAATCAAACTTACCTCATCAAAATAGACATCTTATTATACTATTTTTTCTTATTATAATATTGTTATCTTATTAAACTACTATTGTATTATTACTTAATACATTTAATATATACTATATATATATATACGGGTCGGGTTACGGGGCGGGTTTGCCTAATACCACGACCCGCCCCGCATCCGACGGGTTTTCGTTTGACCGGATTTTAACCCGCCCCGTAACCCGTTTGACCGGGTTTAACCCGCCCCATCCGGGGCGGATTCGTGCCGGGTTCGGGTTAAAACCCGCCCCATTGTCATCCCTATTTACGACACCTACACATCTAGTAAATATCATTTATGTCATTTAAATATATATATAATATCAAAATTACCCTTTTCGTCAGTTTATATGTGATATTGTTCCGTATTTTGCCAACACGTAAAAATAGTCAATCGCAAGTGTACGGTGTCTAATCCTAGTGTGGTAAGTACGAGTCGATCCCACAGAAAAATGTTAGTGTAAAAGCAATTTTTGTTAGCTCGTTTCTATCTAGACACGATTGATTTTTTAGGAAGGTTTAAAAACTAAAGACTAATTCTAAATACTAACTAAATTGTCACTAAGAGAGCAAGTAAAACTAATCCAACCAAAAATCAATAAACAAGCTCATGAAAAGAAAATAACAAAAACAATAAATAAAGAGAAAGTGGTTCCAGGACAATTGCAATATTTAGAAATCTATTATGGTTAAAGACTCATTTAAATGGTATTGTGCATTTTTCTATAGGGATGATCACTAAATAATTAATTAGAACTATTTTTCAATCAATTCAATCCAAAGGAAACACTACAAAAATATGTATTTCTACCTAAGTAGTGCAATGCAACCCAAAAAAAATACCTAAGATCATCGACTACCCTCCCAATAGTTAATCATCTCTCGAGTTCATAATAAATTGGATGGTGTACTTAAAAATCTATTAATTGAATAAATCTATCAATCTTATCCCAATTAAAATCAAATAAGTCATGTTATTATGTACACTAACAACATGCTTTCAAAGAAATTAACGACACAAATAGAAATAGAAATAAAAATACCAATTAAACAATAAATTAATCCATAAACTTCAATCTAAATACGCAATGTCCTAGAACTAAAATGGTTTTAATAAAAGTTTCTACACAATCTCAATTACTATAAAAATAAAAAAGAAAGAAAAATTAAACTATTGTAGATTGTGGGGTGAAATTCCCAAACTAATACCATTCATGAGCTCCCAGTCAAGAAATGAAAATCTTTACTTAATGTTTGGAGGTGTGAAAACCGGCTGCCCCCAATGTCCTCCAATCTGTTTCTGCCCTAAAAGTAAATCTGCTGCCCTCTTTTTCTCGATTGGGCCCGAATGAAACACGCGTTTTGTTTCTTTAGTAGGCGCTGAAATCGTGTTGCTAAAAGAATAACAATTTTAATGCTCACGCAACAACTTTCTTCTCTTTTGGCATCATTTATTGATCGGTCAACTCTCCCTCTCTTCGTCAAATTAGTGCAGTGGCTAAATGGACTCCAAGATAGGCTGAAAAAGATGTATGAACATGGGCCTCAAGTTAGGCTGAAATGGGCCTTAATGGATGAAATGTGGCACTGGTTATTCGCACCGCCTCTTTTGGTAAATACACCAGACCGATTAATACACTCTCCCATCGAATTAGTACACTCCCCTCACAACTCTCTAAATTATCCCCATATAACTTTTCCCCTTTTTCTGCGCCACCCCCGAGCCGCTCTTCTCTTCTCCAATCGTCATCGCAGCCTCTGTTGCCTTCTTGCAGGTTTCTTCCTTTTCCTCTTCTTACTTCGTTTTCTTTATCCAAATTTGTGCCTCCTCCCTCTCTCTGCCTCGCGCTCCACCGCCTCGTTGCTCCACTTTATTCTTTTTTACTTCTTTTTGATAATCCAGATCCGAAATTTGTTCATTCACTCTTGACAAAGTCTAGTATGAAAATTTTAATACATGAAAAAACTTTAATTTATAACTAAATTTTATAATTGGTGAAGGTAAAGCAAAATTTAGTGGTGTTGGGTCTTCTTCCCACTCCTATTATGCACACCGAGGGACACGGGCTCAGGATTCCTGATTGTCGGAGACAGAATGAACGGTGTAAGAGGGAAGGCTCAAAGATCCACTAAATATCGGTAGCATTCCTCACTCTTTGTCTCAATCTCTCAATCTCAATTTGAACGTCCCAGATTTACAAAGAAGGAGAAGAAGAGTATATAAGGAAGCTTCCAACACACCTAGGGTTTCAATTTGGGAGGCCACATGTCTTGGGCCAAAATGACCAAAACAGAAATGGGCTCAAGCCCAACAAATTCTCCACATTTTTGGTCATTCCCAAATACACACGAAATATTCTGAAAATCCGCAGAAGTTCATCATCGCCCAAAAAACAAACACACACCAGCCACCTGTAAAAGAAAAAACACAAAAGTTAGAAGAGGGAAATAATTGCAAATACAAGAATGCTATTAAGGACAACACAAAGTTCAAAAAACATGCAGGACACAAGGCTTTCAAGCAAAAACAATTTTGACAACCAAAACACAACCTAAAAACATTTTTGACACACAAGTCACAAACAAAAACAGTTTTGACACACAAGTCACAAACAAAAAGCAGAAAATTCAGACCTAATCAATATAATCAAAATTCAAAGTTCTCATGCAAGATCTGAATTTTTCAACCGAAAGACATTTGGTACCCATATCAACAGGATTAAATTCTGAAGCAATTTTCTCAAGATTAATAATGTCTTTTTCAACAATATCACGCACAAAATGGTATCTAACATCAATATGTTTGGTTCTTTCATGGAATACAGGATTCTTACACAGTTGTATAGCAAATTGACTATCAGAAAACACAACAACTCCACCTTCAAGGAAACCAATTTCAGAAATAAGACCTTTTAGCCAAATGACCTCTTTAGCAGCCTCAGTAATAGCAACATATTCAGATTCAGTAGTAGAAAAAGCAACAATATGTTGTAATTGGGATTTCCAACTAATATAAGCACCACATAAAGTGAACACATAAGAAGTGGTAGATTTCCGATTATCTCTATCATTAGCATAGTTAGAATCCACATAGCCAACTAACCTCACACCATTTGCAGATTTTGAGAATTTAAGACTTACCTCCATCGTACCCTTAAGGTACTTAAGAAACCACTTCAAAGCCTCCCAATGAGGCATACCTAGATTAGACATATATCTACTCAAGCAACTAACAGAATAAGTAATATCAGGTCTAGTGCTTACCATGAGATACATCACAGATCCAATTGCGTTGGAGTAGGGCACGTCTTTCATCTCATCAATTTCAGACTTAGTCTCGGGGGACTGAGTCTTACTTAGCACAAAATGGGCAGCAAGAGGCACATTAAAAGATTTGGAGGACAACATGGAAAACTTACTCAAAACCTTATCGACATATGAAATCTGATTAAGCAAGAGAGTATGATTTTTTCTATCTCTTTCAATATTCATGCCTAAAATCTTCTTAGCATTACCAAGATTTTTCATGTCAAATTTATCACCAAGGCATTTTTTAACATGCTCAACAGTTTTAATGCAAGGACTAATAAGAAGCATGTCATCCACATATATGAGCAAGAAGAAATGAATAGTTGCATCTTTCTTGAAGTAAAGACAATGATCAAACGAACTTCTTTTGAGTTTCAAAGACATCATGCATTCATCAAATTTCTTATTTCATTGTCTCGGTGATTGTTTCAATCCATACAAAGACTTATTAAGAAGACACACATGCTCAGGATATTTAGAATCAACAAAGCCATCAGGTTATCTCATATAAATCTTTTCATCCAAATCAACATGCAAGAAAGCAGTTTTTACATCCATTCGTTTCAATTCCCAATCAAAATGAGCAACAAGAGCAAGCATTATGCGCATAGTGGTAAATTTCACAACAGGGGCAAAGATTTCAGTGTAATCTATCCCCTCCTTTTGAGTAAAACCCTTAGCCACTAATCTAGCCTTAAATCTTATACATTCAGTTTCATCCTTAATCTTGAATAACCACTTACAATCAACAACAGAGCAATGCTCAGGTTTAGGAACAAGATTCCAGGTTTGGTTAACATGCAAGGATTTCATTTCTTCTTTCATAGCATTTAACCACTCAACCGAATTTTTAGACTTTAAGGCTTCATTATACGACTTTGGCTCATTATTGCAAGACTCAAAAGCACTGAAAGCATGCACATCAATGTGGAAATCATCAAGTTTCGAAGGTTGCCTAATGTTTCTCCTAGGTCTATCCCTAGCAAGCTGATAATCAATCAAATCAACATTTTCAGGCACATTTTCCACATATTCAGCAGTAATTTCAGCATTTACAGCAGGCAAATCAGCATTTTCAGCATGCAAATCACCATTTTCAGCATGCAAATCACCATTTTCAGCAGGCAAAACAACATTTTCAGCAAGCAAATCAGCATTTTCAGCATCAGATAAACAGGGCAGGTGCTCCACCTCACTAGGAGGAGTCTCATTCTCATGTGAAGACACAGAAGCATGTAAACACGGAAAATCAGATTCATTAAATATAACATCTCTACTGATAACAACTTTGAATCCACGTTCATCTTTACACCAAAGTCTATAACCCTTCACACCTTCAGGATAACCTAAGAACACACATTTCTTAGACATAGGTTCAAGTTTATCAATCTTTTGATGCACAAACGCAGCACAACCGAAAACTCTCAAGTTAGAATAGTCAATGCTTTTACCATAGAACACATTTTCAGGGCATTTACCTTTCAAGGGAACGGATGGAGACCTATTGATAAGATAGGCAACAGTACAAACTGCCTCACCCCAGAATTTTTTAGAAAGACCTGAGGCAGCTAGCATGCACCTAACCTTATCAATCAAAGTTCTGTTCATCCTTTCAGCAATTCCATTTTGTTGGGGCGTGTAAGGAACATATATATGCCTTTTAATTCCAGAATAAACACACAATTTATCCATCAAGTTGTTGCAAAACTCTAACCCATTATCAGTTCTAAGATTTTTAATCCTTTTTCCAGTTTGATTTTCAATCAGAATTTTCCAATCCTTAGACTTTTCAAACACATCAGATTTGTTTTTCATTAAGAAAACCCACACTTTCCTAGAAAAATCATCAATCACAGACAGAAAATACACATTTTCACCATGGGTGGGCACACTAGCAGGACCCCCAAACAACATCATGCAAGTATTCAAGAACATCAGTGCAAGAAGAGGGATTAGGGTAGGGGTTAACATGAAATTTAACTTTATGCTGCATTCCTAACACACATGAATCACAAAAAGGTATGCATGATAATTTTTCATCACCAAAAACACCAGATTTATGCAGAATTTCCAACCCTTTGTTACTCATGTGTCCTAGTCTTCTATTCCACGAATCAGTGTTGTCAACTTTGACAACATTCACATGATTAGCACGAAAATCAGATTTGGTAAAACACACATACAAGTTATTTCTTTTAACAGCTTTGAAAAGAACCAAAGAACTCTTCAATATTTTCATGCAACCTTTACCCTATCTACCCTCACAACCCTCATCTTCTAATGCAGCACAAGAAATCAAATTATTGCACAAGTCAGGAACATGTCTTACATTTTTCAAAGTGACAACAACACCAGAGTCAAGCTTCGTGCAAACATCACCAATTCCAGCAATATGACATTTTTTCTCATTAGCCATAGAAACGGAACCATACTTCACTTCTTTATATGATGAAAACAGATTTTTAAACGGAGACATGTGGAAAGTACAACCCGAGTCAATTAGCCATTCATTTTCACATAAAGCAGTAGAATGCACAGAATTCACACATGGTTCATCACACACTTCAGTCACCATATAAATCACACCATCATGAGTAGAACTAGAAGCATTATTAGCTTGATCTTGTTCTTCCTGTTGTTTTTTCTTAGGTTTAGTGCACTCTTTGTAATAGTGACCAGATTCACCACAATTATAGCACTTCATATTCCTAGATTTAGACCTATGATTTTCATTAGACTTCTTTTTTCCATCATTATTCTGATTATCATGTTTCTTATTGTGAGATCTACTAGAAGACCTTCCTCTAACATGCATAACTAATTCAGAATTTTTACTACCCTTCCCATTGTGTTTTAAATCATGCTCCTTACTCTTAAGACCATTAACCACAGTTTCAAGAGTGACATTATCCCTCCCATACTTAATAGCAGACTTGACATCATTATAAGTATCATGTATAACATTTAATAGCACAATAGGAGTATAGTCATCAATGTGTTTATCACCCGTTTGCTTAATATCTTGAACAAGTTTAGTAAAAACATCAAGATTCTCATCAATATCTTTGTGCAAATCAAGTTTAAACTGGAAAAACTTCTCAAGCAAAAATAATTTACTAGGCAAAGAATTTTCAGTGTATAATTCTTCCAACTTATCCCAAAGTTCTTTCGCAGAATCCATAATTCCAACCTTTTTTAACACAGGATCAGACAAATTCAAGATGATTGAAGATAAAGCAAACTCATTCATTTCAATTTTCTTATCCTCGGTTTTCGATAGCGACATAAGAGTGATCAATGGCTTTGTAAACACGTTGTTGGATCAAGATGCATTTCATTTTTACGTTTCCATATCTTTGAAATCACATTTACCATTAAAAGGGGCCAACACAAATGAAGAAGTAGTTGTAGCCATTTGGTTTACGAAGCTTTGAACACACTTAGGCAAAGACAAACTCACACTACACACACAAAGATGCAGAAAAACAGCAAGTAGCAAAGCGGAAGCGAGCACTACCACAGTCACAAGAACATCAAGACCACATAACAAGGAGAGAAAACAAGCAAATAGATTTCAAGTTTACAAACCTAAAACTACAAAGACATAATTCCCAACCTAAAACCGCGACAAACGACTATCTACTTTGAAAACTCGTAAACGAGAGGATAAAGCCAATTTACGGGCGAGACCCTAGGTAAGGTCTCAATACACCAAACAAAGAGAACGTATTTAGGGACCAAGCAAACGTTGAACCCACGAGTGATGAAGAAAACAAACCCCTTAAATCTTCCAACAAGAAATAAGAAATAATGGTTGAAAAACGTTCTGTAAAATCTTCTTAAACACAATTTGTCAAATAAATAGACAAATAATAAGAAAAAAAAAACAGGAATAAAAAGAAATAAATAAAGAAAAGGCAGAAAACTTACCTCACCACCTTATTTATCAGACGGCGGCGACGGTGGGCTGGCCGACTCGAGAAATGGCGGCGGCGGGATCTGTTCCACGTCGGCGATGATGGCGGACGAGGGGCCGTTCTTCGCGAATAATAGCGGTGACAAGCAAGAGCCATGGGACTGGCTTTCGCCAACGGAAGCGGACGGTGAAGCCATGGCGATGGCGGTTACGCACCTTGGGAGTTGAAGCAACGGCAACAACAGCGGACCTCAATAGCTCTGATACCCTTTGTTGGGTCTTCTTCCCACTCCTATTATGCACACCGAGGGACACGGGCTCAGGTTTCCTGATTGTCGGAGACAGAATGAACGGTGTAAGAGGGAAGACTCAAAGATCTACTAAGTATCGGTAGCATTCCTCACTCTTTGTCTCACTCTCTCAATCTCAATTTGAACGTCCCAGATTTACAAAGAATGAGAAGAGGAGTATATAAGGAAGCTTCCAACACACCTAGGGTTTCAATTTGGGAGGGCCACATGACTTGGGCCAAAATGGCCAAAACATAAATGGGCTCAAGCCCAACAAGTGGTTCATGGTTCAATCGACCCAAGTGATTCATGGTTCACCCGTCCCGAATATGTCATAATTTAAGGTTCATTATTTAGTGTTTAGGATGTAAATTGTTGATTTAAGACAATTTTATAGATTTTCATACATTAAAATTTTCACATTGAATATACTCCTAGATTGCATCTAAGTTTTTAAGGTTCAAGTAAAAATGGGGATTTACTGTTAATTTTTCAAAACTTCTGATGTTTATAGGTTAATTTTGATGAATAATCTGTGAAAAAGATCCAATATAAAGTATAATTGACTGTTGACTAGGTGGCTTGACACGGCGATTGCTGTGGCGGCTCTGTTGCTGATTGTGGCAGCTTACTGTGGGGAGTGTAAATTTGGGTTCAAATATGTTGGATAATTTTAAATTGATAAAGGGTAAGATGGTCATTTTGTGTGTCATAAATTTTGTCAAATTCTTTTTGGAGGTGTATTTCCTAATTGTGGCGGTGTTAGTAACCTGGGCCATGAAATATTTGTGACAATACGCCCTGCTACTCTTGGGCTTAAAATGCTGAAATTATTCTTTAAGGCCGTGAATTGCAACTTCTAATGGGCTCGAAAATTAGCCTGGCCCAAATGATAACTCTTCGATTTTTTTATTGTTTGGCTTCACAAAAATTAGATACGTGTTTTGCTTCAAGAAATGCTCAATTTTCCTACAAAAATAACAAAACACGGTCTTTTTTCCAAATCAAGTCTAATTAGCCAAAATTAAGTGATAAAAACATGAAATTAAACGAAAAATAGACAAAAAAAGAACAATAAAATCATGTAATTTTCACCCGAATCAGAAATATTAATCATGCTATTTGAAAATATTTTTCAAATTTTTGTAGTAAGTCGAGAAATTTTTTCAAATTCATGAACATAATTTGGAAAGTTTTTCCAAAATTTTACATGTGAAAAATTGATCATTCTGGTTGTAATTTTTTTTTTTTGAGAATTTTCATGTTATTTGAGAAATATTTTTGAATTATTGTACTAACTTCGAATTTTTTTTTTGGTTTACATGTAAAATATTGATCCTACTTTTCGAAAATATTTTTCGAATTTTTATAGTAAGTTTGACAAATTTTTCCGAATTCATGTGCACAATTCGATTTTTTTTTCTGAAATTTTACATTGCAGCGGCGGACACGGGGGGAGGGGGGACGGTGGTTGTCTCGCTTGCCTTACAATTTGGGTGGAGGTGTATCAAGATTTTTTTTTTTTAACTGAATAGGAAGGTGTGTGAATAAGAAAGGTATACATTGGGGGTATTTTGTGGAAATCAGGGGGAGTGTATTGATCATACGTTTGGTTTGTAGGATGATAGCCCAGGATATATTTCCAGTCTGTTTACAAAATGTATTAAATCACTCCATGAAGGGATATGTCAATCTCATGTGAAAGATGTGATAGAATATATCTCAAGTGCAATATTACAGTGTTGTCATTCTATTATTTAAATATATTCACAAGAATTAAGTGTGCTTGTTTAAATTCAATTTAAGTGTATTTATGACATTTCAATTGTTATCTCATTTAATCCGTCAATCTAAATATAAATATTGATTTTTCAGTGCAGAATTAGTAGATGCAATATTACAATCCAAATACATATTTTGATTCAAACAATACAGTTCAATCAATCTAATCTTACTAAATTTCACTTAATTCTATCATACATAATCAATTCCGCGAACTAAACACCCCCGAAAAGAATACTAAAAGTGTGGTAAAATAAAAAGTGGGGTAACGGCCAGTCTCTACTCGGGATTTCCCAATTTCTATTTTATTTAAATATTTTTTCTTTTTTTCACAACATGAGAGAATAGGATGTGGTGATGATATGATATATTTATGTTTTAAAAAACAATTAAGTATTACTCCATATGGATCTTCTATGGTCAGGAATTATTCTGTCATTCCTGATATCAAGAAATCCTTTGATACCGTTAGATCGTTGATCCAACGTATAATATTAATTTTAAATGATTGCACTTTGCACTAGTGCGTTTGCTCTGTGCATACTGCAATCGCATTACATTGTCCTATCAATAAACTAAATTAATAATTATAAAATGACAAAAATATCCTTTTAATATAAAATAATTTTAGAAATAAAAATTATAAAAAAAACTTATTGTAAATAACATTAATTAAAATAAAATCCTTAAGGTCGTCTTCCACAAATTACCCACTCCCACCCCATTGTTAGCCTCCACCAAATTTCAGCCACACATCTCCTGCCCTTGCAACCCCTATATTTTCTCCTTCAAAAACACGCTCCTCATCCCACCTCTGAATCATCTTCCCCAAACTCGTTGATGGAGGAATCTATTCGGCAATGCATAATTCAGGAACAGGGCATACAAGAGTAGAGACGCGGTCTATAGTGCCGAACAACAGAGCATGGATTTATGAATTATATTAGATTCGTCAGATTTGTTGATTTGTGGATTTTAATCAATTTTATGTTGGGGTTATACTAGAAAGTATGTTTTTACTTTGTATAATCAAACTGAATTTTCTGTCTTATTTACTGAAATAAATTATTTATTACCGATGTTTTAAATATCATTGAATGTTACATATATTTATTGCATAATTGTTCAATAAACAGTACGTGTTACATTGTAGTTAATTTAGTGATACCAGATCACAGAAGATTAAATTAACAGTCCCTTGTAACTAAAAGTACGCGGTTCACGACCTAGATGGAAATGAACAATCCATCGTGAAAGGTTGAAGTATAAGGCTCAGATTGACTTATCTTGACCAAGAGATTACACTAGTGCATGACTGATGCATTGAACAGGACCTACAGGATGATAAATTCTTCAGCACTGAACCAGGAAGAATTAGACCTCAGTGGTTCATTATTTATTAATCTTCGTTCCTTAAATAGGATTGTGTGTGGTTAGTAATTATTGCTTTGACTTATGACGGGTAGAGAATCAATGAGATTCAATACTTTATATCTTGGGCAATATTACTGGTCACATGAAATTGCTAAGATTTAATACGAATAATCGTGTGCGAGTACGCTCATTTGATTTGCCCCCTTGGGAGGTTCATAAGATTTATCATACCAAATCTTGCAAGTGGAATTTGTTTCCGGTATGGATAATAATGTTGAACCATTCCTTGACTAAGAACAAAAGATATTAATTAATGGAAAACTATTTCAGTGGCTTGAATTAATTAATGAGCTAGATAATCTTAAACACGTGAAATAATAACAGGGAGCCATATTAACAGTAATATGGGTTAAGATGGATAGTGCAATATTAATTATGTAGTGAGATTAATTAATATTTATGGGCTTGAATAATATTGTGGCTCAATATTGGAAATTCAAGATCCATTAGAAGGTCCAATCTTAATTCTCCTAAAGGCCCATCAAGTAGCCCAAACATAAAGTCCAATAACTGAAAAATGTGTTTAAAATAAAATAAATTATTGTTGCCTAATTTTTCATTATTTTCGAAAATCACAAATAAAAGAGGGAGAAAGATTTTCTTTGAATTTTGTTATGGAATGAGGATAAGTATTCTTGGAATACAAGATTATCTCATTAAATTCAAGAAATCAAGAAATCTCACTTGGCTATTTGTTGTGATATTTTCGAAAAATACCATAACATAAGGAGAGGAAGATTTTATTTGGGAGATATTTTGGGAAATAGAATATATTGGATATATTCAAGATTGTATCTTGAGGAAGAATCAAGGAAATTTCCCAATCACCCAATATCCCAAAAATTTCGACCACCCCTCATTATAAATAGGGGATGAATGTTTCATCCCCAGGAGAACACGAAAATTGATTTTTCGGGAAAATATCAGCGTCGATAAAATATCAAATATTTTGAAACGTCGACATATTGTGTATTTTCGAAAAATTTCAATTGTGAGTGTGCAATTTCATGTGTTGGAAAAATTAGAAATCCACAAAGGTGGTACAACATAATTTTATTTTTCCTTTTGTTAAATTGTTCGCGAGTTCCTTCCACCGGATTGTTGAACAAGGATAAGGGAATACATGAGAAGACCTTTTGGTGTGTTCTTGTGAACGAGATCCATCTTCTCAACGTTTGTCACTCCGAGAGGTTAGTTTACGTAAACTCGTAGTAATTCCGCATGCATAGGATTTACGTGAACTATTTGTATGCATGATTGATTGTTGAATTATTATAGGATTAATTCATGCTAGTAATAATTGTTAGAATTAAATTTGTATTTAAATATTCAACCCGAATAGATCCGGACAATTAATTCCCCAACAATTGGTATCAGACCCTCGGTTTTGGGCTCTGAATTTTAAATTGTTATTTAATTCATTTTCATTAAATTTGAAATTGAATAAGAATTGCTAGATCTTTTTTGCAGGTATCCAATTGTCATGGAATTTAATGTGTTTATTTATGCATGCATATAAATTGTGGTTTTTAATTCGATTAGTTCGAACTCGTTTTGCCTCTTGAGAAAATCCACGAGTAGATTAGGTTTTGTTTGATTTGATCAATGTAATAGACTAGTCTAGATCTAGGTTTATTTATTTTTTGTAAATAAATTGTAACCGGATCGAAAACGGAGGCGGAGACGAAGAATTAAAGGATAGATCCGGAACCGGGCGTAGGCGGCGCTACAGAAGCGCGAAATGTGCTGGGAGGCACGCGCTGCGCGATGCATGTGACGCAGCGACGGGCGCTGGGCGGGCCAAGGCCGAAGGCAGTGGTCGCCGCGCCAAGACGGGCGCCGTCCGTCTTGGCGGCACCGCGCGCCGTCTTGACGGCGGGGCGAAGGCGAAGCGCTTGGGACGCCGGGCGGCCGCTGAAGTTCCGAATGGCGGTCAGATGGGCGAATACATACAGGACGCGCGCCGAATCCCGAGGCGAGGCCGATGAGAAGCTTCGCGCTGAGCGACACGGGCGAAGCCTGCCGAGGCCGCCAAACACCGCTAGGCGATGCACGCTGTGCCAAGGCGCACGGGCGCGGTCGCTCGGCCAATTTGGTCGGATCTGGCGTGCATCCCGGGTCATGAAACTTGGCGTGGCGTTTGAGACGGAGTTCTTTTTCGAGACGATCGAGTGGGAGAAATTCAAGACGGCGTTTCTTCAAAATCAAGCCAAGAAAAATCAAACCATGACAATTGGATAATTTGTGCCCAATATGTTTATTTTTCTGCTTTGCTTGATTTATTTTCTTGTGTTTTATTTAATTTGTTTAAATGTGTTTGCATGAGAATTGCCCAATGAAAAATATCACCTTCAAAAATTACTAAGTATGTTTAAACAATTAATTGACAATTTTATTCCTGATAATAAAATTGAATTAATTTTTACCTCCATGATTTATTTATTTGTGGATTTTTTTGGAGAAATTCCCCTACGGAGACTGACGAAAAGATAGATTTCACATGAATAAATTCTGTAAGGATGATTGTGGGTTATTATTAGTGGCGACGATGACCCTCCCCACGAGGCTCGTTCAAAGCAAAGTAATAATTCTGTATTTAATCATGGTTATTATTTAGGTATAAAATTGATATGCATATACTTCCCCGAAGTCCCTGTCAATTTTATATTGGTCAAGTGGGAGCCAACTATTAATCTGGATATTAAAGATTTATAACTGTTTCTTGTTTATAACCTGCTTGAATGTGTTTAAATAATGACCCACCCCACGTGGCTTATTTAAACTGTTTTGAGATGTTGGCTGATGCATGTTCATATTTTTTTTTAGATTTTAATATGAAACATGTGATCGAATCTTGTGATATATTTGTGCTTATACAAATTGTTATTTATTTCAGTTCAGCATGTCGCAACCTTTTAATCCGCTATATTCTATACTTAAAAGTCAATAGAATAGTATGGAAACTATATTGATTGGAAACGAAAAATTATGATTGTCCCAACTGCACAAAAGCACAAGTGGATTCTTGACACACCAAAATTCAGATGAGTCAACTGACGAGTCGAAAACACGGGGCTCGTCAGATCACCTTGCGAGAGATGTCGTCGCTGAAAATGGTGGATGGCAAACCCGTAAGGGATTACGTCCTCAAAATTGATGGTCTATCTGAACAAACTTGAGGTTCTGAGTGCAGATCATAATCTGGAGACTCAGATGAATTTGGTACTTCACTCTCTGCCCAAAAGTTTTTGAGCATTTTGGCCTCGCTAGCTGATTTGTTTCAAGATTTGGTCTCGGCAGAGATGTTGATAGGGCACCAAACTCAAGCTTTGACGGCAAGTGGTCCGTCTTCATCTTCTAGGCCAAGGGAGGGCAAGAAGAAGAAGATGACCAAAAGCCATAAGCAATCAGACTCAACTGTTGCCAAGGGCAATGGTAAGATGAGGAATGCCGGTGGTGTCAAGGAAAATCCAAAGAGGAAGTGCTTAAGCTGCGGTGAAAGAGGACAATGGAGGTTTCCCTGTTCCAACCCCAAAAGGGCCGGAAAGAAAGACAATTCTCACGCACTAGTTGTTGAAACTTGTTTAGCGGCGTATACTTCTCATTCTTGGGTAGTTGATACGGGATCTGCTGACCATGTATGTTTCACGTTACGGGGTCCCAGCTGACCCGACAACTTAGTGGCAGTGAGATCCTCACCACACTGGGCGATGCTACGAGAGTGGCAGCTGAAGCAGTGGGAGAAGTGCACCTGTCTTTTGAAGACATAGTTTTAATTTTAAGAGACGTTCTTTATGTTCCCAGTTTTAGAAAGAATTCACTTTCAGTTTCTAAAATTCTGTTAATGGATACTTAGTTTCTTCTAATAAGAATGACATCATTTCTTGAAATGATGAGTGTATCTGTTATGGGACATTGATGGACAATCTCTATACAATTAACTGTGCACACCATTCACGAAATGCATCCTATAACACATCAATTGTTTCTGATAAAAGAAAACGTTCATCAGACGTGAACGAGACACTTCTATGGCATCTTAGATTAGGACATATTAATCCAAAAAGGATTCAAAGGTTGGTAGAAGATGGTTCATTGGAGTCTCTCCGGGTTGAACCAATCCCAACTTGTGAATCATGCTTGGAGGGTAAAATGACCAAGAGGGCATTCGGAGCCAAGGGTAGAGCCAAAGAAGTGTTAGAAATCGTTCACACGGACGTATGTGGTCCAATGTCAATCAAAGCAAGAGGAGGTTATGAGTACTTCGTCACCTTTATTGATGATTACTCAAGGTACGACTACATTTTCCTTATGAAGCATAAATCCGAGACCTTTGACAAATTCAAAGAATTTAAGGCTCAAGCAGAGAATCATAGGGAAAAACGTATCAAGTCTCATGGAGGCGAATACCTCAGCGATGATTTTTGAACTACTTGTCAGATGAAGGGATTGTATCCCAGCTAACTGCACCCGGAACCCCTCAACAAAACGGGGTTGCAGAGCGAAGAAACATAACTCTTTTAGAAATGGTTAGATCAATGATGAGTTATGCGGATCTACCCAAGTCGTTCTTGGGTCACACCTTAGAAACAACGGCTTATATTCTAAACTTGGTGCCATCCAAATCGGTTCCCAAAACTCCCAAAGAATTGTAGACCGGGCGCAAGCCTAGTTTGAGACACATGAGAATTTGGGGGTGTCCGGCCTACGTGTTGGACAAGGAAGCCGGAAAATTGGATCCACGATCAGAATTAAGGCTGTTTATAGGATACCCCAAGGGAACAAAAGGGTGTATGTTCTATGGCCCCGAAGATCAAAAGGTGGTAATAAGTACCCACTTTAGATTTTTGGAAGAAGACTATATGAACGAAAGAAAGCCCAGAAGTGAGATTACCTTAAATGGGCTTAGAGGGCTAACCTCAGTGCCAACTGTACAAGATGACATACCAAACAACACACTTACACAACCGGAACCTCGACATAGTGGGAGGGTTGTGAGACAACCCGAGAGATTCATGGGGATAGGAGAGTCTTCGGACTTAGTCCCGGTCAAGATGAATCAGACCCATGGACTTACGACGAGGCAATCCAAGACAAGGATGCGGTTTCTTGGCAAACATCAATGGAAGCCGAAATGGGTTCTATGTATCATAACAGAGTGTGGGAGCTAGTCGAACCACTCAATGGGGTCAAACCCATTGGCTGCAAGTGGGTATACAAGAGGAAAAGAGGACCGGACGGGAAGGTGGAAAGCTTCAAGGCAAGGCTTATGGCGAAAGGTTATACTCAGAAAGAAGGGATCGACTATGAGGAAACCTTTTCACCTGTAGCAATGCTCAAGTCCATCCGAATTCTCTTGTCGATTGTTGCGTATCTCGACTTTGAAATTTGGCAAATGGATGTCAAGACGACTTTCCTTAACGGAAGTCTTGAAGAAGAAATCTATATGCAACAACCACAAGGCTTCATTGAAAAAGGCTAAGAACACATAGTTTGTAAGCTCAAGAAGTCCATTTACGGACTCAAACAAGCATCCAGAGCTTGGAACCAATGTTTTGATTGTTGGGGAATGAGTTGCACAGATCTATTCGGGGTGAATATTTAAATACAAATTTAATTCATTAATTATTACTAGCATGAATTAATCCTATATTAATTCAAATAATAATTGCAACAACATATCATGCATATAAAAAGCCACGTAAAACCTACGCATGCGGAATCTACGGGTTTACGTGAACGTACCTCTCGGGATGGCAATGGCTTTGGTCGGACGGACTAACTAAAAGGACTTCCCAAGTATTCCCTTAGCCCTTGCTCGACAATCCGGTGGAAGGATACTCGCGAACAATTAACAAAAGGAAAAAATAAACTTTGTTGCACCACTTATGTGGATTTGCTAATATTTACAGCACATGGAATTGTACTTGGGAATGAACTAATCATCCCCTATTTATAGGAGAGGAGGAGCACGAAAATTTAGTGAATTTTCAATGTGGGAAAAGACTTTTCTTGGTCACCAAGAAATCTTGAATATATCCCATATATTCTTTTTCCCATAATTAAAATATTCCACAAAAATCCACCTCTCTTTCTTTATGGAATTTTCGAAAAAATGAGTTGTGCAAGAATCCAAGATTTGGATCTTCTTGAATTTATGAGATATTCTTGTATTTCAAGAAATACATATCTTCCATAATATCTTTTCAAGAAAATCAAGAAAATCTTTCTTGCCCTCTATTTTCAAAAATTTCGAAAATACTTAATGAATAACCAAGTGGGAGATTTCTTGAATTTAATGAGATAATCTTGTATTCCAAGAATACATATCTTCATTCCATAACAAAATTCAAAAATCTTTCTCCTCTTTTATCCATAATTTTTCGAAAATAATGAGGAAATATAAGCAACAATATTTATTTTATTTTAATCACCTTTTTCGGTTATTGGACTATATGTTGGGCTACTCAGGGGGCCTTTAGGAGAATTAAGATTGGACCTTCTAATGGATCTTGAATATCTAATATTGAGCCACAATATAATTCAAGCCCATAAATATTAATTAATCCCACTACATAATTAATATTGCACTATCCATCTTAACCCATATTACAAATCAATATGGCTCCCGGTCATTATTTCCGTGTTTAAGATTATCTAGCCCATTAATTAATTCAAGCCACCTGAAATAGCTTTCCGTTAATTAATATCTTTTGTCCTTAATTAGAGAATCGGTTCAACATTATTATCCATACCGGAAACTAATTCCACTTGCAAGATTTGGTATGATAAAACTTATGAACCTCCCAAGGGGCAAATCAAGCAAGCGTGCTTTGCACCGATTCTTCAGATTAAATCTTAGCAATCACATGTGACCAATAATATTGCCCAAGATAAAAAGTATTGAATCTCTCTCCCGATTCGCTACCCATGATAAGTCAAAGCAATAATTCTACCGATCCCACATGATCCTATTAAGGGACGAAGGTTAAGAAACAACGAACCACTCGAGGTCTAATTCTTCCTTGTTCGATTCTCAAGAATTTATCCTCCTCAGGGTCCTATTCAAAGATCGATCATGCACTAGTGTAATCTCTTGGTCAAGACAAACCAATCCCGAGCCTTTACACCTCAACCTTTTCGCGATGGTTGTTCATTTCCATCTAGGTCGTGAATGGCGTACTTTTTAGTTACAAGGGACCGTTAATTTAATCTTCGTGATCCGGTATCACTAAATTAACTTCTGATGTAACATGTCACGAATTATTGAAACAGTTATGCAAAGAAATATATATAACATTCAATCATATTTAAAGCATCAGTGATAAATAATTTATTTCAGTAAATAAGTCTGAAAATTCAGTTTCGATTATACAAAGTAAAAGCATACTTTACAGTATAATCCCAACATTGATCATGTAATAAAGTCTTATGGGTTTGATCAAAATGAATACGAAAGTTGTGTGTACAAGAAGCGTGTCGGAACTGCATTTGTATTCTTAGTACTATACGTAGACGATATTCTGCTCATCAGAGACGATGTAAATGTTGGGATTTTATTCCCCAACAGTAAAGGTATTGTCAGACGTAAGGGCATGACTTTCAAAACAGTTTGATATAAAGGACTTAGGGGAAGCCGGGCATGTCCTTGGGATCAAGATCGCTCGAGATCACAAGAAAATGATGATAGGCTTATTGCAAGCTTCATATATAGACACTGTCTTGAAGCGATTCAGCATGCAGGATTCCAAGAAAGGCTTCGTACCTTTCAGGCATGGAATCCATCTATCCAAGGATATGTGCTCTAAGACACTAAAAGAGATAGATGACATGAAAGACATTCATTATGCTTCGGCTGTCGGAAGCCTTATGTATGCAATGCTGTGCACGAGACCGGATATCTGCTTTGTCATTGGCATGGTAGCGAGATATCAAAGTAATCCGGGAAAAAGCATTGGACGACAGTTAAGAACATTCTGAAGTATCTGAAAAGAACTCAGGATATAATGTTGGTTTATCAGTCAGACAGTCTAATCCCCATCGGTTACACGGACTCGGATTTCCAATCAGACATAGATTCCAGAAACTATCTGCCTCAATTAGTGTGCTTTCATTTGGGAAGTGTAGCCATGAAATGGACGAGTGTGAAGCAGAAATGCATCACTGACTCAACCATGGAAGCCGGGTAAGTAGCTGCTTGTGAAGCAGTGAAGGAGCCTACTGCTTGGCTCTAGACCTTCTTAGTGGACTTGGATGGAGTTCCGAATTTGTCTAGCAATATATGCTAGGGGCAGTTGCAAATTCAAGAGAACCAAGAGTCCATGAGTCAAACAAGCACACTGACGGAAAGAAATCTTAGACGAGAAGTCGTTAAGAGAGAAGATGAAGAGGTGGCTAAGATCGCATTGGAGGATAACCTAATTAATCCTTTCACAAAGTGTCTGCCTCTGGAAACATTCAAGAGACATGTGAGAGGAATGGTTGTCAAGTGCGTAGCCAATCTACTTTGAGTATAAGTGGGAGATATTATTAGGTTCGTGTAGGTGACATTAGATGTCACGTATTAGAAACTACACGAGATGTGTTGTAGTATACTTAAAAGCAGACTTTGAGTATAAGTGGGAGATTGTTGGGGTTATACTGAAAAGTATGCTTTTACTTTGTATAACCAAACTGAATTTTCTATCTTATTTACTTAAATAAATTATTTATCACTGATGCTTTAAATATCATTGAATGTATCATATATTTATTGCATAATTGTTCAATAAACAGTACGTATTACATTGTAGTTAATTTAGTGATACCAGATCATAGAAGATTAAATTAACAGTCCCTTGTAACTAAAAGTATGCGGTTCACGACCTAGATGGAAATGAACAATCCATCGTGAAAGGTTGAAGTATAAGGCTCAGATTGGCTTGTCTTGACCAAGAGATTACACTAGTGCATGACTGATGCACATAACAGGACCTGCAGGAGGATAAATTCTTCAGCACTGAACCAGGAAGAATTAGACCTCAGTGGTTCATTATTTCTTAATCTTCGTTCCTTAAATAGGATCGTGTGTGGTTAGTAATTATTGCTTTGACTTATGACGGGTAGAGAATCAATGAGATTCAATACTTTATATCTTGGGCAATATTACTGGTCACATGCGATTGCTAAGATTTAATACGAAGAATCGTGTGCGAGTACGCTCGTTTGATTTGCCCCCTTGGGAGGTTCATAAGATTTATCATACCAAATCTTGCAAGTGGAATTTGTTTCCGGTATGGATAATAATGTTGAACCGTTCCTTGACCAAGGACAAAAGATATTAATTAATGGAAAGCTATTTCAGTGGCTTGAATTAATTAATGGGCTAGATAATCTTAAACACGGGAAATAATAACAGAGAGCCATATTAACAGTAATATGGGGTAAGATGGATAGTGCAATATTAATTATGTAGTGGGATTAATTAATATTTATGAGCTTGAATAATATTGTGGCTCAATATTGGAAATTCAAGATCCATTAGAAGGTTCAATCTTAATTCTCCTAAAGGCCACTCAAGTAGCCCAAACATAAAGTCCAATAACTGAAAAATGTGTTTAAAATAAAATAAATTATTGTTGCCTAATTTTTCATTATTTTCGAAAATCACAAATAAAAGAGGGAGACAGATTTTCTTTGAATTTTGTTATGGAATGAGGATAAGTATTCTTGGAATACAAGATTATCTCATTAAATTCAATAAATCTCCCACTTGGCTATTTGTTGTGATATTTTCGAAAAATACCATAACATAAGGAGAGGAAGATTTTATTTGGGAGATATTTTGGGAAATAGAATATATTGGATATATTCAAGATTGTATCTTGAGGAAGAAGAAAGGAAATTTCTCAATCACCCAATAACCCAAAAATTTCGACCACCCCTCATTATAAATAGGGGATGAATGTTTCATCCCCAGGAGAACACAAAAATTGATTTTTCGGGAAAATATCAGCGTCGATAAAATATCAAATATTTTGAAACGTTGACAGATTGTGTATTTTTGAAAATTTTCAATTGTGAGTGTGCAATTCCATGTGTTGGAAAAATTAGAAATCCACAAAGGTGGTGCAACATAATTTTATTTTTCCTTTTGTTAAATTGTTCGCGAGTTCCTTCCACCGGATTGTTGAACAAGGATAAGGGAATACTTGAGAAGACCTTTTGGTGTGTTCGTGTGAACGGGATTCATCTTCTCAACGGTTGTCACTCCGAGAGGTTAGTTTACGTAAACTTGTAGTAATTCCGCGTGCGTAGGATTTACGTGAACTATTTGTATGCATGATTGATTGTTGAATTATTATTTGAATTAATATAGGATTAATTCATGCTAGTAATAATTGTTAGAATTAAATTTGTATTTAAATATTCAACCCGAATAGATCCGAGCAATTAATTCCCCAACATTTTAAACAAATAAATTATTATATATTTTCCAGAAAGTATGGAAAATTCCTCCTAAAAAACAATCGAGGTCACTGTTATCTTAGCAGAGAGTTTGCTCGTTAACATAAAAACAACCCGTTAAGAGAACCGTTTCCGTGACGATTAAAACCGACCCGTATAATTACGGGTCAACGGGCGTGGATATTGAAGGGGGGAGTTTCCCGGCGTGGAATGAGAAGCTGGTGATAGACGTGCCCGCGAATGTCAGTTTTGTGACCGTTGAAGTTAACTCCGGCGGCAGAGTGATGGCGACGGCGAGTGTGCCGATGTCGGATTTCTCGGGAGGGCATCTGTCGGAAAATTATCCGAGTTTGTTGAGTTATAGGTTGAGGGACGTCGGTCGCGGCGAGAAGAATGATATTATTAATTTTTCTGTCAAGGTGAGGTGTGCCGGAATAGTGGCTGTGCCGCCAGTATTTCGCGGCCGTGGAGGGGGGGTCCGGATGATGGGATGGTCACGGGTGTTCCAATAACAATAGAAAAGAACACCAATTGCCAGTGCCAATATGTACGACTTAATTTAACAATAGATCACAATAAAACAATTGAATCGATGAGTTTAATCACAATTAGTAGATGGAATGGTCACAGGTGTTCTTAACAAAAATCATTTAGCTTAAATGGTAAAAGTATTGTAAGGATATTTTGGTAATTTTATGTATATTTATTTAAAAAATTAATTCATTCATTCATGGCGAAGCTGTATCGCCCTTGGCGAAGCTAAATGATGTGTCAGCATTTTATTGGTTTCCTAACGTTAGGAAGGGCGAACGTCCTCCCTGACGGTAGAAAAGCCCTACTCCATATGATAAAATTAGACAAATAATTAATTAAAAACTAAATAATTAGTTACTAATGTGATAATGTCTGATTCTTTTAGATATATGTTTTCTAAAAGAGTCACTCTCTTGTGCACCCCATGCACCAATCCAAATTGGTGCACTCTAAACCCTAACCCCTAAACAATGAACCTCAAATCATATATGAATCATTTGGGCCGGGTGAACCATGAACCACTTGGGCCGAGTGAACCATGAACCACTCGGGCCGGGTTTGGGGTCGGGTCGGGTATTAAAAATTTAAAAAAAACATCTAAAACTGAAATTAAAGTTAAAAGAAAACCGAAAAATTGAAAAAAGAAAAAAAAAGTTGAAACTAAAAAAAAAAAGAAAAATAGTTTTTAACATTAAATTGCACATATTTTATTGGTGCATGTGGTGCACAGGAGAATTTGTCTTCCTAGAATGTGATCACAATTAATATAGGACCTAATGTATCAAAATAAGTACCTCAGTAGATCTTAACTTGTAATGAAGCGTCTCATTTCTGATTTAAATGATTAAATCCTATATAGCTTACAGGATACGTGTACATTTATACAGTTTTTGTGTATAAGTATATAGTGTGTATATATATATACGTGACCGTATGATAATGAAAATCAGACTGATTAAACATACGATTCTAGAAACATTTTTTATCCACCACCTGAGATCTTGAGGTTCTGAATTTGAGACACGGAGAGGGAATTTTTATTTTCTCTTGTGGTGGTCCCCCTCTTGTGGGGTAGTGGTCCCCCTGTTGTTGGATTGCGGTCAGGGACGGACACAATGTGGTGACATGGTCGTACCCCCAATTGTTTTTCTTTTTTCTTTTAAGTATATATCATATGGTTTGTGTTTTTTCACTAAAGTACTTCGATGGATTCATGGTGATGGAACTCAGTTGACTGCTTTGGGTTCCACTAAAGGGTTTTAAATAGATGTTCATATGAGTCTTCTTTACTTGTTTAAATTGACTGGGTTTGAGATAATAAAGTGATGCATAGGGTCATAGTTTTCTGCCATTTCTGGTTGGCGAGATTTCTTCAGCTCTATTAGGCTTGTCCCTTGCTCCCTTTTCAACACTATTCGATCGACCCATTTATATATTGCTTCATTTGATTTGTTTGGTGCTGAATTCTTTTAAGTAATTATATTTATACTTTATTTTAAAATTTGAAAAAACTCTATACAATGGCTAGATCTTGTATACACTCATGCACTCATAGTGCATTTTAAAAATATACAACTTTTTATACTGAAAAATGCAATTTATTTACACTGAAGCGTATAACAATTAATATGAAAAAATAATTGCACGGTTCAATATAAATAAATTGTATTTTTCAATATAACAAGTCGCACGATTCTAAAATGCACTATAAGTGCACGGTGCACTTGGTGTACATGTGACCCACTCCTATACAATATCATATTTTTGCATATTAATGTGATTGTGCATTTAAATATAAAAAAAAGTTTATGTATAAATACTTTTTAAATAATCTTTTGATCGTACCCCCAATCTCATAATCCCGGTCCGCTCTTTGGTTGCGGTTCCGTAGTGAGTAATCTTGATTCTTGATTCGAGTTCTGCGATTTGAATGGTCCTCCTCTTGTGGTGATTGCGGTTCCGATCTACAGCAAAATGAAATGATATTGTCATGTTCTCGGTGGTAGAAGAAATTATTGTAATTGATTGACTTAAAAAAAATTATATATCTTACAAACAGTCGTACGTAGTTGTTTCTAGACACACATAAAAAATAACAAAAAATGTGTTTATCATAAATATGGTGATACTATATGTTTTGACAATTCGCATCCTAGCATTTATTGAAAGCATCCCCACATCTAGAAGGAAGTCAAAATATTTCGATCATATAATTTTCCTCTTTTTTACATTTACTTTTTGTCCATATGATAACAGAATCATAATTGATAATTATGTTCATGAAGGGTCAAGGTTGGTGGCAGCTTCCTATAGATTCATATAATTCAGACTTTTCAAGAGTGTAGAAAACTCACATCAATAGTACCTATATCTATATATATACTTATGCACATGCTATCCCAACAAAAAATATCTTCATTCTTTTATAATTAATCATCTTTTTGTGTAACATATCAACTTGAAATTAAAAAAAATTGAAAGAGAAAAAAAAAATTATTTTGAGTTGAGGTTACAAAATGGATGCGGGTGACATTTACAAAGCTAGTAGTAGCTTAAGATCGAGCGCTAGAGGGAGCGTGAGTTTAAGGGCGAATAGCTCGAGCTTATGGAGAAATACGGGCCACGAGATCTTCTCACGGTCGGCCCGTGAGGAAGATGACGAGGAGGCCCTTAAGTGGGCGGCTCTGGAAAAGCTGCCCACTTATGACCGTCTCAGAAAAGGCCTTCTTTTGCAAGGGTCGAAAGGCGCGAATGAGGTCGATATAGGGAGCCTTGGGTATGAGGATAAGAGGATTTGGTGGAGAGATTGGTAACTAATGTGGATGATGATAATGAGAAGTTTTTGATGAAACATAGGAAGAGAATTGATAGGTATTTTTTTTTTTTAATTTTATTGATTATGCATGCATATATGGTTCAATATTTATGTTTAATTAATTATGATCAATTAATTAATGCGCAGAGTTGGGATTGATATACCAACAATTGAAGTGAGATATGAGCATCTGAATATTGATGCTGAGGCTTATAGCGCAGGCAGATCCTTGCCTACTTTTTTTAAACTTCAACATCAACATAGTAGAGGTAATTGATATATATAGGAGTGATTAATTTTAACCAAATAGTTTTTTTTTTTTGCGGCTATATCATAGAAAAAAGTGGTCAGTATTATTTTATATAATGAAAATTTCGGTTCGATGAAAAGTATTAATTTGTTGTATATTGAAAAAAATACTAATATTGTTCACCTTATAAATCAAGATTTTTCTTTTGTGTAAACTAATACGTTTCGTAATACAAACTAATACTTTTAATTATGTACATTTGATTTATTTTGTGGATAAGTCAAAAGTTTGCATCAAGGGTGCAACAGGATTATATCTCTTGTGGAAAACACACAAAATTATCTATTTTTTGTAACTAATACCTTTCTTTTTTTCAGGGACTTTTAAACACTCTTCATCTACTCCCCAATAGAAAAAAACCATTTACCATTCTGAAAGATGTTAGTGGGATCATAAAACCTGGTAGGATGACCTTGCTTTTAGGTCCTCCAAGTTCTGGAAAGACCACTCTTTTGCTTGCTTTGGCTGGAAAACTTGATAAAGATCTCAAAGTAAGTTCCTTTTTATTCTTATTTTAAAGAGAACATTTTTTTTTATTTGACTAACTATATAAGTATTAATATTTTAATCTCTAATCTTCCAGGTATCTGGGAAGGTGACTTACAATGGGCATGAAATGGAAGAATTTGTACCACAAAGAACTGCAGCATATATTAGCCAACATGATCTACATATTGGAGAAATGACTGTTAGAGAAACCTTAGCATTTTCTGCTAGAATGCAGGGTGTTGGATCACGATACGGTTTGTGCAATCAATTTATATAATTATTTATTGTTATTTTTTTAAAATATATATTGTGGAATTTTTAATCAGCTGTTTTTTGTTGTTTAATTTGAACAGAGATGTTGGCAGAATTGTCAAGGAGAGAAAAAACAGCCAATATTAAACCGGATCCTAATATTGACATGTACATGAAGATAAAGTCGTAAATCACAAATTAAGAAAATGACATATTCCAACTAAGAATGTCATTAAAGTTGAATTTAGTGACCTGTCAAAAAAAAAAAATTGAATTTAGTGTCATCCCATTTTCCAAATTCAACAAAACTAAAAACAATATCAGTTTTACATATTTTTAATAAAATATGAATATAGTTATAAAATTACATTCTTTATAAAATATTATTCAAACCACACTTAAAGAAAATACTCCATATATTATATACTTCTTTTTTATATTCAATCACAACAAAATGCATATAAGTTGGCATGAATATGACTTGGTATGCTGTGAAATTTGTTCACCGTGAAATTAATTTTTTTTACAGATATGACCCTTCAGTTATCACTACTAATACCCCTGCTGTAATATAAGTAACACCCTTCAGTTATCACTACTAATACCCCCTGCTGTAATATAAATCACACCCTTTAATATTATGAGTAATACCCTTTATAGTAAAAAGTCACACTCTTCAATTATCACAACTAATACCCGTTAGTAATATAAGTCGCACTCTTTAACTAATTTTACAAATTTTTATTTGAAACTTATTCACCCTATACTTTGTCAATCAATATACCACTAATCACCAAAAAAAAAAAGCTTAGTGTTAAAAAAATTCAACACATCAAATGCTATATTCAATTGCATATTTGGCCTCCTCCTTTACTTTAATTTCTCAAGAAGCAACTATAACCATGTTGTTTATAACAATACAAGAAGCATCTATAACAATGTTGTTTGAAATCCTTTACTTTAATTTCTCAAGAAGCAACTATAACCATGTTGTTTATAACAATACAAGAAGCATCTATAACAATGTTGTTTGAAACAATACAGGCAGCAGCAACTGAAGGGGACCAAGCAAATGTAGTAACAGATTACACTCTCAAGGTTTTGGGACTTGATATTTGTGCTGATACTCTTGTTGGAGATGAAATGATCAGAGGAATTTCAGGAGGACAGAGAAAAAGTGTAACAACAGGAGAAATGATTGTTGGACCATCCAAAGCACTTTTCATGGACGAGATATCAACTGGATTGGATAGTTCCACAACTTTCCAAATTGTCAATATGCTAAAACAACAAGTCCACATTATGAAGGGAACTGCTTTCATCTCACTTCTGCAGCCAGCACCCGAGATGTATGATCTGTTCGACGACATTGTTCTCTTGTCCGATAAACAGATTGTTTATCAGGGCCATAGAGAAAATGTGCTTGCGTTTTTCGAATCAATGGGTTTCAAATGTCCTGAAAGAAAAGGAGTTGCTGATTTCTTGCAAGAAGTAAGCAAAACAAAAATAAAGTTACACTTACAAACTAATACTGTACCACTTATAAACTAATACCATAGCATTCATGCATTTCTAAATGTTACGGTATTAGTTTATAAGAGTGATGGTATCAGTGAATGAATGTTATGGTATTAGTATGGATCCAGTTTCATAGAGTGAACAAGATTCACAGAAGTAATTGTAAACTAATACGCAGGTGACATCAAAGAAAGATCAGCAGCAATACTGGGCACGTAGAAATGAGCCTTACCGATTCATTACATCAGCTGAATTTGCTGAGGCTTTCCACTCCACTGCAGAGGGCAGAAAAATCGAGGAAGAGCTTGCAGTTCCGTATGATAAGACCAAAAGCCATCCTGCTGCATTGACGAAAGAAAAGTATGGTCTTGGGGGTAAAGAACTCCTCAAGGCTTGCACTGATAGAGAGTACTTGTTGATGAAGAGAAACTCATTTGTGTTTTACTTCAAGATCTTCCAGGCAAGTTAGATTCTAAAAAGTTGATGAATTATGTTCAATTCAAGAATTTTAAAATTACTAAAACTACTTTTTCTGATATCTGCTTTCAGCTTACTTTTCTTGGACTGGTTGCTATGACACTCTTTTTTCGAACTGAGATGCCTAAAGAAACTGAAGCAGATGGAGCTGTATACACGGGGGCGCTGTTTTTTACCGTCATTGTGATCATGTTCAATGGGCTGACGGATCTTTCAATGACGATTAATAAGCTCCCCGTTTTCTACAAACAAAGGGATATGTACTTCTTTCCATCATGGGCATATGCCCTCCCTACATGGATCCTGAGAATACCAGTCACCTTTCTTGAAGTTGCAATATGGACATTTCTCACTTACTATGTAATTGGATTTGATCCTAATGTTGGAAGGTAATACTCATCAATCTCTCAAAGCTTATAAGTTGTCAACATTAAAATGTACACTGACCAAGAATCTTTATTGCAGATTAATGAAGCAGTACTTTTTGCTGCTCTTTGTTCATCAATCAGCATCAGCGTTGTTCAGATTTATCGGAGCAGCTGGAAGGAACATGATTGTTGCAAACACATTCGGCTTGTTTGCACTTCTCATGCTTTTTGCATTAGGTGGCTTTGTCCTGTCACGAGGTATGAAATGAAGATCAAATGCTGATATTCATATTATGCTAAAAGTATGGATCATTATCTCATTGCAATTGCATTGAATGATTGATAACTGCAGATGATGTGAAGAAATGGTGGTTGTGGGGATACTGGTCCTCACCGATGATGTACGCTCAGAATGCTATTCTTGCTAATGAATTCACAGGCCACAGTTGGAGTAAAGTAAGATAACTAATGCATCAAGCTTTGGTTTCAAATTATTCACATGTTCTACATCTGATTATACTAACTATTAATGATTTTACAGTTGGTGAATGGAACCAAATTGGGAGTCCGTGTAATGGAGAATCGAGGTTTCTATCCTTATGCATATTGGTATTGGATAGGAGTCGCGGCTTCTGCTGGATTCATGTGGTTATTCAACGTCCTCTACCTTTTTGCTCTTACATACCTGAACCGTAAGTTTCAAATTAGAAATTGCAGTAACTTTGTGTATTAAGTACAGCCATTTATATTGCTAAAACATGATGCAGCATTTGAGAAGACTCAAGCTGTATTACCAGAATCAGAAGAAGATGGTTCTGGGACCCGAGTTGCAGCTCAAGGTGGCGCAACCGAAGCAAATCAAAATCAAGAAAAAGGAATGATTCTTCCGTTTGAACCACATTCCATCACATTTGATGACATTAGATATTCAGTAGACATGCCAGCTGCAAGTTCAAGCTTTAAAGTTACACATGAAGAAACAAATATTTTTCAGACATGAAATCAATTAAACAAAAAAACTATTTTGATTTGCAGGCAATGAAGGAACAAGGAGCCACTGAAGATAGACTGGAACTCTTGAAGGGTGTAAGTGGAGCTTTCAGGCCAGGTGTTCTTACAGCCTTGATGGGAGTTAGTGGAGCTGGTAAAACAACTTTGATGGATGTTTTAGCTGGACGAAAAACGGGAGGATATATTGATGGAGATATCACAATCTCTGGGTATCCCAAGAACCAGGCAACATTTGCTAGGATTTCTGGATATTGTGAGCAGAATGACATCCATTCTCCAAATGTTACCGTGTATGAGTCCCTCGTTTACTCAGCTTGGTTGCGGTTGCCTGCAGATGTTGATGCAGAAACTAGAAAGGTTCACTACAGATTTAAAAATCATTTTACAAGTTTCAATTATTTTTCATAATAAGATCTCATGAACTAAATGAATTTCCTCTGCTAATTACAGATGTTCGTCGATGAGGTGATGGAGCTAGTAGAACTTACCCCATTAAGAGGAGCCCTAGTAGGGTTGCCAGGGGTGAATGGTCTCTCAACTGAACAACGAAAAAGGCTAACAATCGCTGTTGAACTCGTAGCCAATCCTTCGATCATTTTCATGAATGAGCCAACTTCAGGGCTCGATGCAAGAGCTGCTGCTATTGTGATGAGAGCAGTCAGGAACACTGTCAACACAGGAAGAACTGTTGTGTGCACAATCCATCAACCTAGCATCGATATATTTGAGTCATTCGATGAGGTATGTTGTATGTAGATCAAATGCATACTTGGAATAGAAGATACTTATTTTGTTTACTTGCATAAGTTGCTAAAACAACATAACTTTTGGCAGCTATTTTTGATGAAACGGGGAGGACAAGAGATATACGTTGGACCATTGGGTCGCCAATCAACCCATTTGATCGAGTACTTTGAATCAATCGAAGGGGTACAAAAGATTAAAGAGAGTTATAAATCTAGCTACCTGGATGTTGGAAGTAACTACTTCATCGCAAGAACTACTCTTGGGTGTCGACTTCACTGAACACTACAAGAAATCAGACCTATACATGTTAGTTAAATACTAAGTGTATTCTATGACAAACTACTGATTTATGACATGCTACTTATCTTGAGCTTGTTAATGATTTTCAGGAGGAACAAGGCCATGATAAAGGAATTAAGTGTCCCTCGCCCTGGCACAAAAGATCTATATTTCCCAACAGAATACGCACAATCTTTCCTCACCCAATGCATAGCTTGCCTGTGGAAACAACACTGGTCATACTGGAGGAATCCTCCTTACACGGCTGTCAGATTTGTGTTCACAACCGCCATAGCAGTTATTTTCGGGACAATGTTCTGGGATCTTGGCTCTAAATGGTAAGTAAATTGAGCTTACTTTACAAACTTATGCTACACTTTTGATTACTTATGCGCTAATTTAATTGTGACGTCATGAATTACAGGGATACTACGCAAGATCTGATCAATGCAATGGGTTCCATGTATGCTGCTGTCAATTTCTTGGGTTTCCAGTATGGTTCTACAGTACAGCCTGTGGTGGCCATTGAACGAACAGTCTTTTACAGAGAAAAAACAGCTGGAATGTATTCCGCTTTACCATATGCATTCTCACAAGTGAGCAATATAAGCATCTCTATAATAATGAAAATTTAATATGATTTCTGGTTACTTACCAAGTTTCTTCTCTTGCAGTTTCTCATTGAAATCCCTTACGTCTTCGTCCAATCCCTTGTGTTCGGAGTCATTGTTTACTCAATGATGGGATTCGACTACACCGTTGAGAAGTTCTTTTGGTTCATGTATTTCTTGTTCTTCTCATTGTTGTACTTTGTCCTATACGGCATGATGACCGTTGCTGTGACTCCTAACCACAATGTTGCCTCCATTATCTCTTCCTTCTTCTACGCGATCTGGAATCTGTTCTCAGGATTCGTCGTCCCACGACCTGTAAGTTCTGCCAACATTTCAATTAGTTAAAATATGCACACACACACACACAGAATTCACCAAAACTAACATACTTCTTTCTGTCAACCAACAGAGAATGCCAATCTGGTGGAGATGGTACTACTGGGCATGCCCCATCGCTTATTCATTGTACGGTTTCATTGTGACACAATATGGAGAAGTTGAAGACGTACTGCAGGACAACGGTCAAACCGTGAAAGAATACTTGAAGGACTACTTCGGGTTCGAGAAAGATATGCTTGGATTAGTTGCAGGAGTACTTTTTGGATTCGTGGTGCTTTTCACTTTCACCTTTGCATATTCCATCAAGACATTCAACTTCCAGAAAAGATAAACAACTTCTCTTTCAACTTCACTAATGAGCTATGCTCTTTAGGCATCTATCGTTTTTTTAGTTAACAAGTATATTCCAGAATTTTGTTTTCATAATCAGTATAATATTGTGTGCTGTATTAGCAAATAAAACAATGTAGCTTCTTTTGTACTATCCATCAGATCATTAATGTATGCAATTTCTTTATTTTTTTCAATCAAGGTATTTATTTACTTCTCTACTACTTCATATCTATAGTTCAATAGCTTATATCAGAATTCATCAATAATTCCATATCATACATCAGAAACTTATAGTTTAACAATAATTCCAGCTTCACATCTTGGATTCAATTCAGTAATAACCTTCATTACAGACAATAAACTGGTAACTAGCCCTTTCACAACCATAAGGATGAAGATTGCAAATGCGAGAGTATGCAAAGCCTAAATGGATTATTCTAATGATTTAATCTCAACTATTTTTTGAAAAAAATTTGGGCTGGGGTCCCATAAATTTATGAATCATTACAATAAATAGAGTTCCGTGTATGTATGAAACCGTACCATAAGAGTTTTTGTCTAATTTTTTTTTACCAAAACATGGAAAGAAACTGCTCTTAATAGAAACCGAACTAAAGATTCCGACATTAAATAATTTCCACAACTACTACACAAGAGAATCTGAACTGAAATATGAGTCCCATGCTCACACAATCAGTCAATTATTCCTAGCAAGTACACATTACCTAAACCAAACGCTCAGCTAGAATAAGCATGGCCCTGTTCCAATGCATCAACAGCCACAGCATAAGGTGAGCTCCAATCAGCATCAAAGACTTGTTGAAGTTGAGTCACAACTCCAAGATTATATGTCCCAAAGCTGACTCCTGCAGTTGCATAGAAGTAATCCCAGACAAGATTACTAGTCCCGATATGGGCTCGTGCATCACTCACAGCATATTTTCCATGATTGACCCTCGTGTACCCCGGATAAACATTCTTGGTGGCAGTGCCATTTGGGAGCTTTGCAGGTCCAGTTAGATTGAATCCTGGAACCAAGTAATATTTGATCTCCACTTTTCCACCACAGCTGTTGTATTTCGAAGAAGAGCATAGGTTGTTGGTATTGAGCAGAGATTTTAGATACTGGTCTGTGTTGTTGATAAAATGTGCCCAGTATGCTACCAGTAACTTCACCTTGGCTTGCTTGCTGTAGACCACCTACACCAGTCAAAACAAGCCGATATTAGTTTTGACTGTAAGCACTGTGCAACTGGTGCAATTTTGACCCAATTTTGATTAAAAAAATTCAACCAAACTGTTTAATATTTTTTCGCGAATTGCAGAAAAATACGGTCGACAAGTGTTAGTTCATATTATGAAAATTAGCTCACATGATGAAAAGTATTAGTTGTATATTGAAAATTACTGATACTTTCCAGTCTACAAACTAATACTTCTCTAGTATCAACTAATACTTTTCATTATATATCTCTTTTTTTTTAATGAGTCAACCTTTGGTCAAATATGAGTTAAGATCCAAAATTGCATCAAAACAGGAAAATCTTGCTCTTCTTTTACTATTAAGCCTTAAAAAGAAGTAAGAAGCAAGTAGGAAGACATGCATACCTCAGAGATAGCTGAAGATAGGGAAGACCAATACACTGTCTTTGATGTGTATTGGGATTGACCAAGCCAATCCATAGTACTAATTCTGACTATTTCTCCTTCTCCTACTGATTTGATTGTATCGATCCAGGCCTGTTCATCAGACTGGTGCTTGTCAAACAATAGCTGCAAAGTAAAAAGGTCAGGCCTCATCATCCAAAATCTTGAAGATTTAGGAAGAAAATATTAATGATGCTAAACCTCTGGTGGAGCAAAGGAGAGGTAGGAGGACTGAGGCTGTGGTGTTGAGTAGCTTTGTCCCGGAGTTTCAATAGGACGATGATACATTTCAGGGTCTACAAGCGTTGGATAGCCTGCTACATGTTTGATCTTCACATATTTGGGAAGAGGTGATCTGTCAAGAGATAACACGGTGGAAATGTACGTTAACACATCAGCAAAATAAGTGTTTAGGTTACATGAGTGGTAATGAAATTGTTGTAAGAAAGACGAATAATCAGGAAAGAAACAGCAGTTCCATCTGTATCATGATCCTGCTTACTTGCATCTATCATTTTTGCGGAAGAATTGTGACCAACAGGGAACCTTCCGAACAATCTGCCATTGATGATCTGTCACTAATTTTGTGTAATTCGAAGGGTCAAGATGGGCTAGTTTCCACAAGTTGTCATAGTATGTCTCGACTTTCTCTGCAATTCTTCGACAGCCAACAAGATAAATCCCAACTTCCTTAACCTAAAATTGTTCGATAAAATGATAGCCATTAATACAGGCTCTATTGACTGAAGTTTCTTTATTCATACACAAACTAGATATAGATAAAAAAAGTTTTGCAAATATATCCATTACAAAAAAAACCATACGTTTAATTATAGAGCTCCTTTTTCTTTCTACAAACAATAAATATGAGAGGCAGTCATTGGTACTGATTATAGTACCTGAGTTAGAGATTTCCAGTCATTGTTTGCCGACCCAATGTACACATGGCGTCTATCCGATATCCAAACCTTGGCATGGACAATGCCAGATTCGGTCCAGTCCTTCAGTAGTAAGGTGACATTTTGGACATTTGGTCTTCCAAATGCGAGGCTGGATGGTTCTTCTGTGTAGTCAGGGTACATTCCAGAGTGCTGTAAAAATCTATAACTCATAGTATTAGTTTTTTCAAAGTATGTTTCTCCTGTACCAGCCTGTGCCCATTTTATGTGCGTATGTTGTTACCAAATGGAAAATGGCATTATAGTAACAAGATTTATATCATTTTGAACACAGAAAAGACACAAATTGTCAGTTTAGAGTATAAATTTCAGAATTCTTGAGCTTGGTTAGAGCTTGACTGCCATGGATTTTCATGAATTTTTCCGGCAGAATTAGAAACCATCCCAAAATGAAGTCCTCATAGAATACTTATCTGCCTACCTCATACTAATGTTTCGATCAGCTGCATTTTCTAATGCTCGATAGACTTCACGTCCATCATTAGCCCCAAATTTCTTCATCTCATCTTTCGAATATCCATAATCCCCTGAACGAGGATCTTCTGGATGAGCTACCAGCTGCCAATACTGCGCAATTATGTCCAAACTCCGCGTAGAATTTCCAGCCAGCCATCGGAAAACATCAGCTGGTTCAATCAAATGAAAGCAGCACCAGAAAATTTACCATAATGCAAAACAGGGGACACCAAGTACATTTAAACGCAATCGAACTTCCAACAACACCATTAGTAAACTAGCCATCACAATTTTCTGAATAATGTATGTGATTTAAGCCTAATTCAAATGGATAAAGATAAACCCTAGGTTTCTTTAAACTTTTGTTTTGTACTCTAGTTTTCAGTACTTAAACCTAATAATTGAAGACTTGCATAAACTTCCGTTTTATCTTTGTTTTTACTGCTGTATTCAAACTCCAACTAAAATTCAATGATTCTGAAAGGGAATAAAGAAGTAATTTTACCGGTGGAAAGAACACCAGTAACACGAGACAGGTGGGGCATGTGAGTGGGGATGGACTGAACCACCCATGCTTTGCATTGATTGCTGCCATCGTTCACATCTGATGAATAAGATTGAGCTCTTATAGTGGGGTCACAGATTATGAAAAGATAGAGAATGAGGGAGAAAGCAACTGCAAATATTCTCATCTTTTCAAAGATAAGAATTTCGCGGTGGATAGAGATGATGATATAGATATATCATATATTGCATATCCGTGTGGAGAGAGAGAAACAGGGTTGGTTGTCTTTTCTTGAACCAATAGTTTTTTCATTTTCTCACATTTTCAACCAATAGAAAATCTTTAGTTTTTATGCTTCTAAATAAAGTGAAAATTTATAAGAAATATAGTCATTCTGTAACGAGTTCAATATTGGGAACATTTGTGACAAGAATTTAAATGCAATATAATTTCTTATCATGCAAATCCTAGCTAAATCAGAAATACATGTACAAGAATTGAACCATAAGAATGAGCAACAGGACAAAGTTATTCAAGAAAGATGATACAAGTTTTCTGCAACAGAACCTTAGATGAAACCCTTCAACTACTTTACAGTTACATTGGAATCCTTCGTTTTCTTGCTCGTTGGTTTAGGAAATCGAGTGCCTCCTATATCTCGACAATGAACGAGATGACTTCATTTCGCCTCGGTTAATGGAAGTAGGGCTCTGAGAGCTAGCAGATGTCTCCGAGCTCTTGTTTTCTCCATTTCCGAGCCCTTTTCCCACGCTCCACAACTTGTCGAAAATCCTCCTCGAACGAGAAGGCAGCAACTGGGGACCAGATCCTCTGTTCTTGCTACCTCTTTTCACAAGTTTTCCATTTTTAAGTGATCCCACTTCTTTTATCTTCATTTCATCCATTTGTTTTCTCAGCGATTTCCGGTTTTCTGAAGATGTTTTCGCCCAGTTTTCTTCGGTCTTTCTAGGGGGGTCGGTTGCATCGTGCCCACTAGCTGCTGCTGCTCTCAACTGTTCGACAAATAGAACTTGAACAACCACACGGAGTGGTAACCGTTCGTTCTGAGCTGCATGCATTGATACATCTGTAGTTAACTTCTTCACATCCATAAGCCCACACAAATTCTTCCTCTCAGATTTTTTTAAACCATTGTGCTCCTGTAAAACATGCAACAGGAACCATATAATAACGGTATATGATCATAATGCAAATCATGAAAAGAACCAAACTTCTACATCGCCAGTTGCACGGCACTGCAACTGGTACAGTTTTGACTAAAATATATAATTAGAAGTAATAGTTCATACGAAGAAAAGTATTAGTGTGCAGGCTAAACAGTATGAGTACTTTTACAATATAAAACTAATACTTTTAGTCATATGAGCTGATATTCTTCATCACATTAATTAATACTATTCGACAACTTTTTTCTATGATTTGTGAAAAAAATATAAAGAGACAGTTTTGTTGATTTTTTTTGGTCAAAATTGCTGAAGTTTAACTTTTGAAAGAAAGAAAATGTACCTTCAAATAGATGTCAATGGCGCCATACAATCCATCGTGAATAGGCCTAGCCTCCTCAGGAATTGACCGTGACAGTTTGATGAAACTTAAAACCGAAAGATTTGGATCATGAGCAATTGCTGCAAGATAACCATCAACAACTCTCCCTACTTTCAGCCACGACCCGTGTCCTAAAACAAAGTCATCATCCTTCTTCTCCATGACTCTTGAGTCCCTCTTCGTCTTATCATTCTCCACAAACAGATCAACAATGCGTTGAACAAGTTCAACGTCGTAAATCATGCTCTGAGGAGGCCTTGCTGGGATCAAAAGATCACCAACACAAGCCTCATCTAATTTCAAACTGATACTTCTTATCAGATCTTCCCTTGAAGAATTATCAACTCCGATGAGAATGGAAACTTTAAGTAATTTCAACAAGAAACCACATGCGCAGCAGATGCCCTTGTCAGATGGAAGTAAACAGATTATAGTTTCCACCAAAGATTTGTTCCTATGGATATGAACTTCAGACACCAATGCATCAACGGAATCAGGCAACCATTGAATGGCATAAGTCTTTAAAGCCTCCCCGATCACACCACCGTCCATTCTACCTTTCGTTTTTACAGCAAACATGACTCTCTTGTACAGACCAATGTCCAATTCGCATATATCTTCGATCCACCAATCTTTAGGCACGGATTCCATTTTCTCAGGGAATTTTTCCGACTTTGCTAGTTTTCTGTTGTACGTATAAGACCACGTGATGATTGAAGGATCCACGGAAGTTTTGGATGCAATTGAGTCTACACACCTTCCTACTATCTTTAGATTCTCAGACCATGGAAAGAGAGACTTAGTGGTCTGTAGAACAATAATGGAATCTTTCCAGTTTCGCAAAACACTGGAGTTGAGGAATATTTCAATCTTCAAAACAAGGTTTCCTTTGTCTATATCCTCAGTCATTTCAAGATACTCTGCTGCACAGCGTGCAGCGACTACATTGTAGGGATTAAGAGTTACTGTTACTCCATAACAGAATTTGGCGCATATTTCAAATGCTTTAGGCCCACCAGGGAAATCAACTAGCTGAATTTCATCAAGGCTTTCGTCACTGGCCTTTGATACGAGTTTTTGTAGCCGATTGCTCTTGGACAGTAGAGGAAACTGTAAAGGCAAGTTTAAACAGGAAATACTTAATTAGACCATGTATTCAGATTCTGCACCAACTGGAAAATCTTTCGGACCCATAGTGGATATTATTACTACTATATAGGTCCTTTAATAGTACTCAACTCAATAACTATACACAAAAAATTTACCTTATGGAGATGAAACTTCACATCGCAAACCTTTATGATAATATCAGTTGCTAATTCAGATGATACATATCTGCACAAGTCAATAAATTATACAAGAGTTACTAATATAAGAGATAGTTTATCAGTGCAACTTAAAGTACACAAGTCCAATTCTCCAATAGTCCAATTCTCCAATAGATGTTGTAATGAGTTGAGGCCCAAAACTGTACAGAACTTTAGGAAGTGAAAATTATTATCAATATCAATGTTTATGGAATCATATCTTGAAGGAAACAGTTAAGTTAGTTGAAATATGTTTTGAATGATGCCCGAAACTTGTAATGATCTTTTGAACTATAGCCTTAATCATCACATTAAAGTTAACCTCCTATCTTGTCATGATCTCACAATTCAAAATTACACAAAAATTGAGCCAACAGAGGGACCACAAAAAGGGGGATTGTAAAAAATTGAAGAAAAGGGTGGTAATCAAGATATAAGCTACTTTACATACTTTTAATCAAAATTAATCAATGTGCAAAACCCTAAGCACAAGCTGGTATCACACTTTACAGTTACAATGGGCCCTTAATCATAGAAAGTGTTTTCAAAGGTACGTAGAAGAATAAGTTTTATATAATTGAAGGGAGAATTTATGAATAACTATTTATAGATTTGCCCCATTAGGAACTGTTCTATAATTGAATATATTAATTAACGTATGGACAATAAGTTATCAACTCACATAGTTCAACACCTGGACCACGTTTTAATAGCAAGTGCCATTTAAAGAGAGAGAATATTAATCCTGATTAACTGATTAATATGAGAAATTAAGCTCAGGTAGCTTCAAGCTAAGTAATATGAAGGAACCAGAGGCAAAAATGATTGTTATAGACTACAAACACCATGATTCAAGAACTCAAAATATGGGCAGAACATTAAGCAAGAAATCAGAAACTAGAATACAGATGGGAAAGATCTTAACTTGCAAAAATGATGTGATGAGATTAAAAATGGAGGGAAAATCAAACATAAAGAAACAGAAAATAATTACCTCACACAGTTGCCTTCAGCTTGAAAAGCATCTGGCTTTGACCCCAACTTCATAAACTTCATCTTTTTTTTTTCTTCAAGAAAACTAAAAAAAAACACCTCGTGTTCTGCTTCACTCCTCACACTGCACTCTTTAGTACTTTCTACACACAACTTCTGCCACAAAACACAGATGACTCCTTAAAAAGCAAATTCTGATAATCCTGGAAATCATTCTCTGATACTCAAAGAGACAAAAGAATGAATCTTTACTTTACCCCATCACCTCTCAACACAGAGTATATCCACCACTAAAGAGCAATACAAGCAGAAAAGAACAAAACCCACAAGAAAAAGAAGGAATGCCCTCGAGTTTCGAGCCAGGGATCAATTCTTCTTCTTCTTCTTGCTGTTGCAAGAACTTGTTGCCTCTGTTTTGTTTTCTCTCTGTATATTGATCAAAATATGTGGGCGTGATGAATGCAGTGATGTGAGGGCATTAATGTTGTGACAGATTATAGTCCACCGACCCCTCCCACAAATAAAGGTGGAGCCTTAAATTTGTAGCCGCCTTCGCAATTACTCCAAAAGATCTCTTGTTTAACTCGCGATTCTCAAGATCTGGCTTTTCTCTCTCATGAATGTGGGTGTATTTCTTGTTTGTGTATGTGGGGGTACTGAATACACTGAGGAAATTGTAGCATTGCTTTTTCTGAATTGCTGCAATTGCAGTTGCAGATGAGAGAGAAGAAGGGTATGGTATGTATGTATGTGTAGTGGTTCGTGTGATGGGGACTGGGTAGGGTACAATTTCAGACACGAAAACGATAAGAAAGTTGAGGGTTAGTGTTTAGTCTTATCATGTTCGTGTCGTGTCGTGTCGTGTTCGTGTTAATTCGATAAATTTGAATTAAAAATATTTTATTATACATATGATTTGATATTTTATAATTTTATTAGAATTTTTTTTTATCGTGTCATATCGTGTTAATGTGTAATATCGTGTCATATCATGTCGTGTGATATTGTATAATATCAAAATTTTAATATAAATTATATTTTAAAATTTATTTATTTTCTTATCGTGTCGTGTCATGTCATGTCGACACAAATTTTTTCGTGTTCGTGTTCGTGTCGTGTCAGCATAAATTTTTATCGTATCGTATACGTGTTTAGCTTTATCGTGTCATATCATTATCGTGTCGACACGATACACGACCCGATAACATAAATTGTCACCCCTAAGAGTGGGTGGGTGGATACTACTGTTGGTTGGACAGAGTGGAACAGAGCACACAGACCTCTTCTTTTTAAGTTTTATGCCGTTAATGCACGCCAACCTTTGTGGACGCTTTTGCCCCTCTATTGCTGTTTAATATCGGCTCTAACCTCTATTGTTTGCATTTATTAAATACTACTCCATCCGTCCCAACATTACTTGAACACTTAATTTATTTGGACGTCCTAATATTATTTGAACATTCCCAAAATGAAAACTAATATAATATTAATATACTCACAACACCCTTTTTATTCTACTCAAACCCACTAAAATTCACTTTACTTGATTTGCATATCATTTTCAGTATTTAAATCCTCATGGGACAAAGTGAGTACTACTTTTGTTTTACGAATATCATTATTTATTTTTAGATTTTTTTTATGAAATTTATTAATAACATGAACTAATAATATCATTACCCAAATAAATTAATATCACTATTTTTATTAATTAATAATAATTTATACATGTATTAGGCTATTTGTATTAATTAATTAATATATAATAAATATAATAATATTAATTTATAAGTGTAATGTTATAAATAATTTTCATCGAAAATTTACTCTTTATTTTATTAGGATCTGAATTAATAAATTTCGGATATATAAATTGGCTTCATACACATTTTTATATAAAAATTATGTTGTTGATTATATTAATTAATATATTTTCAAGGATAATAAATTGGAGTATAAATCAAAGTCGGCTGTCGGATTGAGAAAATACATTTTAATCAATTACGAAACACTCGTCCACAACTCAAATGAAAATCGAGGAATACGTTATCATATGTTTTGGAAGGTTAACATGGTGGCCAATTGCTTAATTTAGTAAGATTAGTTATAGCGTGAATATTTTCATGTATGAAAAATTATCAAATTGCCATAAATTATGACTTATTCGAGTCGGGTGAACCATCTACACCCTAAACATTAAATAATGAACTCTAAATCATGATCTATTCTGGTCTGATGAACTATGAACCACTCGGGTTTAATGAATCATGAACCACTTGACTTTATCTTACCTTCACCGTATACAGAATTTGTTTGTAAATAAAAAAAAATTCATGTATGCAAATTTTCATAATAAACTTTGTCTTTTAGTAAATATTAACAATGAAACTTGTGAGATAATTTGGATAATGACACTTCTATTTCATGCGCCCTTCGTTCTTGATTATTTGTCAAATAAGTTCGTTCTAAATTTAATTAAACAATTCTATAAATCACTGTTTTCAAAATCGGGTTGAACCGGGAACCGGCCGATAACCCGGTTAAAAAACACATACATAACCGGATTTCAGGTTGAACCGGTCAAAACCCGGTTCAACCGGAAAAAACCGGTTTTTTTTTAATTAAATTATTAATTTATATTAAATATTTAAAATTTTAAATTTATATTCCTCTCACATTTTTCTCAAACACTTTCGATGTGGGATAAATGTATGAGTTGGGACAAAATTTATAAAATATGATATGAAAAGTTATAAAATATATATTTAAATTTTTGTAGGTGTATATTTATTTTGTTTTTTTAACTAAACATAGAAAACGGTTGAACTGCCGGTTGAACCGGTCCGACCGGTTGAACCGCTGACCGGTGGTCTGTCCGGTTCGATTACCGGTTCGGTTATGAAAACATTGCTATAAATAATAATAAAACGTCTCAATAGTACACTTTATAAAATTATTATTTTTAAATTAAAATCAATTTTATCTCATTTAATTTAAATAAATATCACTACATTATTAATTAATATCATAAAAAATATTTGTATCTCTTTTAATAATACTCCCTCGTCCCAAGAGGACTGCAATAGTGAAAACGATACGCAAATCAAGGAGAAAAGTGAAAAGTGGGTTTTAGTGTAATAAAAAAGGGGTATTATGGGTAATGTAAGGTGGAGATGTTGACTTTTAGTGAGTTTGAGTTGAAATAAAGAAGAGATTGAGTGACAAATTTGAAAATAAAGTGATGTTGTGAGGGTGTTAGGGTGTGTTTTGAAACACTTAAAACAGCTTCCAGAAATATTTATTTTCAAAAGCTATGAGAGGGAGCTTTGAAAATAAGTGCTTCTGGAAGCTGTTTTAAGTGTTTCAAAACACGCACTTAGTATTGTGTGTTATTTTCATTTTGGGAGTGTTGCAGTAATGTTGAGACATCCAAATAAGACAAGTGTTGCAGTAATCACGGAACGGAGGGAATAATAAATAACTTCTACGTTAAAACTCGTGCACATTGTAAATGTACAGTAAAGGGACTGTTGTGGGCATATGGCGCGAGGTCGGGCCCGACCTGGAAAGAAACAAAGAAGGACCAGACCACATTCTGCACAAGTATAACACCTCGCAGAAAGGATGGAAACGAAGGCATGCCAAGCACCGGTATGCGACCTGGACGCACCTCGCAGGTCGCACACTGACACAAATACGGAGCATTAATGGGGATAGGACCCGTGGCAGACGAGCAGCGCCAGGAGCCTTACCTAAGAATGGCCTCAATCAAAGATGTGTCAGTAAAGGACGGTAATGATGAGTAGATATGAGTAGATAGACGGCTAAATCCCTGCAAATCTGGGTTGGCCTCGGGCGACGTCCCAGCGAGGTGCGCGAGCTCTTAAATACCTCGAACGACCTCCCAGCGACCTCCGACCTGGGTCACATCAATCATGTAGCATTTAATGTTTGGCAGAGCTATAATTCGACTACTTGTCCTTGTAAATCGGGAGAGTGGGCTCCACTCTCCCAAACCTTATAAATATGGGTCATTTATGACCAAGAAAGGGGAGAGAAATCAATATATTACCAAACCTCTTGCAAATTTATTGCTCAAACTCTTACTCTCTCAAGCAATCATATAACATAAATACCACACACTTTACTCATTTATTGTTTGTGTCACTAAGATCACTAAGCCACATCTTAACCCACAATCCTCATATTTTAGTGCACAACAATTGGCGCTAGAAGGAGGGTACTCTTTAAGAAATATCGAGCTAAGTTCTTAGTGTTTTCTCATTGGAGTATTCCTCACGAATCTTCGGTACAAACTCATCTCATATACCCAAATATCTCAAAAATTCACTCAACCATGTCTCAAGCAACTCTCATCACCAAGAGGAAAGCCTTTTCAGTTTCATGTCGCTCCGGCGGAGCAGGGGCTAGCGGCCCGGCCGTTAGCAACTACAAGGCTGGAGGACCCACCACCGGGGTTGCTCAAAAGCTAGAACAGATCAGCACCCCGAAAGAAATCGATGAAGCTATCACGGAGTTATGCCGAAGACAAACCGAAGTGCAGATCCCAGATGGCGACCTACGCCATAACCTGAACCGGAAGGCCCAAAGCAAGGGCAAGGGCCAAAGGCGCGAGGAATCCCACCGTTAGGAGCCTCGCCAGGAGAAATCTGACTGCAGGGGACCTCGCCACGAGGAGCCTCGCCATGAGGGATCTCGCCGCGAGGGAAGCCAAGAGGTCAACTCCCGCGGAACCCAACATACTCCAATCTATCGACGTAACCCTAACGAGAGGCCAAATCACATCCACAGGCGTCTGTTCTCAGAGGGTTTCAATGACGGCCCACACCGAGGTTGCGGACCTCGACCAGACTAACTTAGACCATCCCAGCGCGAACAGGCCAAGCCGGAGAGATCATTTTCAGGGTCGGTGGCCCAAGGCGGACCCAGACAACGAGTGTCGGAGACAGATCGGCTCGAACGAAGCCCTTCACCTCGCAGGGTTGAAAGAACCCCTTCACCCTGCAGACGTCATCGAACCTCGTCACCCCGCCGACAGAAAAGAAATTCTCCACCTCACCGTCATCTTGGCGAGGTCGCAGAACAGAACGATTCTCCGCAGATGGCCGCCATCCTCCAGAATATCAAGGATCTCCAAGAACAATTAGCAAATAAGGGGGGAGCATCTCTCACCACGAAGATTCCCGTCTCGCCGTTATCACCCACGGTCATGCTCGCTCCTGTCCAAATCAAAATCAATGTCAACTCCATCACCCAATATAACGGCAGCACCGATCCGATAAATCATGTGAGCAAATACACGTCCTACATGAACTCCATGGGCACGACTGATGCCACTCAATGCCGTCTTTTTCCCCTCACTCTAGGCGACCAAGCTTATCGATAGTTCAACTCCTTACCCCCGACGTCCATAGAGTCTTTCTACCAGATGGCTCAATTGTTCCTCACTCACTTCGCCTCGCTGACCCCGCACAAGAGAACTCGGTAAACATCTCGGCCATCCCGTGAGGGGTATAAGTCCCGCAAGTTAAGTTCGATTAAGTTGGTGCCCCGAAAGGGAAGAGTGGATGTAGGGCGGGTTTCGTCCGAACCACTATAAAATATCGTGTGTTCTTTAACATCTTTATGTTTACACTTGTCATATCCATTTGTTTATAAGCAAAACAACACACATCGTTCTTAAAAGCGAAAAATTTAGAATCACTCTGCCCTCTCCCCTGTTTTATATGCATCTCGTGACATATTTTGCTTCCGCTCGCGCAAAATTGGTTTTAATCGGGACCTCACAGTGGTATTAGAGCGGGTTGTTCAACAGATCACTATTTTCAATGTGATCGCCTGAACTGATCTAATTTTTTTGAAACAAAAAACCCGATCTCTGTAAATGCATATATTATCAAATGTTTTGGCGTCATTATCAAAAAGGGGAAAATTGTTGGGATATTTTAGTTTTGATAATTTATGCCAAAACATTATTAACTTGTGTTATTCAAGCTAATCTACAGATAACAAGTTAAGGGGGAACGCAAGAACAAATTGAGGGGGAACTCACGAAATCATAAGAAGATGATCGAGATCAGACGAGGATGCAGATGAGACTAATCGAGATCATATGAGTAAGATGAGTTCGGAGTTAACTGATGAGCTGTGCAAAATCAGAAGTGAAGAAAATCTAAAGCCAGCAATGTTGGGGAATGATTCGCACAGATCTATTCGGGGTGAATATTTAAATACAAATTTAATTCATTAATTATTACTAGCATGAATTAATCCTATATTAATTCAAATAATAATTGCAACAACATATTATGCATATAAAAAGCCACGTAAAACCTACGCATGCGGAATCTACGGGTTTACGTGAACGTACCTCTCGGGATGGCAATGACTTCGGTCGGACGGACTAACCAAAAGGACTTCCCAAGTATTCCCTTAGCCCTTGCTCGACAATCCGGTGGAAGGATACTCGTGAACAATTAACAAAAGGAAAAAATAAACTTTGTTGCACCACTTATGTGGATTTGCTAATATTTCCAGCACATGGAATTATCCTTGGGAATGAACTAATCATCCCCTATTTATAGGAGAGAGGGTGGACGAAATTTGTGTTATTTTTCAATGTGGGATAAGACTTTTCTTGGTCACCAAGAAATCTTGAATATATCCCATATATTCTTTTTCCCATAATTAAAATATTCCACAAAATTCCACCTCCTCTATTTTATGGCATAATTTTCGAAAATACTAGGCAAGATACCAAGATTTGGATCTTCTTGAATTTATGAGATATTCTTGTGTTTCAAGAAATACATATCTTCCATAATATCTTTTCAAGAAAATCAAGAAAATCTTTCTTGCCCACTATATTTCCAAAAATTTCGAAATTCCTTAATGAATAACCAAGTGGGAGATTTCTTGAATTTAATGAGATAATCTTGTATTCCAAGAATACATATCTTCATTCCATAACAAAATTCAAAGAAAATCTTTCTCCCTCTTTTATCCATAGATTTCGAAAATATCATAGGAAAATTAAGCAACAATATTTATTTTATTTTAATCACCTTTTCAGTTATTGGACTATATGTTGGGCTACTCAGGGGGCCTTTAGGAGAATTAAGATTGGACCTTCTAATGGACCTTGAATATCTAATATTGAGCCACAATATTATTCAAGCCCATAAATATTAATTAATCCCACTACATAATTAATATTGCCTTATCCATCTTAACCCATATTACGATCAATATGGCTCCCTATCATTATTTCCCGTGTTTAAGATTATCTAGCCCATCAATTAATTCAAGCCACTTTGAAATAGCTTTCCGTTAATTAATATCTTTTGTCCTTGGTCGAGGAACGGTTCAACATTATTATCCATACCTAAACAAATTCCACTTGCAAGATTTGGTATGATAAAGCTTATGAACCTCCTGGGGGCAAATCAAGCAAGCGTGCTTCTTGCACCATTCTTTCAGATTAAATCTTAGCAATCACATGTGACCAATAATATTGCCCAAGATAAAAAGTATTGAATCTCTCTCGATTAAGCTACCCATGATAAGTCAAAGCAATAGTTACCAATCCCACGTGATCCTATTTAAGGGACGAAGGTTAAGAAACAACAAACCATCGAGGTCTAATTCTTCCTTGTTCGGTTACAAGAATTTATCCTCCTCAGAGTCCTATTCAAAGGCATCACCATGCACTAGTGTAATCTCTTGGTCAAGACAAATCAATCGAGCCTTACACCTCAACCTTTCACGATGGTTGTTCATTTCCATCTAGGTCGTGAATGGCGTACTTATAGTTACAAGGGATTTAATTTAATCTTCGTGATCGGGTATCACTAAATTAACTACTGATGTAACACGTCTGAATTATTGAACAGTTATGCAAAGAAATATATATATCATTCAATCATATTTAAAGCATCAATGATAAACAATTTATTTCAGTAAATAAGTCTGAAAATTCAGTTTCGATTATACAAAGTAAAAGCATACTTTTCAGTATAATCCTAACAAGCAAATCAGAAGAGAAGGTTGCAGATCAGAAGATGAGCAAAAGAGACTGATCAAGATCAGACGTGATCGAGATCAGATATGAAGATGAGCAGATGAGACTGATCGAGATCAGACGTGATCGAGATCAGATATGATAACCTGATATGCTAACCTAATGGAGATGACCTGATGCTATCCTGAGATAATCCTGAAGATATGTTGATCTGATCAGTCGAAATTTGATCGGATCGTGCAAGAAGAAGAAATCGATAGCTTTGAGTCAAGTGACCGAGGGGTCGATGTCCGACCGAAAAGGCCAACTCGATAAGTCTTAGTGTCAGTATGCCTGATCAGACAAGGTCCGCTGAAGAAAAATCTGCTGAATCAAGAACCCTGAGTAACCTGAGAACTCAGATAACCTGAGGCTCAGATAACCTGAGGCTCAGATAACCTGAGGCTCAAGATAACCTGAGGCTCAGATAACCTGAGGCTCAGATAACTAAGGCTCAGATAACCTGAAGGCTCAGATAACCTGAGGCTCAGATAACTAAGGCTCAAATAACCTGAAGGCTCAGATAACCTGAAGGCTCAGATAACCTGAAGACTCAGATAACCTGAAGGCTTAGATAACCTGAAGGCTCAGATAACTCAGATAACTCAAGGCTCGAGACAGAATCAAGATCCCGAGACTCGAGAAGATCCCAAGAATATATAGCCGTTAGAGACTCAGAAGAAACTGAAGAATATAGACGTTAGATTCAGCTGACGTGGACCAATGAGAGGAAGACGACAAGCCTGAAAAGCTGCAAAAAGCTACAGAGTAGTATGGATTTGAATGTGATTCTCTCCAACGGTAACATTCAAATCCACACTATAAATACAAGTTCTTCCTTCATTATCTAAAGTGTGGATGAATGTAGAAGAGTGTGGAGAATGTAGCAAACGATGCTACAGAGCTAAGAAGATATGGGTTCCAGCAGTTCCCAGCCAAGGTCGTGTGCCAGATGATGCAAGTCCTGAAATATGGCCTGATCGTAGCACAACTAAGGCAGTCAACACAAGGCACGTTGAAAGGAATTGTGCACCCAACCCTATATACTCAAGCATTCCCACCATAGAACACAGAGCGAGAGATACACACATATATTCAAGAGTGTTCTACCCTAGATCTAAGCTCAAACGCTATATCCTAAGCTTAGAGAGATTTTCCCATCCTTAGCATTGAGGCTAAACAAATGTAAGGGAAAATCTCAAACTAGTTGGAAACCAAACAAACATTACCCAAATCAGTTTGATAGGATAAGTTTGTAGGTGAGTGTGAACTCGGTAAACATCTCGGCAATCCCGTGAGGGTGATAAGTCCCGTTTGAGTGTGACCTCGGTAAACATCTCGGCCATCCTTTGAAGGATATAAGTCTCGTAGGTTAAGTTTGTAGAGTGAGAACTCGGTAAACATCTCGGCCATCCCATGAGGGGTATAAGTCCCGCAGGTTAAGTTCGGTTAAGTTGGTGCCCCGAAAGGGAAGAGTGGATGTAGGGCGGGTTTCGTCCGAACCACTATAAAATATCGTGTGTTCTTTAACAGCTTTATATTTATACTTGTCATATGCATTTGTTTATAAGCAAAACAACACACATCGTTCTTAAAAGCGAAAAATTTAGAATCACTCTGCCCTCTCCCCTGTTTTATATGCATCTCGTGACATGTTTTGCTTCCGCTCGCGCAAAATCAGTTTTAATCGGGACCTCACAGATCTGATACCAACAAGTGGTATCAAAGCAGTGGTTCGCTTGACCATTTGCTTTGGTAGCCAAAATCTTATTTGCTAAAAGATTCTTGTGGTCTACTGAACATATCTAATTTGCTGAAATCTTAAAAGGCTCAGACATAATGTCTTCTAAGAAACTTCCAATGTTCTCAGTTGAGAGCTATGATTTGTGGAGATTAAGAATGCAGGCTCATCTGTATTCTAAGCATGAAAGAATGTGGAGAGTGGTTTCTGAAGGACCATTCCAATTCACTATTGTGAATCCCAGAGTTACTGAAAATGAGAGAAATGATCCCAGGACTGAATTTCCAAAGTCTGATGATCAACTTACTCCTGATGAGAGGAAGTTAGTCAGTCTTGACTATATTACCAAAGATACATTATATAGCACTATTGATGATGGTGTTATGAGGAAGATCTCTCATTGTGAAACTACAAAGAAGATATGGGATACACTTGCTGAGATTGCTGAGAAAGAAAATGAGTCTGAAGAAAGTTCCAGCTCCTCAGATGAGATGTGCTCAGAAAGTGACAGTGATGACATCTGTCTCATGGCTGTAGGAGAGGTAAGTTCTTCTATCTCTGTTGTTTCTCCTACACAAGCACATGAGTTGTCAAGGTCTACTGTAAACAGTCACTTTGACCTGATGGATTCTTTTGAGAGTCTTATGAAGGACTATTCTGTGTTACAAGAACTGCTAAATGAAACTCAAGAGCAGAACAAAGAACTGATTGCTGAAAATCTTAAGTGGAAAGACTCTAGTAATCTTTGAGATCACTTCTCAATTGATGGGAACTCTTGATGAACTAGATGTTACGAAAGTACAACTCTCGAGAGAAAGAGAAGTTGATAGAGACCCTAAATGGAAAACTAGAAAATCCAATTGAGGAGATTCACCGATCGAACTAAGTTCAATGACCTCTCTCCGAGAAGCATGAAACTCTACAAAAATGTGAGGATAGTCTTGTGAGAAAGCTAACTCTATTGAATTACGCATCTAAAGTAATAGATGAAATTCAGAGTTATCGAGACCGCCACTATAAAATCTGGATTGGGATACATTCCGGGGAACCTCACAAGGTCATCCGAATCTTTGCTTCCAAGAGCACTAAGACGATCTTTGTTAAACAAGTGGCACCTACTCTTCGGACTGAAGAATTTCCCAAAGTTTTAGACAAGGGAAAAGGACCTATGGTTCTAGAAAAATTGAATGTTCAGGTAAGAAAGCCCGGACCTCGGAAAAAGGCTAGAAAACCCCGACCACTCGATAGAGGAAATTTTCGGTTAGTACTTCAAAGCCTCAGGCTAAGAATGCAAACCTGAAAAGATGTGCACTGAACCAAAGAGAGAATTTTCGAAGAGAAACACTCAACAGAGACATTCTCAACTGAAAAGACCAAGTCCTCGACATTGAAAGACCCCAATTTCAAGATGAGTAACCCAAACCTCACTTGCCTAAGGGTAAAGGTTTCCTGAACCCGAGTCAACAGAGACAAAGACCAGCTGCACAAAAGCCAAAGTACTTGAACAAAAGGCCTGTACCCAAGAAAAATTATAAGGCTCATGTTCATGCTAAGGCTGTCACTCATACACAAGATACTGTTAAGGCACCTAGAGTGGTGAATGTGTATGTAGATGTTTATGGGAGACAAATCAGCCACTCTAAAGTGATTAGAGTTGTTAGGCAGATTTGGATTCCAAAAGGTATAGCTAACCTGGTAGGACCCTACACCAAATGGGTACCACATAACTGATTTGTTTTCCAGGTGAAAGACAAGGGCACTGAGCTGAATGAAGACAAATTTGCCCTGATGAAAGGAGAGTTTGAGATGTCAATGATGGGGGAGATGAATTTCTTTCTTGGACTTCAAGTGAAACAATCAAAGGAAGGAATCTTTATCAACCAAGCAAAGTACACCAGAGATCTGATTGCCAAGTATGGTGTCTGAAATTGCAATGCAGATTAGAATTCCCATGAATACTAACTACAAGATGGATCCCCGAGGCAAAGCAAAGAAGTCACACCGATTATAGAGGATAATTGGATCATTGCTCTATCTCTTTGTTGGGATATGTGACAAAGTCCTAAAGGTCGTATATAACATTTCTTTGTTGGGATATGTTGAATTAAGATTCGGATCTGAATGGAGGGTGTAATCCTAAATTTAGTCACATGGAGGTTCGCCTAGTTTTCAAAAAAGATACCTCGAAACAAGTATCTTAATGGCTACGTGAACGATGAATAGAGGATTATGGTATCCAATATTTTGTGACAATAATAGTCTTTATGATAACCTTGAATTAAGCGGGATATTGACATCATCTTCGATTATGGAGGGTGTAGAATTGACCGAAGTCCACCACTAAAACTTGTCAATTTCTTGGAAATGGTTAGATATCCTAGTTTTCAAATAAAGCAGACCTCGAGAAACTCGGCAAAATCAAGTACTCTTCCGGGAAACTTTGAATACATGGCTAAGACTCAAGATCACCTTTGTTTGAGAGATGTTTCTCCAACCCTGATTCTTTGGCTAAGGCAACAATTAAGGGATTATAAGATTGTAGCCAATGAAGTACCAATATTTTGTGACAATAATAGTCTTTATTGCTATTTCACAAAAAAAATCCCGGAGGATGTTATTGCACACACCTTGATGTAAGCATGTGGATATCGGACATCACTTCATCGGATATCATGTAGAAAAGAAAGACATCGGGGATGGAGAAGATTCATCTTGATAAGCGAGAAAGGTGATATCTTGATCTCTAAACCTTTGGGTTGAATCAAGATTTCGGGAACTATCTTCTAAGCCAACTGAATTAATGGATGTTGGATCCAAGTGTATACGAAGAAATCTTCAAAAATTGAAGGTTTTCGAACAAGATGCATGAAGTTTTCTCGATTCTCTTGATAACTTCGAGGATAAAATTGGAAATCTTTCAAATTCTGAGTCTTGGGAAAAACTCGATATTCATACCAATCCAATCAATGATGCTTGGGAAGAGATTATCTTGTTTTACTATGAAGTGCGGAGAGTGGAAAGCTCGATTCAAAATGAAGTCATCATTGATTATCGAACCTTCTATCACCTTTGTTTGAGAGATGTATTCTCCAACCCCGGTTTGCACCTTTGTTTGAAGAGTTCTATCTCAGTGCTCAATATGCCATCCAAGAGCCACTTGACAACCCCGAGGAGAGAGATGAAGAAAGAAGGGATGTTCAACCGAAGCCCGTTGGGATGAGGTTGGAGAGGAGTCTTTAAGTGATCAAGAAAACAATATGTAATTTCTTTATCTTTTGTATTTACTTTCTCGATAAGTTCATTATCATACAATCAATGAAACTTTATCTTTTTGCTCAAAGATAATACCTAATTATCTTTTACATGTCTTTATATTTTGATATGCTTTTGTGATGAAATTGTTGGGATCAAATTGTTGGGAGATTTGCCATTCTTGTAAAACCTGGTGCGAAGAATTTTTTGTAAAAGCCAAGATCATCAAAAAGGGGAAATTTGGGAGATGAATTTAGGATGTTTTGATTAGATCCCAAAACCCCGCACACACCTTGGAGAGAACCTTTAGAGAGAAAGGATGTTAAACAATAGTCGGCCGATATAGAAAAGATTCTCAAGATTCTCAAGAATATTGTTGAAGCCTTTAAGGAAGTTGAAGCCAATGAAAAAAATCAAGCTCAAATCCAAGAAAGTGGAGAAATCAAGACTCTAAGACTCATGTTTACGACTCGGAAACAATGCTAGAAGTCATTTCAAAACCGAAAGACAAAGCTAGAAGAAAGGTAGAACAAGCTTTCAAGCCGTGTTCCGAACAACCAATCAATCCGAGATACAAAACTGAGAAAAGGTTGTGGCGATTTGTTGAACTGGGGTTAAGAAGCAGATTGACCAAAAGAGCCGTTATGTTTGTCTACATTTCTTCTAAGCCAACTCGAAGAGAGAAAATTGGTGTTTGCTATAAAAACATACTTGTTCACCCTACTACATTGAAGGTTCACGGAAAATTTTTAAGCAACTCAAGAGCTCAAACTTATTATTACAAGTTGAAGCACTTTCGAAAACCCAAGAATTTCCCAAGTGCTTTACATTGAAGAGAGCTCATTCACTAAGCCTAGTTTTGATAAGATATATCCAAAGCTTAGTAGAGATATCCTAGCCTTTGCATTGTACTTAATTGTAAATGATATCTCATCCTAGTTGGAAACCAACCAAGAAACCCCAAACCCTTTGTAAGGTAGTTTGAGTGTGATTGTTGGTGAGTTGGAGTTGTAAAGAGTTAGTAAACTACAGAGGTAGTCAGAAAACTCTAGAGAAGAAGTGAGTAAACTATCTTGGATAGTCAGAAAGCTTGTGTGTGTTTTGAGTAAGTAAACTACAGAGGTAGTCAGAAAGCTCAAAATAGAAAGGTTAGTAAACTACAGAGGTAGTCAGAAAACCTTAGGAAGTGGTTAAGGAATTTCTCTGAAGGTCAGAGAGAGTGGACGTAGGAGCTTGAGTCTCTGAACCACTATAACTTGCTGTGTTATTTGCTTTCTGTACTGCATTGATTATCTGTTGCATATCTTTAACTGAAAGCATATTTTCACTGATATTCAGTTGGAATCAATCCACTGAAGTTGCATTTAACTGAATCACAGCCTTAATCACTATCTCATTAAAAGGAAGATTTCCAGCAAAGCATAAAACGAGTATAAACTTAGGGCCAACCATTACGCACATCTGAGTAGCTTTTCAAGCAAGCTCAGGATCTCTGAAAACTCAGGCTCAGTTGGGATTATCTGAGGCTTCTGAAAGCAGCTCAGGATCACTGTCTCAGGTAGATTTTGACTCAGAGCGATCTGTGCTTCTCAGGGCCAAATCATCAGGACAACCTGACTCATCTGACCTCAGTGAAGAAAAAGTTTTAAAATTCACTGAACACGTGTATTCCCCCCCATACACGTGTAAGACTCGTTTGCACCGGGACCAACACTTCATGTCTTCCTTTATAAATTTTTACTTCAATAGTATATTTTTTACAAAATTGAACTTAGGGTAATAAAGATATCTTATGGGCTTTTGTCCAAAAAATTCAAATTTATGTGATTTTATTTTAAGTGGACATAACGACATGTATTTTGATGTAATGACACATATGGATTTATTACGGTGTATACTGACTTAAAGCAATTATTTATTTTTGTATGTATATTTATTATGTTCGAAACAAATAAAAAAGTGATAGGATAGGAAAATAATAAATTTATAATCGTATATGTCAATAACAACATATATTCTATAATAACAACATATATATCGTTATTCAAATTTTGAGTGAATTTGACCACCCCCTTTTTTCTATGTTCTCATTTTGCGAATATTAGAATGTATTATTTAAAAAAACACTAAATTTTTAAGTGAAATTGAGTTGGTTTGATTGAAACTATCCAATTGCATCACTTCTACACATTAAAGTGTCTTTATTCAAAGAGAGCATAATCAAAATAAAATATTATTCTCCATGCATTCATTTATAAATATTCTTCTTAAAAAAATTGGACTTTGTGTAATTGAACTATCTTATGGGTTTCTGATATTAAAAAAAAAAATCAAATTTATGATTTTTATCGTAAGTGGACATAGCGACGTGTATTTTTTTTTATAACGTCATATATGGAGTTATTACTATTTATACTGATTTCAAGCACTTATTATATTTTTTTTCCTGATTTTATAATGGACGTAAACTATTTTCACATTAGGAATTTGAACTCTACTAGAACATTTGATATATATGATTTCCTTAATATTGGGATATATTTTATAAAATTTGAGTCCGTCTATAATATATTAACCATAGTAACGAGCATATTAAATATAAAGTTGTTGATGCCCATAATAACACGCGGATCCATTATAAAGTTGTACCAGTCGTTATTCTATATTTTAAAGAATAACCCAAACCTATATAAATTATAGAGAAGTAGCCCATCAAAAAAAAAGAAAAAAATATTAAATCAAACCTATAAAACTTTAGAAGTTCAAGAAAGTCAGCCCACCCCATGACAAAAAAATGCAATTTTCTTCATTTTCACTGTCGTAGCTATTTTTTTACTGTTGTCAAAGTCAGGATTATCGAAGGTCTGGACTTCCGACAGCGGGTTTTTACGGTTGTCGTTTCTTTTGAACCCATGTTAAAAGCATTTATAACAACAGTGAATAGCCATTCCATATAAGAAAACTTCATAGCTAAATTCTTCATGTTTCCCCCCTTCAAGTAAATCTAATAATTAATTCGATAACTTAACTAATGAAAATAAATCAAAAAATAAAGAATCTAGCTACTAATTCCAACATTGTCTCTTCCATCTTCCATCTCTCAAGCCAAGCAATTCCTAGAAAATCAGAGTACTTTAAAAAAAAATCTTGGACGACGTTAGCATGATAGAAAAAAAAAAAGAGGTACTATATATTCTAGATTTAGCATATAGAAAGAAAATCAAACAACAGTGTTTGAAACCGGTATAAAATATAAATTTGAGCAGAAATATTAGAAGTTACATGACATAAATGGCATTTGGTATAGAACTTAATCATATACCATAAGATAAGACATGCATTGCAATAAGATTTAGTCGTTACTTAGCAGATATTAACTACCATAATTCAAGTATCAGAGTAGCATTATATAATGACTCATGTACCAAGATTTTGGAATATGCAAAGTATTTTCTGCTATACTTGAAAATTGTAAATGCCAATTGGCAATTAAATCACAATGAAGAAACACAAGAAAACAGGGGAATAGCACAAAGTGTCATCTGATTTATAATGTCTGTTCCTATAGCTTCTTCAAATTAAATAACTTAGCATTGAATATGTAGATCAATAAAACACTAATTTAAAGCACAACAGATTCAAATAAAAATAACTAGAATTGATGAACATTGTACCAAGAAGTAACAAGAGAGGTGATAAGGAAACATGAAACCTCGACAAGAAAACTGCAGAAAACACACAAAGTATTATCAACAAGAAAAACGCAGTAGAGAAACCAGCAAGAAAGAAAGCAAGGGCGACAGATACTTTTGAAAACCCTGCAAAAGATATTGGATGAAAGCACAAACAAAATCTCAATCTTTGCAGCTACCTAATCTTTTCAGTAGTTTATGTAAATACTTATCAAAATACTCATTATTAAACCACATCTAGTCTCATAACAATATGCACATGTAAATTAATTATGCAAGAAACCAAAATGATCATAAGAAATTAGCAACAAATTGTCACAATAGCACATGCATATATATATATATATATATATATATATATATATATATATATATATATATTTATTTATTTATTTTTCTGAATAGGAGTTTATATGCAATATAGCTTCGAAAACAATCACCCGATACGTCAAAACAATAAGGACACGAAAGAACATACTTATATTATAGAGCATGTTTTTGCCCAAGTGTAATAAAAAACAGCATTGTTGAGGCAAAACCCATCCAATTCTGATGTAGTCTATTAGCCACAAAAACTAGATGAAATTCAATCATGATAAATAAATGAATAAAACAACAAGCGTGAAACATTGTAAATTAGCTACTCTACTGTAAGAAAAAAGCTAGACCCAATGGTTATGCACACAAAGGAAATAGAATGCATCAAAAGTTTACAGAAAAAGATACACTTTCTTCTACCAAGACGTAAAGATTTAGTTGATTCTGCAATCCACTACGTCTAATGTAAACTTGCCTTTTCTATAACTTAATTTATAAGAGAGAAATACTTATATCACGTTATATAGGTTGAACAAATTATCTTATTACATGTCACACATTGTACTGCACAAATGTGATTCAAAGCAAACTTGACAACATCCTGAGCCACTAAGAATTCATGGGCCTAGCCAATTTTAATTAACAACAAATTAGGTTGTTATTGATATCATGACTCCATCGTGTGCAGCAAATGAGCATTCAAATGATAGAAGAAAAGATGCTTAACTCCATTTTTGGTATATTAGCCATTAAAATTTAAATGTGAAAACTAGCAAATTGAATCCTCTAATTATTAAATTTATTATAATTGTACAACAGTAAAACATAATTCGACATATAGTACGATGCAGTACGATGGTCAGTACGACACACAGTACAACAGATTGCAGGTCATTAAATTTAAGTCTTTGAATTTTAAATCTAATGACTTAAATTAACTGACTGTTGTCAGTCAGTACGACACCCTGACTGACGTAAGAAACACCTTGGTTACTTTATTGATGCTATGGTTTTTATCTTTTATAACTTTTATTTTAAGAAAATACAATCCAATACCTGGATATATATCTCTACATTATTAACAAGAGCGATTCTATCACGTTATTTATGGGGAAAAAACAGATATACCCATTTTTATTGAAAATTAAAGACATCTACCTATTTCATATATATAAAAAAAAAGATATTTATTCATTTTTTAATAAAAATACATATACGTCTCTATTATAAAAAAATATATATACCCACATGGCCCACATCCTTATTTCTTTAAGACTTAATTAAATGATACACTATTTCTTTTTTTGTTTAATTTTATTAAATATATACATTTTTATTATATCTTAATTTTTAAAGAGTTGGTATACTGTGAAACTTGTTCACCGTGAAATTAGTTTGTTTTTACACTTTAGTTATCACGATTACACTCTTTAGTAATATAGGTCACACTCTTCAGTTATCACGACCACACTCTTTGCTGTAATATTTATCACACACTTCATTTTTATGAGTAATACTCTTTGTAGTAAAACGTCACACTCTTCAGTTCTATAAATCACACTCTTTAATAATATATGTCACACTCCTAAACCAGTTTCACCGTAAAACTTGTCCACCCTATACTTTGTCATTTTTAAAATTAGATAAAAAATATTAAATAATTTATTATAATAAAATTTAATTTATTACATCAATAAATTAAATAAATAAATCATTATTTTATATTAAAATAATAATAAATAAATTTAACTATGTGGATCAATTATCTTTTTTAATTCTTTATAATTATAAATATTATTAATTCACTTCTAAAAATTGATTAAATCTTTTCTAATAATAATTTTTATTAAACCTAATAATTTAATTTTATTAATTAACCCATGTTCTTGATTTTAAATTTTATAACATGTATTTAAATGCAATATTTGATTAACACATATTTAACACATACTTATATATAAATTTATATGTGTGTGTGTTAAAAAAAAATTGTGCAAGGTTAAACCTCACGAGAGAATAATCTCATTTTATCAATATATCACAAGCTCCTTTACATTATTCCTGAGAATATAATAGCAAAACTAGGGTTTTAGGCGTTTAACCTAAAAGCCCGACCCATTAACACATAATTAAAAACTAACTTAAGCAAACCCTAAAATTATAAAATATAAATATAAATTATCTCCATCATTTGGTATCACAGGTACTAGAGCAGGCAATTTGGGCCCGCCCATCAACCCGAGCCCAAGTATGGGCTGGGCTAAAAAATTAGAGGCCCGATAAAAGCCGGGCCTAATTTGTCAAACTACGAGTTTTTTTTATATAATTAACGATCACAATCAATAAAATAGTACTCAAGTTAATGTTTTCATGTACATGAGATTGTATTTTTAATAACTATAATTATTATTTTATTTTTTTAATCAGAAAATAAAGTAAATTGATAAGGATAGAAAAATACCAAAAGAACTACAAAGAAATAATGTAATTTTGTAAAGTAAATAAAATAATTAAATAAAAAAAATCATGGGTCGGACCCGACCGCCCACAGGGGCCCTGTGAGCCCATCTTGGTCAGGTCAATTTGATTTCAGAGGGTCTGGACTAGATGAGATGATGGGCCGGCCCCATCTGACCCATGAACATAACTTGGCTCGATGGTCAATGGGTTGGCCGGGCTGCCCATTTTGCTTCTTCTAATTTACAAAGCCAATCAAGGCAGTCTTGTGGTTCACCCTTTCCGTAGAATTCTGAAATTTCGTTGCTGAAAATCTGTTTCCAACGATGTGTTGTGGGTTGTAACGTAACAGGGAATGGGGCTCGATCTCAGGATTGTGCACGATGATCGGCCACATGTGGATAGGAGTGACAACGGGTGTGAACCGTGTCAAGTATCGTTGTGTGTTGAACTCGCATCGACTCTACAGCTTGGGAAAGAGTGGCAATCTGCTCTCTCAATTCTTCCATGGCAAAGGCATAGAAAGGAGTGTTGCACTGACTCTGGATACTAACTGACGCAGCACAGAAGACGTGATACAATTGTGCAAGGTTAAACCTCACGAGAGAATAATCTCATTTTATCAATATATCACAAGCTCCTTTACATTATTCCTGAGACTCCTATATATAATAGCAAAACTAGGGTTTTATGCGTTTAACCTAAAAGCCCGACCCATTAACACATAATTAAAAACTAACTTAAGCAAACCCCAAAAATTATAAAATATAAATATAAATTATCTCCATCAAAATGGATAATATAGTGATATGTAGGGGTATTTTTTGAATGAAAAATATAAAATCGTGCGACTCACACTTGTGATTTTCCGACGATTTTATAATATTTCAATGTAATTGTAAAAGTTACATAATTATAAGACTAAAACTGAACCTGCCTAAATTACGGGACTATTTTTTATATTTTCTTAACCATTACACATACTATAACTTTCATTGTTCAAGGGGAATTATATATATCTCAAAAAAAGCTTGATCAAATTATAAATTAAATGAATTCTAAATATATACGTTCATAAAAAAAAATATGAAAAAAAAGAAATTGTATTCATGGCATGATAAAGTAAACACAAATGGTCCTACCAGTACTAGCCATGTGATGTATTTGGTATTTGGTAGGGGACCTAAATTTATTTGGATAAATAATTGGCTACGGTAGCCTACACATTCCAATTTACGACTTTTGAATCATAAGACTTGTGACTTGTGACTTGTGACTTGTGACTTGTGACTTGTGACTTGTGAGTGCATATCATGCACATTCACTTGCAACTCAACAAAAAAAAATAACTCCCTCTCTCCTAAAATTTTTCCTATTTTCTTTTTCATCAATCTCACAATAAATTTTTTGTTAATTCTTACTTTTCATCTTGAAATGGATCTCACGTATGCCTTTCAAATCTTGCACCGTCTTGACTTATAAATAATTTTAGAAAGCGTCTGTTAACTATAAAAATAAAAACATGCAACTATTCCAAATGAAACACGCAACTATGTTCCCCATATTAATAGTTCTTGACTTTTTAATCATAAATAAATCGTATTTTTCAAAGATAACAAGTTGCATGCTTCTAAAATCTTACTATAAGTCTTGCGGTCTTGCACCAAGTGCATACAAGACCTAGCCTTTCATATAATATTACAAAAAATGCCACTCACTACTTTATTCATTACACCACATACCTTTTTCCTTTCTCTCAATATCTATAACTAACCTTATTTTTATTATTTTATTATATTCCTTAAACAAAAAAAAAAAAAAAAAAAAAACTTATATCTGGACGGAGGGAGTATTTGACAAAAACTTATATGAGGCAATCTCATGCATGAGACGGAGTACAACTTAGTAAAATTAACATTCACTACTCCCAAGGTGTTAAAGCGTTAATGCCCAAATTACACTCCGTCTCATCGTGAGACTGTCTCACGTAAGAGTGTCTCAAAATATTTATGCTTGATCAAACTAAGTTCTAATCATAATTACAACTTATATACAATATTATATTTAATTTATATTGGAATTCTTATATCTTCATTTGTCACTCAATAATTAAGGGCACATAAGTATTTTTTTTCTTTATCACACGGAACATATGTTAAGAGACGGACCACATGCAATATTTTTTTTTTTTTGATGATCTTCTATCATGATTTTTTTTTATAAAAAGAATGATGTTCCAATTATTTTAACTTCCAGCATTCAATTAAATATGAAGAGGCTTAATAGGACCAAAGTTTTACTGTTTATCTTTCAAACCAATCATTAATTTGAAAACTTGACACGCAATTGAACTTTCTTTTAATTTTATAAATAATAATCACAATCAAAGTAATCTTTTCTATCTGCTCTAAAAAGTAAAAACTATCTCATTTTTCAAATTTTAAAATGAGAAACACTTGCCTGAGAAGGTCTTACAGTGGGACGGGACATAAATTGAACATTGACTGATGTTTTAACATTTTAAGAGAGATGTGTGTAATTTGTGTGAAATTGTAAATCATCTCATAAATACATGTGATCATCTCATATGAATTTTTATCTTTTGAAATAGCTAATTATTTTTTCTCTTCTTAATTTCTGCTTCTTCGCTAGCAGAAAACTTTTTATTTGTTCTCTTTGTATTTTTATTTATCTATATTTCTAATAAGTCAAGCGTTTCATCTAATTTTTTACAAAGGTCCAATTATTATTAATCAAATCACCAATTCAATTATGAAAATATTTATATAATTACTAAAATAACCGTGAGCGCTGCACATAAATATAAAGTGATACCCCGCTAAATAAAGAGGCACATAATCTGTCATTCATGAATGATCGAAAAATAAAAGTTTATTCTTTTTTAAAATCGAAAATATAAGGACGTTTAAGGCATTGAGATGCAATAATTGTATGAAAAATAGGCGTGGGGATAAAACCATCATAGATTAATGATGGACAATAATGGGGTCCAATTTGTTATGATGGTAGCATATGCTCTTACCCTTTCCAATGTGGGGGACCTTATGCCCACACACCAGCTTTGTCTTCCACAAATTAAATTAATTGAAAGTGAGTTTGATCCTCGTCTAAGTACGTCGTATACTCATAGTGTATTTTAAAAATTCACAACTTATTATATTGAAAGATATAACTTGTTTACACTGAATTGTGCTATTATTTTTTTTCATATTAATAATTACACAATTCAATATAAACAAGTTGCACGTTTTAATATAATAAATTGTATATTTTTAAAATACATTATAAATACACAGCTGATCTGGATAGACTCTCCTATTAATTAAATAAATAAAAAATAGTGTCGTTGTGGGATTAAGTTTGGTTTGTTTTGATTTTGGGTTACAGCAATAAGATTCTCTCCAGGTTTTATGTGAATAAAGGTCGACACGATCTGCATCTACTACAAACAATCCCATATCCTGCAACTCTTCCTACAAAGTATAAACCACTCGTCAATCATATCACGAGAAAAGATGGGATCTGACTTACTAACACAAATTATATTCATTTTTTTTCAAAGTGTTAAAAACGTTAATGTTCAAATTATGTCGTCTCATTATGATATCGTAAATACCATCTGAATGTATTTCATCATATGCATTATTATATACGATATTTGATCCGATATTAATGGGCAAACATTTTAGTATGAAGAATCCCTAGCAATTCATGCAACTTGATGGTGTTTTAATTAACTGCACTTTATATTATTTTCAGGTAGAAAACTATCTTTAAATCTTTAAGTTACGATAAAGAGTTTGCTGGAGATGATTTTTGTGAATGATCCTTGGAAATAGAGAGTATTCTTAACTTAAAAGGACACCATTGGAGATGTCCTTAAAATATTAAAAGATTAAATAAATGATGGAGACTGAGTCGTGATAACAATCTTGATTAATGATAATTACAATTTTTATTAAAAAAATAATAATTAATGTAATTAATTTAATTTATTAGCATCCATCATATTTTTATAATTAGAGGAGGTAGAATTCCCCAGAATGAAATATATCCCTCTTTATATTTTGTATTAAAAAAATAAAATTGCATTTTATTATGTATAATTAGAAGAAAAAAATGCATATCCTCAAATTTTAAATCCTACTCAAATGTATCCCAAAATCTCGAATCCTGAATCCACCACAAATTAAATCGTTTATAAATTAAAATATTATTGAGAGAGTTTTCTCATATTCCTCAATATTGTTATTCCAATAAAAATAAACGAAGGTTGAGAATTGTTTTGTACTGTTCATCTCTGTACTGTTCACGTCTCCGGGGTGAATCGAACGAAATATATCTATGAATTAATTTTGTAATAAATGTATAGAGATTGCCTCTTAATTTTCAGTCATTTTATCCACCAGACTTGGCCCACGCTTTCAACGAATGATATCATTTGTTTCATTTTTAGTGTTCCACTCTATGTTTCGTACTGTGGATGTATGCCAAGTGAAAATTAAAATATTATCCAATGGTCCACCATAATTCTGGTCCATTTGTTAAAGATCCAGAAAATTGGATATATTTGAAACATAAAAAAATGGCACAGAAGAATCGAACAACACTTTTAATGGGCTGAAGTAAATGATTTCTGAAGAGTTATTTTTCTCCATGCAACAACTATTTGGGTGTGAAATCCATGAATTTTAAATTCAACCATTCAAATGGAGAGTAAATGTATTTTTTATTTATTTAAAAATATTTGTAATAATATTTTAAGTGCTTAGTTGATATACTCGTGAGTTGTGTCTGGGCTCAGGGACGATAATGGGCCATACATATGCCATTTTAAGGCCACGGTTATATGCACCGCCTTAATTAGTAAGTACACCTCTCTAAATATTTTTTTTAAAAATATTATAAAAAGACTATATTACCCTTTATTAATTTAAAGGGGATGTAATTCCATTCAAAACTCTAAATTATACACCCCATCATCCTTGGATTCGCCGGTGAGTTAATCATCAATCGCCGCCAAGTCAAACCTCCAAGTAACCACAAGGTTGACACAACATATTTTTTACAAGTGTTAAATATATAGGAAAAAATCAAAATATTTTGGAAAAGATTTTTTAAAAAATAAAATGAAAATTAAATAAAATCAAAAAATCAGATTCGAGAATAAGAAAATATTTCGGAGTTTTTTTCCGAAAAAGAACAAGATTTTCGAAATTGTGTTTTGAAAAAAACAATTTTTTCGAAAAAAAAAAGTTGAAATATGTAGATCGGAAAATAAATTCGAGTAAAAATAAATAATTAGAAATTTCTTTTCGAGAATAACCAAAAAAATCGAAAAATATAGGAAAAAGTACAGAAAATTCCAAATTTTAAACCAACTCTATTGAAAGCGAACGAAGATTTGTCAAAAAGGAAATAGAAAAGGGAGGAGAAATTCCAAAAAAAAAAGAGAAGAACCTGATTCGTAGGGATCGGGGCAGACACGACGAGTTGCTGGGGCTACATGCTGCGGTGTCTCGCGGTGCGGGAGGAAAAGAAGAGGGAAGTTGGCGCTGATTTAGGGTGAGATTTGGTCGCTTTTTTTGAAGCGGTTTTCCTGTTTTGTCACTATAAATATTAGGGACGTTTTTCATTGTTTATCAAGCGAAAAAATTAATAAAAAACTCTTGTGAATTTTTGTTAAAATTTAATTGTTTTTTACCCACCGAGTTAGAACAATTATTATCGTTCATTCAGATTATTTGTGTTTTTTTGCGATCGCGGTTCCATCAAATTGGTCTTTTCGTTGAGAGAGTTCGAGAATCGCGAAAAGTACACGAAGAATAGCGGGGAACTCATAAGGAAAAGGATTGAACTCTTGGAGACAACTGTGGTGAATCTAGGCGTCAAGTTCGATGCGATGGTTGAGACCATTGCAGATTTGTCACGCCAGGTAGGAAAACTCGGGGAACGCCAACGGGAGAAGAAGGACAAGAACAATTCATCAGAGAAGACAGCCTCACTACGTCACCGCCTAACCACCGTACCACCCCTACCGTCCTTCACAACTCAACAGCCATCCACCACCGCCACTATCCCATGCGTTCAACCACCGACGCACTCACCCCTCGCCGCCAACAACAACACGATCAGCCGCAACCCATCGCGCGCCGATTTGCACGCTGCAGAGGCCGCTCATGGAACGGACTGCGATTCTAGTGCCCTCACGCAGGATTTGGGCCTTTCTCCATTGAAGGTGACCCAAACTGAAAAGGTTGATAAAGTTGGGCCTTTCCTTGAAGTCATTAAGTCTTTTGGACCACATGAAATTATTGATAACGTTGGACCATTTAGTTTGGTTCGAATTGGGCCTCAAGTTATGACCAGAAAACAGGTTGGCCCATTAGCTAATTTGAAAGATTGCTTAAGTGGGACTATTTCTGCAGATTATTTGGAACAGAGTGGGCCCGCAAATTATTGGGATGATTTAGAAAGTGATGGACCTTTTATATTTGTTGGTGTGGATAAATTTAGTGGATCTCCATATTACGATGGACCACCTATTTATGATGAGGAGGCCGTAATTGATTTTGTGCCTCCTATTTTCGATGTCGAGTTTGAAAACAATCCGAGCGAAATTGTTGATATGGAACATGGTGACAATGCAAATTTTTCGGGTCTTAATATGACGTTCGCCAAGTCCTACTTCGATGAAGATAAAGGTTTTGATTCCCAGAATAATTATTATTTTTTTATAATTAATGATAGTTATTTTGTTGGTAGTACTATGAAAAGTCCGCACTATCGCTTAAAGATTTTTGGCCACACCCGAACGGCTGATAATTTTGAGCTTAATAATTTGGTGGCAATAAGTTGGCAATTAGATGAAGAGGTGCTATATGTCCATAATTGGTCCTTGGGGACAAGGACGTTCTTGAAGGAGCCGGGAATGATGAGAACAAGGAAAATGGGTTGCAAGAAAGAGGAGTGGGCGGCAAGTATTGTGGCAAGGAAATTGTCCCACTTTGACAATTTCCAAAGATAATGTCCCAAAATTTTCAAAGATATATTCTAAGATGTGGCAAGATCCTCAAGGAAATTCAAGATTATTGTATCTTACTGTTTTTATTTATTTTATAGGCTAGATTTCGTTTTTGTCTTTTAATTTTCGTTCAAGTTTATCACTTAGAGATTTAGGGTGAGATTTGGTCCTTTTTGGAGCAGATTTGGTCCTATTTTTGTCCTATAAATATTAGGGACGTTTTTCATTGTTTATCAAGTAGAAAATTAATAAAAAACCCTTGGCAACTTTGTCAAAACCTAATTGTTTCTTGCTAACCTGAGTTGGGACAACAATTATTATCGTTCTTTGCGTATTATTTGTGTTTTGCGATCGCGGTTCTCATCAAATTGAATTTGATGAGAACCGCGATTGCAAAACACAATTAATAAACGAAGAACAATAATAATTGTTGCCCCAACTCAGGTTGGCAAGAAACAATTAGGGTTTTGACAAAATTGCCAAGGTTTTTATTAAGTTTTTCTAACGTGAAAAATAAGAATGATACCTATAACTATTTATAAGAAAAAAAAGGATCTAAACTAATCCTAAAAGGACCAAAGATCTTCGGCCGAATCTATCTAACCAAATATAGGACCAAATCTAATAAAAAAAAAGACTAACTCCAAGAATTGAAGATTAACATAAACGGCAAATATAAAATAAAAAATCTAAAATTAAATAATAATAAATCTAATATAATCTTGCAAAAGTTCTTGTCAAATCTTGGACACTATCTTTGAAAATCTCTTGCGGCACCTCCCCAAACTTATTGGCCCTATTTTTGCCAATTATTTCCTTGTTCACATCATTCCGGGCCCTTCAAGAACGTCCTTGTCCTCAAGGACTAAATCCGGGAAAAATTCCTTCTTCCTATCAAGAATTTCCCACGCATCCTTTCCCTTGACCCGTGACTTCAATGTCACCCTACCTCCTTCCCATTCAAACTCCATTGTACCTTTACCATAATTGGTGCTAACCGGCCCCAATTCCTTCATCCATTGAATTCCCAAGACGATATCCGGTCCTCTGAAATGGAAGAAGCGAATAAATTAACCATCGTCTCAATCCCTTGCATGTCCATAGGGATATCTTTGTACACAACATCGCATTCTAATTTTTTGCCACAAGTGACCCTCACGTTAAATGGTCTCACTCTTGAAGTCTTGAGATCAAGCTTGCTCGCCAATTCTTGATTAATAAAGTTGTGCGTTGACCCGGTATCCACGAGAACCTTAACCGGCTGACTCGGAATGCATGCAACCAACTTCATCGGCCTTGGCCCATGCTCTCCGTTATCGCATGCAACGACACTTCCACGTCCTTTCCTCCTTCATGATCCAACTCGACGGGCTCAATGAGAAACGCTTGCGGGATTTACATCTATGCCCGGTGCGAATCGCTTCGTCACAATTAAAACATAATCCCTTCTCACGCGCCTTTGCATCTCATCCCATGAGAGTCGCTTTACCCGGTGGTCCGTCCGACTTGCTACTTCCTCGGTTTTACTGGGTGTTACAGCCCTTGCCTCTTCACTCTCTTGCGGTCTGTAATTATTACACCTCCAATTCCATCTCGGTCGAACGGTGAACACTTCTCCTCGTGGGTCGCTAGATGATCGTCCCTCAAACGGGCTGTCTCCATTTGCATCCAAATGCGTTTACGACGATATACTCGAACCTCTCATCCCGAGTTCGGGTTTTAACCCGCCAACGAATGCCCCCCACGGCGCTTTCTCCGGCCAATCTTGCACCCTACTTGTGGCGCTCAAACTCCTTTTGGTACTCGCGTAAGGTACCGGTTTGTTTGATGTGGGATAATGCCTCATCGTGTCGGTGTAATCGGACGCCCAAAGTGGGTCATCAATTACTTTTCAAATCCTTCCAAATAAGACAATCCTTTTTTTTCTTGTAAACCCTACTAATCCATTGCCACCAAATATTAGCTTCTCCTTCAATGTAATAAGCGGTAGAACGCATACCTTATCTTCTCTTTTGATATCATGCAAATCGAAGTATTGGTTGGCCCGACTTAGCCATGAAACCGGTCATCCCTTTAAAGGTCGGACCGTGAGCTTGGGTCGATTGGTTCGTCGTTAAATCCCTTCCCGATCATCTTTTCCTTCTTGACGGGTCGAGTTCGATTTGTCAGAATCCGATTCAGATGACGCGAACTCTTCTGATGAATTGTTCTTCTCCTTCTTCTTCTCCCATTGGCGTTCCCCGAGTTTCCCTACCTGGCGTGACAAATCTGTAATGGTCTTAACCATCGCATCGAACTTGACGCCTAGATTCACCACAGTTGTCTCCAAGAGTTCAATCCTTTCCTTGTGAGTTCCCGTCATTGCTCGTGTACCTCTCGCGATTCTCGAACTCTCTCAATGAAAGCACCAATTTGATGAGAACCGCGATTGCAAAACACAATTAATAAACGAAGAACGATAATAATTGTTGCCCCAACTCAGGTTGGCAAGAAACAATTAGGGTTTTGACAAAATTGCCAAGGTTTTTATTAAGTTTTTCTAACGTGAAAAATAAGAATGATACCTATAACTATTTATAAGAAAAAAAGGATCTAAACTAATCCTAAAAGGACCAAAGATCTTCGGCCGAATCTATCTAACCAAATATAGGACCAAATCTAATAAAAAAAAGACTAACTCCAGAATTGAAGATTAACATAAACGGCAAATATAAAATAAAAAATCTAAAACTGAATAATAATAAATCTAATATAATCTTGCAAAAGTTCTTGTCAAATCTTGGACACTATCTTTGGAAATCTCTTGCGGCACCTCCCCAAACTTATTGGCCCTGTTTTTGCCAATTATTTCCTTGTTCGCATCATTATGGTGCTCTCAATGAAAGCACCAATTTGATGAGAAACATGGAAATAAAAACAAAAATAATAATAAAGAAGAACGATAATAATTGTTGCCCCAACTCAGGTTGGCAAGAAACAATTAGGTTTTGACAAAGTTGCCAAGGGTTTTTTTATTAATTTTCTGCTTTTAAAAACAAGGAAAATTCGTTCACTATATATAGGACTCAAAAGAGGACTGAATCTGTCCCATAAGGTACCAGATTCACACGCTCAATCTCCCTAGTGTATCTACTAAGATACAGGACCAAATCTAATACTTAAAGGACTGAAACTCAAAAACTATCTAAACAAATCTAAATAAAAAAGAAAAGACGCAAGATAAAGACTAACACTAAATAAATAGGATCTTGCCAATCTTTGTAAATCATTTTGTAAATCTTGAAGATATTCTTGCCAAATCTTGGACACTATCTTTCTTGTTCACATCAAAGTTTCACAACAATCTTTTTATTTTTTCTTGGGTTTAAATTCAATAATCAAAGCCCAACTCTTTCTTGCGGCAAGAATTGACATATATTTCAAATTTCTTTGACCAAAATAATTTGATCAGAAGCCCAATTTTTAGGACTTATTCCCACGTTTTTGTCATTGGCATGCAGGGACGGACCCAGAAATTTTGCCCAGGGGGGCCCAATTTATAACATAGTGTAGCTAAATGCACTTTAGAATTTTTATATATTTTCGAATTTTTTTTGGACTAAACATCTTTATATTAACAGAGTCGAATACATTTATATGTATATTGAAAATGTGAATTATACATATTCTTTCTCTATTTTGTTACCCATTTCTCACCTAAAAATCAACATTTTATTTATAGAGTGTTGATTTTTACAAGGATTAGTAATAGTGGTGTACAGTGAACATGATGCACATAATACTTTGTTTAAAGGAGATGAACATTCAGTATGAGATAGTTTTATACATGATATAGAGTATAATCTATAACACAAATAATACCCATTCTTCCAAAATATTAGAGCGTTAATACACAATTTATCTTCTTTACTACTATGAGGCTCATACAAATACGGTGTGTCTTAATTATAATTATATATATATAAGAAATTCAAGTGGGGTCAGGGGGGCCAGTGACCCCCCTGGGGGCAAGGTAGGTCCGTCCCTGTTGGCATGCATCTTTGATTTGCAAATTAAATCTTAGGAGATGAATCAGCTTCATCATAGCACAATCTCTTAATCTTAGGAATTTTCTTTGCGCAAATAATCCCATGAGTTCTCTTCTTTCCTCTTATTCAGCCATAGTTCACACTATAAAAAGGGCCGAATGTTCATTTTCTTCACAGCAAGAAGAAGGCAGAAGAGAGGTGAAGATGGGAAAGGCGGCAAGGTGCAAATGGCGATTCAGATTCAGATGGCAACGAAACTGGAGGCTAATTTCTGTGCAGCGGCGACTTCGATCAGACTCGACCATTGAGTGGTGGTTCGTGACTATGGCGCGAGGTACAAACGTTAAATCGTCGCGAGGTACAAATGCGACGTCGGTGATTGCGGACCAGGCGGCACAACAACGAGATGGCAGTTTGCAGATTTGACATGATGGTGCTAGAGGCTTGAATAAAGCTTTGCATATTTGAGCGTACAGGGATTCAACCTCGACGATTTGAGCATACGGGGATTCAACCTCGACAAATAGCAATGGCAATTCAACCTCGTGCGGACGACAATTTGACCTGTTGTGACTCAACCTCGTGTGCTTGGCCCAATTCAATATCGACCCATATCCTGTGCCAGTAGCGGACCAGCGCGAAGCGGTTGCGAGGACTTCTCAAAACCAGCGCTTCGGAGACGGCCTCCTGTGGCGACGACGATGCACGACTCTGGAGAAATGACCCATCGGCGTGTGATGCAAATGCGACGATGGCGATTTTTAGTGATTGGGGATCCGTGGCTCGATGTGATGCTGGCAGATTGATGCAACGCGAGACTCAGACGAGGACTCAAGCGGCGGTGGTTTGTGATTTGGACGCGCACGGCTTCAGGCAGCGGCGAATTTCAACTCAGAGCGGCGTCAATGCGGCGTTATTTTGGCTACTCTCGCGGCTTCAAGTACTGGGCATAATGATTTCTTCGACCTGGGGAATTCTCTCAAGCATATAATCGAGCAACTTGTGCGCGTACAACGTGAGAGCGAATCACGGCGTGGTGGAGGCGCGACTTCTGGTTTGGGTTCGACGAGATACACTGGCCGGGCTTCAACCAGATTGGCGACGGTGACTCGTGAGGCTTAGGCGGCTGGGATGCGAGCGGCAGAACGTGACGGCAACGGCTTCTAGATTCCGCACAACGGAGCTTCGACTAGGCACGGTGGAGCTATAGAGCCATAGAGGCGGCATCACAAAATCGGAACTCAGTGCGTGCTGCGTTTGTGGCTTGAACAGCGGCTGATTTCTTGGGAGCCGTAGCATAGCTTCGGCCTCGGCGGCGGTTTTGGTGGTTTGCGCCAGGGATGCGGCGCAGCGACAGAGATCGCGGAGAGAGACAGGTAAGTGGGCATCAGATCCGGTCTGGGGAAAAGAAAACTCCGAGGCGTAATACTTGGCTGAGTGTGGAATGTCCGCCGTGATTTCTAGAGAGGATCTAAAGTTCGGGTGTTTACTTCTGATTTGAGAATAATTAATTGAGAAAGAACTTGGGCTTTGTGGGCTTCGTCTAATTATTTTAACACACGTCTTTTTTTTATTTTTTTATTTTGAAGTTGCCCCCATTTTGCTTGAACTTTCACTATGGCTCACTTCAAGAAGTCTACGACATAATCTGGATTGTAAAACTTGATAACCTTCAATGACAAGCGACGATTCTTAATCAAATGGACTCACCAAACTGTTGAGAAATTTCATTGCAGCCGAAGACTTGAAGATGTAGTCAACATTGTAGACAAACAATAAGTTGTAGAATTCAGATTCTCTTGCTTAGTTCGTTTAGGCCTTTTTTTTATCTTTTCCTTTTGTAATCCGCTTCCATGATATTATCAATAAAATTTATCGGCTTTGTCTTCCATTTTCATGCTGCTTTTCCATTTCAATCACTTATTAAGTTTATGAACTTAAACAAGATAATTGAATCACGACTGAACTTAGAAAATTTCTAAGCTGCCTACGTATCTCTTTAAAAGAGAATCAAGTCATGACGTAGTTCAAGGGAGACTTAATTTGATTTGAGGGGGGTGCCGTGCACAGTTTATACTCATGCGGGCCAGGAGTGACATGCAGTTTAGGCTCATGCGTCATGGAGCAGGAGTGATGAGCAGTTTAAGCTCGTGCGTCATGGAGCTAACTGGCTTGATTTACGGGTACCAACGTTTCAAGAATTTCCCATTTATGGGGAAAATCCTCACGTCGTCATCAATTTTTGGAGGAGCATCTTCTGATATGGTGATGTGATTCACAGTCACCACTCCATCATCGAATTTTGATGAAGCCACACTCTCTTTATCATCGTCTTGATCGCCCTTAGTGTGGATAATTGTTTGCACTTTTGCCTTCAAAATTTTCCCGCATGATGCGATCAAAGTATTTCTTCGTTTCATTCGAGATGGATAAAGGCTTTGAAGTCTATTGGAGTTTGAAGGCTTGACGATTTGCACCTTCCAAAAATCACTTCTTTTAGGACCCAGTCTCCCAAAGGCAGATCCTAGCTTTCGACTACTTTCTCATTTGTGTGGTCCTAATCTTTCAAAGATGGAGGCACGTTTCACCTTATTGCTGTTTTTGTCAAAAATATCTTTTGTTGACGAGAATTCTCCTTCAGAGATATGATTTGTATTTGCCATATGACATGAAATCTTATCATAACCATCATCATCATCTTCAACAGTGACCAGGTTCGCCTCTGATTCATCTTCCAAGATAATTATTTCTTGCTCGACCAGCTGCATAACTTTATCTTTGAAGACAAAGCAATCTTGAATTGAATGACCCACGAGTCTGTGATACTTGCAGTACTTTGGGTCATCGACACGTTCAGCTTCTTCCGGTCGGTTTCATTTATGGCAAGTCAATGAGCTTTTTCTCTATCAAGTCATAGAATATCCCTGTGACGTCGGAATCTAGGAAGGGGTATTTTCTTTGCTGCATTTCCTTCAAGGTTCTTCTTCTTTGCCCCCCTTCTTGGGCAACACTTTTCCCCATGTCGGCTCGATCATCTTTGCTTTTATATGTAGCAGTTCTTGCATTCGTCTGCATGGATTCTCTATTTGGAGTCTTGACGAAGGTTCTGCCCCCTTTCTCGAATTCTTGTTTATCTTTAGACCTATGAGGTTCCTGAATTGGCGGTCCATTAGCTCCAGTTGCAGTCATGCTGAGCTCCATGTCATGAGCTCTTGTAGATAACTCTTCAAAGGTCCTCGGTCATATGCCTTGAAGAATGTAGCGAAGACACCATTGCGTGCCTTGGATACACATTTCGATTGCAGAAACTTCAGATAGCCAGTCTTTGCAATTCAATCTCAAATTCCTCCATCGATTAATTAATCAATCACAGGCTCTTCTTTCCACTGGCGAGTGTTAGTCAGCTCGATCATGCTAACCGTTCTCCTTGTGCTGTAGAAGCGATTCAGGAATTCTTGCTCCAATTGATCCCAGCTATCAATGGAGTTAGCTTCCAAGTCAATATACCAGTCAAAGGCATTTTCCTTCAAGGATCGTACAAATTGTTTTGCTAAGTGATCGCCGTAAGTCCCGGCATTGTTGCATATTTCAACAAAGTGAGCCACGTGCTGCTTCGGATTTCCTTTGCCATCAAACTGTTGGAATTTTGGAGGTTGGTATCCAGCTAGCATCTTCAAGCTATCAATCCTCTTAGTGTATGGCTTAGTATAAGAGAACGATGACTTAGAACCTTCGTCGTATCTTCCCTTTACGGTTCCCAAGATGAACTCCTTGAGCTGAAGCATATCAATCCCTCCATCAGAAGAAATTAACATTTCCTTCTCTGTCTGGTCAGATTCTCCAGCTTGATGCTTGGTTGAATTTTTAGCATCTTCTTGTTCATCAACTTGCTTTTCATTTGTGTGGCTTGCTTCACTACCATTTGTCTTGTTCATCAAGAGGGCTATCAGAGAGTCTTGGTTTTGAATCTTCGCTGCAAGTCCTTCAATGACCTTAGTCAAGTTGGCGAGTTGCTCCTCAACAGTCGTGGTACCCGCCATCATAATTGAAGACGTGCTTGAGTTAGATGAAGATCTTGATAAGGATCGAGGAGTGGAGTCCCTTGAGTTGTCTTCGTCACTTTCATCAGTTGGACGAGGCCTGTTCACTGTAGTTCCAACCTAAGGATTGACTCCTGAAGATATCCCAAAGCTTAATCTTCTGGACATGCTTCGAGTAACAACATTGGCTTCTTCAATGTCAGAAGGACCGAATTTGATGTAGAAGATCCTACGAGAAGACATGTTGATGATCTTGAAGTTTTTCTTTGAAAGAGAAGAGATGAGAGGTAGAGCGGTTCCACTGGGTGTGCCAAATTTGTAAGTACAAATTTCCTGAATTAATATAAAACACGGAAAATGATTAAACTTATTTCTTCGAATTGAAGTATTGAATATTTGCGGGTTCAAACTCTAATTTCTTCCTCTGATTCTTCTCTTCTTTGACGTTGACCTTGGCTTGGACGACTTTGTAATGGTCCTCGCCTTAATCTTGTTTGGAGTTGAATTTGGAGACTTGAAACGTTGATTCAAGGACTAAACGTCTTGTTTTGAATCAAACGTAGCTTTTGGACGAATTTCTTCGAGTTTGATAAAGAACGTCTTTGAATGCTTGAATATTGTTGTGCTCAGATATATCACACGTCAGCATCACCAGATTTATCACACTTCAGCAGGACGAATTATCACACGTCAGCAGGTCCCACCGAGACCACGTGATTTGTCGTGCTTAGTGATTTGTCGTGCTTACACATATGTTTTGTCATGCTTTATGCACATGATTTGTCGTGCTTATGATTTGTCGTGCTGGTCCTCTTTATATAAAGGACCTCACCTTTCATTGTAAAAAAAAGAAAAACTCTGGAATGTTTCCCTCATTCCACTTATATACCTACACCCACATTTCAGGGAAGAACTACGGTTCTTCCCGCAGTGTTCTTGTTCGATTAATTATTTGTTTGGTGGTCAAATTCAACAAGCCACATCAGAATCGTTATTGTAAATTATTTGACCATCAACAATTGGCGCTAGAAGGAGGGTATTGAAAAATTCATCAAGAACAACGTCAAATTTTCGAATCCGAAAATCCAAAAAATCTCAAGAACACAGCCCAAAAACAATTTCCACATCTCATCCCTGTATTCCAAGACATATACATACAGATATACATACAAGAAAAAAAAAGGAAGATGAAGAACAGGACCGTGGAGCCGCCGCACTTCTGCCTGTTGGGATTATACTGAAAAGTATGCTTTTTACTTTGTATAATCGAAACTGAATTTTCAGACTTATTTACTGAAATAAATTGTTTATCACTGATGCTTTAAATATGATTGAATGTTATATATATTTACTGCATAACTGTTCAATAATTCGTAGTGTTACACTGTAGTTAATTTAGTGATACCAGATCACAGAAGATTAAATTAACAGTCCCTTGTAACTAAAAGTACACAATTCACGACCTAGATGGAAATGAACAACCCATCGCGAAAGGTTGAGGTGTAAGGCTCAAATTGGTTTGTCTTGACCAAGAGATTACACTAGTGCATGACTGATGCGCTGAATAGGACCTGCAAGAGGATAAATTCTTCAGAACTGAACAAGGAAGAATTAGACCTCAGTGGTTTGTTGTTTCTTAACCTTCGTCCCTTAAATAGGATCAAGTGGGATTGGTAACTATTGCTTTGACTTATCATGGGTAGCGAATCAGAGAGATTCAATACTTTTTATCTTGGGCAATATTATTGGTCACATGTGATTGCTAAGATTTAATACGAAGAATCATGTGCAAGTACGCTTGCTTGATTTGCCCCCTTGGGAGGTTCATAAGCTTTATCATACCAAATCTTGCAAGTGGAATTAGTTTCCGGTATGGATAATAATGTTGAACCGTTCCTCGACCAAGGACAAAAGATATTAATTAACGAAAAGCTATTTCAGTGGCTTGAATTAATTAATGGGCTAGATAATCTTAAACACGGGAAATAATGACCGGGAGCCATATTGACTGTAATATGGGTTAAGATGGATAGTGCAATATTAATTATGTAGTGGGATTAATTAATATTTATGGGCTTGAATTATATTGTGGCTCAATATTAGATATTCAAGATCCATTAGAAGGTCCAATCTTAATTCTCCTAAAGGCCCCCTGAGTAGCCCAACAAATAGTCCAATAACTGAAAAAGGTTGTTGGGAGATGAATTTAATAAAGATATATGATTTTGATTAGATCCCAAAACCCCTGAGTATGACATGTTCAGGATAATCTTGATAGTTGAGTCAGGATTCAGTTTTAGAGTATTCTTTTGAAAGCCATTCAAGCCAAACTTTATCAAACCCTTCACTCCCAAAACCCTCTGCAAGTAAATCCCTTTGCCCAGAAAAACTCCAAACCCTAAATCTTCAATCTCTCAAATGGCTCCTACCGCTTTCGACAAATTAGCCGAAACTAATAAACATTGGTACGAGTTCGTTGTCTCGCTCGATAGCACAACCAACTCTAAACCAGAAGAGGAGGCTCTCCATTTGATCCGTTTGGCCAAGCTCACCAATCTCGTCGCAAGCCGACCGGACCAAGAATACGCGAAAGAGGTAATCGAGTTCATCTGTAATCTGAAGATAGATGAAGAGGATGGTATACATTCCAAGATTACTGTATCACATTTAGAACACTCTTCTAAATACATCGACTTTGAAAGGGAATTGTATATAATTCCGAAAAATTTAAACGATGTTTTTGAGCTTTGTGATAGAGGAGAGGATCCCTTTGTGTATATGTTGGGTAGAGAGCGGGAGTATTTAGATAGGATTCTTTGAGAATCTGTAAAATTTGAGGCTACATCGCATAAGAGGCATTTGAAGCCACAATATAGAGTTTTGTTGGATATTGTGAGCAAATGCATCATGAGTCATTCAAGGAGTTTTGAGCATTAGTACCCCGGCTCGAGTTAATGGCGGTGATCGAGGCTTCACCCACCACCGACTTCAACTGGCTCAGATTCTTGATTCAGATGGTGAGTGAGCAAGCCAAGGTCATAAAACAGGTTGACGGGGCTATCTCGATCAAAGGCAAGATCCACCATGCCACCAAAATAGCATTTATCTTGGAAATGTGCAGAGAGGAGGAGGACATCTTCGCCAATTCGACCCCATTCCCTAAGTCCAAGGTGCTTTCTTCAAGCCCATTCTTTGTGAAGAAGCGAGCCATCGAGGGAAAGAAAGAAAAGAAAAAAATCACCAATTCTTGTTTCTTCTTTGAAGAAACCCAAAGAAACCCGGGGAAGGTTTTGTTGGATGCCAAGAAGGAGGAGGGTGAGAAGTTGAAGAAGCAGAAAACCCTCGCTCCAAAGCGCAAGAGGATGGTGGTTCTCACTGATGAAGATGAGGAAAGTGAGACTGAGGAGATTCAGCCTGAGAGCCAAGTCGCCGAAATCGCCTTTACTCAGATTAGCTCAAAGCTATCTCAAAGGCACAAAGATCAAACCGAGGAGCAAGTCTTCTCTGAGGTTCTTGAGACTTCGCTTAGATCAGATAAATTTTCTCAGGAAATATTCCAAGGACCTCAGACCTCAGAAAATGTTCAGATTCCATCTGAGGATGTGGCGGCTCGCCACGAAGATGCTCAGTTCTGCTTGAGGAAGTGCCCGCTCGGTTCTCGAGAGCAAACTGAAATTCACCGAGGAGGCGCCACTTCGGACCTCGAGAACCAAGTCAAATTCAGATGAGGAGTCATGCGCCCCAAACCTCGAGTTCTTGAGCCTCAGGAGCAAGTGAATTTTGATGAGCTCTTGAATGAGCTCTTAGTAGATCTTTCAGCAGATTTTCCAACTGAACCAGAAAGCCCGAGATTGAAGAAGGGCGAAGCTGAAGAAGCCGAGTGGAGGAGCAAGGGGGAACAGTTCATCCTTGACCATACCACGAAGCTCAAATTTCATACCCCGATCTGCAAGATATCTTCTTGATTAAGGTCGACGGTTTTCATCCTCAATCGACTCTCTTCCGGAGATGCTTAACATTCTTTGCATTCAGGAGGGGAAGACCGGTGGAATGAGGAGACAACTTTCCTCATCAATTCTCGATTCGAGAAAGACAAAGCTCGGGGATGAAAATTTCCGATTTTGATGAGCTAGTTCGAAGAAGAAGATAGCCGAGAGGAGAGCTACGAAGTTGGTGCCCCTAGCAAAGAGAGACAAATCTCAAGATGGGGACCAACAGGAGATCTTGAGGATCGATCTCGGATGGAGAAGGAAACTTCTTGTCGATCAACTGAAATCATTCAACCTCGGTGAAAGAAAGACTCTTCAGTACCTTTTGCACTATTAACAATTATGCCAAAGTTATTGAAGTTTCTATCTTTAACTCAATTGTCGATGTCTGACCGAGGCTCGATTAGAGACCGGAGCTCGGGATGAAGTCGATGCTTTCAGTCGCAGACCGACCCTCGTGTTGTGTCTCAACCCCAGATGATCAATCAGCCACGAAGGTGCAAAATGTACCGAGATCGACCTCACTCCCATAGTGGAGAAGCTTGAGAAGGTTGAGCCAATCTTTGAACAAAATCACTTTCGGATGGAAGAGACATTGGCCACCCAATCTCGGAAGATGGAGAATCTGGGTTCATCTTCGGAATCGGTGCAACTTCAAGACACTCGACCTCAAAGATGACCTCCATGGAAGACAAAATTTGAATGAGAAGTTTGGAGGAGTCAAGGTTTGAAATGAGAAAAGCCGAACTTAAATGTAAGCACCGGAGAGAACCGAAGTTTCTAGAGGTGAAATTGGCGAGAGAAGAAGGAAGACCGATCAAGTCTGGCTGTTGAGGAAATGAGCTCAATGCTTATGACCAAGATGACAGAGATGTTTAAAGATGCTCTCTCTGGCCAGTTTGCCCATCTTTCTGAAGAATTCTATGTGGCAAAGAACCACATCAGGAGGCTAGAAGATGAACAAGATCAATTAGCAGGAGAGGTGCGCTGTGTAAGCAAAGAGCAATACCATATGGACACAGCACTCTCAAGACTCCTTCCAAATTACGGTGCCAAGAAGGGGGAAAAGCCAGGTGAAGACCTCGTAGAAGTTATTGGCACGTGCTTTTGGAGAAAAAAAGCAAAAAAAAAGTCAAATGAATATCCTATCTAAAGCCTTGAAGAAAGTCGAAGCTACTGAGAAGCTGAAGTTCAGTAAGGTGGAGAAGCCGATCTACACTCAGGTTTCTGAGGAAACCATGCTTGAAGTTGCGAGAGAGAAACTGAGTGATAGAGCTAAGGTTGGAACAAGCCAGGCTGCTGCTGAATTGCCTATGAAGAGGAAAGCCTTGGGCATTGTTGAACCTGAGAGCAAGCGTGCTAAGGCTTCTAAGCCAATCCAGAGAAAGTTGATGCTGGATATTGAAGAAACTGAGTCTGAACCCAAGAAGAAAGTTTTCAACACTAGAAGCACTCTGAAAACACTCCAGATTGAACAAGCGAAGAAAAATGCTGCTTCTGTTTCTGGTGTACCAGTGATCAGAAAGAAGACTGAAGAAGAGCAGAAAAGAAGGAGTGGGTTCAGAAGGTTCACAAGTAAGAGGAGAGGGAGCACTAAAGCACAAAAATGGCCGCACATTGACAAGTGGATGCCTATCCAGCTCAATGATGCGTGGGAAGAAATTAAGAGAACCTTCTGGTTCTACTATGAGGTGCTCAGAGAGTGGAGAGGGGAGAGCTCAGATCCGAATGAGGTTTTCATTGATTATCTCCTGACCTTCTCATCCGGTACCTTGAGTTGGATAAATCTTGCGGATGAAGCAAAGTCGCAGATAACCTCCCCGTCCATATATGTACCCTCCTCCTATGCTCGAGAATGGCTGTGTGAATGAGAAAGCCATTGCTCAGGAAATATCTCAGTACGCCACTCAGTTAGGTCTGACAGGGAACGGTCCAGATATCATCAAGGAAAGAGATGCGCTGAGGAGGAGATACTACAGAATGTTCAACCTAGAAGTCCCTGCTGATGAGGTGGAGGAGCAGAGTCAAGAACTTGAATCAAGAGCCGAAATAAGAAGAAACGAAATGAAGACTCAGAAGATGAAGACTCAGAAGATTCATGTAATCTTTTATATTTTTGTCTTTTTGATTTTGCTCTGATAAGATTCATTGTAACTCGTAAATGCATCACCTATCATCAATGAAAACTTATCATTTATGCTCAAAAGATAATATCTCATTATCTTATTTACATGTCTTTTACTTTTGATATGCTGAATGATGTCTCTGAATTAATTGTTTGAATATGAGGGAAATTGTTTATTAAGTATTTGGTGATGAATCCTTTGAGAGATTCATTACTGAAGAAATTGTTGGATGATTAATTGTTGGAGATTCTCTGCTTAAGAAATTGCTGGGAGATTCTCTGATTTAGGAAATTGTTGGGAGACATAACCAATCTTGTAATAGGATAAACTGAAACCTGAGTTTAGGTTATATGTTTGTAACAAGATAGGTTTTTGCATCATCAAAAAGGGGGAAATTGTTGGGAGATGAATTTAATAAAGATATATGATTTTGATTAGATCCCAAAACCCCTAAGTATGACATGTTCAGGATAATCTTGATAGTTGAGTCAGGATTCAGTTTTAGAGTATTCAGGATGATATCTGCAAAATGTATAGTCAGCAGATATAGATCAGGTTAGATCTCAAGATTCGAAGAACTCAAGATGTTTCTAAAGAAATCGAAGTTTCAAAGATGAAAACCGAAGTTTCAAGACTCGAGAGGAAATCGAGAATCAAGACTCGATTAAATCGAGATATCAAGACTCAAGATGAAATCGAGGAACTCAAGACTCAAGATGAAGACTCGATATATCGGTCGATATCGGCAAGACTCGTAAGACTCAAGACGCAGAAGATGTAAGATCAAGAATCAAGATCAAGAACACTGGCGCACATTAATTATCAAGACTCGAGAATGTTCAATGCTCGATATAAACTCAATGTTCCGAGACACTGAGAATATCTATCTGAAGGATGCAATACTGAGAAGATCGCGATTCCTTAGAAAAATAGATATTTGCCAAGACATTCAAATGCAGACAAAAGGAACTAAGACAAAGTGTTGTTAAGGTTATATCACTCAGAGAATGTAACCAAAAGAGCCGTTGAAGGTGTCTACCTTTAACTGGAGACAAAAGTCAAAAAGAGGAAGACATCATCGCATGCCATCTTGACAATCGACAAAGATGTGGTCGCTGAAAAAGATGTCAGATGTACAAAAGTTCCAGACTGCAAAAAATGAGGCTATTGCCTAAAACGTGTTAGGGAGTCTCAAACCCTAAATATAGCCGTTCTTCACACACCATAAGAGGAAACTCACGAAGCTATCTCTCCAACGGATAGTTTTCAAAAGTAACATTGATGTATGCCTATAAATACTTGTGACCCTCTACATTGTAAGGTTACGGGAAATTTGTAAGCAACTCAAGAGCTCAAACTTATTATCGGAAAGTTGAAGCACTCGAAAAACCCAAGAATTTCCCAAGTGCTTTATATTGAAGAGAGGTCATTCAAACTAAGCCTAGCTTGATAAGATATATCCAAAGCTTAGTCGAGATATCCTAGCCTTTGCATTGTACTTTATTGTAAAGGATATCTCATCCTAGTTGGAAACCAACCAAGAAACCCCAAACCCTTTAGAAGGTAGTTTGAGAGTGATTGTTGGTGAGAAGAGTTAATAAGAGTTAGTAAACTACTGGAGTAGTCGAAAAGCTCTAGAGGTGAAGTTAGTAAGCTACAGAGGTAGTCTGAAAGCTTGTTTGTGTTTGAGTAAGTAAACTACGGAGGTAGTCAGAAAGCTCAAGGTCGGGGTTGAGTAAGTAAACTACGCGAGTAGTCAGAAAGCTCAGGGCCGAGTTGAGTAAGTAAACTACGCGAGGTAGTCAGAAAGCTCAAGGAAGTGATTAGTGAATTTCTCTGAAGAGTTCAGGGAGAGTGGACGTAGGAGCTTGAGTCTCTGAACCACTATAAATTGCTGTGTTCTTTGCTTTCTGTTTTGCTTTGCTTAACTGTTGCATATATTTTGAAAGCATATTTTCACTGACATTTCAGTTGGAATCAATCCACTGAAGTTGCATATAATTGAATCACAGCCTAATCACAAATTCCATTAAAGGAAGGTTTTTGAAAAAAAGCTTAAAACGAGTATAAACTAAAGGGCCAACCATTCCAAGACATCCGAAAGTAGCTAGAAACGAGATAGTTACCAAACCGAACTTACTCTTCCGAGGGTTCAATAAGTTAGTTATCCGATCCAAGCAACTCGGGATCTCTGAAACTTCGGGACTCGGTTGGGATTATCTCGAGGTTTTTTTGAAAGCGGCTTCGGATCTGTCTCGATGAGACTTTGACTTCGAGTGATTTGTGCTTCTCGGGACCAAATCTTCGAGACAACCCCACCCCAAGTGACCTCGATAAAAGAAAAGTTTTAAAAACACTGAACACGTGTATTCCCCCCATACACATGTAAGACTCGTTTGCACCGGGACCAACAAAGGTGATTAAAATAAAATAAATATTGTTGCTTAATTTTTCCTCTAATTTTCAAAATTTATGGACAAAAGAGGGAGAAAGATTTTATTTGAATTTTGTTATGGAATGAAGATATGTATTCTTGGAATACAAGATTATCTCATTAAATTCAAGAAATCTCCCACTTGGTTATCTATATAGAAAATTTCAAAATTTTCGAAATATAGTGGGCAAGAAAGATTTTCTTGATTTTCTTGAAAAGATATTATGGAAGATATGTATTTCTTGAAATACAAGAATATCTCATAAATTCAAGAAGATCCAAATCTTGGAATCTTGCTTAAATATTTTCAAAATTTGTCCATAATTGAGGAGGTGGGATTTTTGTGGAATATTTTAATTATGGGAAAAAGAATATAAGGGATATATTCAAGATTTCTTGGTGACCAAGAAAAGTCTTTTCCCACGTTGATTTTCTACTAAAATTTTCGACCACCCCTCTCCTATAAATAGGGGATGATTAGTTCATTCCCAAGTGCAATTCCATGTGCTGGAAATATTAGCAAATCCACAAAGGTGGTGCAACAAAGTTTATTTTTTCCTTTTGTTAATTGTTCGACAAGTGTCCTTCCACCGGGTAGTTAAGCAAGGGCTGAGGGAATACTTGGGAAGTCCTTTTGGTTAGTCCTTCCGACCAAAGTCACTGCCATCCCGAGAGGTACGTTCACGTAAACCCGTAGATTCATCATGCGTAGGTTTTACGTGGCGTTTTATATGCATGATATGTTGTTGCAATTATTATTTGAATAATATAGGATTAATTCATGCTAGTAATAATTAATGAATTAAATTTGTATTTAAATATTCACCCCGAATAGATCTCATGCAACCCATTCCCCAACAAGCGGTATCGAGCCACGGTTTACGCTCTGAATTTTTAAATTGTAATTTAGTTAAATGGACATTAAATTTGAAATTGGATAGTAGAACCTGTTAGATCTGTTTTGCGGTATCCAATTGTCATGGATTTTAATGTGTTTATGCATCATATAAATCGGTTTTTTAATTGATTAGATTCGATTGGTTTTGCCTCGCGAGAAAATCCACGGAAAGACTGGTTGTTTGATTTGATCGATGCACAGACTAGTCTAGATCTAGGCTTATTTATTTTTTGTAAATAAATTATAACCGGATCGATAAGAGACGGCGAAAAATGACGTAAATCCGTAAAATTGAAATCGAGGGCAATGTGCGAGCGCCATGATTGAAGTCACACGGCAGGCGTAGGTGCACGTAAACGCGGCGCGCCCAGCCGAGCGGACGGGCGATGTGACGCGAGCAAGAAGACGGATACGCGAAGGCCGCCGTCAGCGGCGAGAAAGGAGGAAGGCTACAAGACCGTCGCTGCTCCGAGATCAGCCGAGACCCGAGGCATCATTTTCCGCCGGGCGGTGCCGAGGCCGATCTGAGGCTGCCTAGGCCTAAGCCAAGTGGAAGTGGCGGGATCGATCGTCCCGCATCATCCGACTCTGGCTTATGGCGTGGCGTTTCGAGACGAAGTATTTTTTTTTTAGACGAACGAGTGGGAGAAATTCGAGACGTGTTTCTTCAAGATCAAGCCAAAAAAATCAAACCATGACAATTGGATAATTTGTGCCCAATATGTTTATTTTTCTGTTTTGCTTGATTTATTTGTGCTATCTTATGCTTTATTTAATTTGTTTAAATGTGTTTGCATGAGGGTTGCCAAATGGAAAAATCTCACCTTCAAAATTACTAAGTATGTTTAAATAATTAATTGACAATTTTATTCCGGATAATAAAATTGAATTAATTTTGACCTCCATGATTTATTTATTTGTGAATTCTTTTGGAGAAATTCCCCCAACGGGACGGTCAAAAGATAGGTTTCACATGAATGAATTCCAAACGGATGATTGTGGGTTATTACTAGTGGCGACGATGACCCTCCCAACGAGGCTCGATCAAAGCAAAATAGTAATCCTGTATTTAATCATGGTTATTACTTAGGTATAAAATTGATATGCATATACTTCTCCGAAGTCCCTGTCAATTTTATATTGGTCAAGTGGGAGCCAACTATTAATCTGGATATTAAAGGTTTGTAACTGTTGTTGTTTGTAACCTGCTTGAATGTGTTTAAATAATGACCCACCCAACGTGGCTTATTTAAACTGTTTTGAGATGTTGGCTGATGCATGTTCATATTTTTTTTGAGATTTTAATATGATGCATGTGATCGAACCTTGTGATCTACTTGTGCTATTGCATATAGTTGTTTATTTCAGTTCATCATGTCGTTACCTTTTAAATCCACTGTTATTATACTTTTAGTCAATACGATATGGAAACTATAATGATTGGAAAATTATAATTGTCCTAACTGCACAAAAGCACAAGTGGATTTTGACACACCAAAATTAGATGAGCGAACTGACGAGTCAAAACATGCGGGACTCGTCAGATCACCTTGCGAGAGATGTCGTCGCTGAAAATGGTGGAGGGCAAACCCGTAAGGGATTACGTCCTCAAAATAGATGGCCCATCTGAACAAACTTGAGATTCTGAGTGCAGATTATGATCTGGAGACTCAGATGAATTTGGTACTTCACTCTCTGCCCAAAAGGTTGTTGAGCATTTTGGCCTCGCTAGCTAATTTGTTGCAAGCTTTTGGTCTCGGCAGAAATGATGATGAGGCACCAAACTCAAGCTTTGACGGCAAGTGGTCCGTCTTCATCTTCTAGGCCAAGGGTAGGCAAGATAAAGAAGAGGACCAAAGGCCATAAGCAATAAAACTCAACTGTTGCCAAGGGCAATGGTAAGATAAGGAATGTTTGTTGTGTCAAGGAAAATCCAAAGAGGAAGTGCTTAAGATGCGGTAAGAGAGGACAATGGAGGTTTTGCCTGTTCCAACCCCAAAAGGGACGGAAAGAAAGGTAATTCTCACGCACTAGTTCTTGAAACTTGTTTAGCGGCTTATACTTCTTATTCTTGGGTGGTTGATACGAGATCCACTAATCATGTTGGCTTAACGGGTTCTAAATGATCTGGCAACTTAGTGGGAGTGAGATCCTCATCACACTGGGCAACGTTACGAAAGTAGAAGACATTGCAATGCTACGTAAGTGGCAGATATTGCAATGCTACGATAGTAACGATTATTGCAATACTACGCAAGTAGCAGACATTGCAATGCTACATGAATAGCAGTTAAAGCAGTGGGAGAAGTGCACCTAGCTTTTGAAGATAAAGTTTTTTTTGAGATTATCTTTATGTTCCCAGTTTTAGAAAGAATTCACTTTTAGTTTCTAAAATTCGATTAAAGGACACTAAGTTTCTTCTAATAAGAATGACATCATTTTTGAAATGATGAGTGTACTTGTTACGGGACATTGATGGAAAATCTCTATACAATTAACTGTGCACACCACTCACGAAATGCATCCTATAACACATCAACTATTTCCAACAAAAGAAAACATGAACGAAACACTTCTTTGGCATCTAAGATTAGGTCATATAAATCCAAAGAGGATCCAAAGGTTGGTGAAAGATGATTCACTGGAGCGTCTCCAAGTTGAACAAATTCCAACATGCGAATCATGTTTGGAGGGTAGAATGACCAAGAGGGCATTTGGAGCCAAGGGGAATAGGGCCAAAGAAGTGTTAGAGATCGTTCACACAGATGTATGTAGTCCAATGTCAACCAAAGCAAGAGGAGGTTATGAGTAATTTTATTGATGATTACTCAAGGTACATTTTCTTTATGAAGCATGAATATGAGACCTTTGAGAAATTCTAAGAATTTAAGGCTCAAACAGAGAATCATAGGGAAAAATGTATCAAGTCTCTACGATCTGATCGTGGAAGCGAATACCTCAGCAATGAGTTTTTGAACTACTTATCTGATGAAGGGATTGTATCTCAGCTCACTGCACCCGGAACCCCTCAACAAAACGGGGTTGCAGAGCGAAGAAACAGAACTATTTTGGAAATGGTTAGATCAATGATGAGTTATGCAGATCTTCCCAAGTCGTTCTGGGGTCATGCCTTGGAAACAGCGGCTTACATTCTGAACTTGGTGCCATCCAAATCAGTTCCCAAAACTCCCAAAGAATTGTGGACCGGGCGCAAGCCTAGTATGAGACACATGAGAATTTGGGGGTGTCCTACCCTACGTGTTGGATAAGGAAGCCAGAATTGATCCTCGATCGAAATTAAAAATTTGTTTGTAGGATACCCCGAGGGAACAAAAGGGTGTATGTTCTATAGTCCCGAAGATCAAAAGGTGGTAATCCGCACCCACTTTAGATTTTTGGAAGAAGACTATATGAACCAAAGAAAACCCAAAAGTGAGATTACCTTAAATGAGCTTAGAGGGCAAACCTCGGTTACCAATCATGCTAGATGATATACCAAACGATATGCTTTCTGACCGGAGCCTCGTCATAGTGGGAGGATTGTTAGACAGCCCGAGAGATTCATGGGAATAGGAGAGTCCTCGGACTTGATTCCCGGAATCAGACCCATGGACATATGACGAGGCACTCCAAGATAAGGATGCAGATTCTTGGCAAACATCAATGAAAGCCAAAGTGGGTTTTATGTTTCATAATAGAGTGTGGGAGCTAGTCGAACCACTTAATGGGGTCAAATCCATTAGATACAAGTGGGTATATAAGAGGAAAAGAGGACCGGACGGGAAGGTTGAAACCTTTAAAAGCAAGACTAGTGGCGAAAGGTTACACTCGAAAAGAAGGGATCGATTATGAGGAAACTTTTTCGCCCGTAGCCATGCTTAAGTCCATCCGTATTCTCTTATCGATTGCTGTGCATTTCGACTTTGAAATCTGGCAAATAGATGTCAAGACAACTTTCGTTAACGGAAGTCTTGATAAAGAGATCTATATGCAACAACCCCAAGGTTTCATTGAAACAGGCCAAGAACACCAAGTTTGTAAGCTCAAGAGGTCCATTTACGATGAAAACAGGCATCCGAGCTTGGAACCAAAGTTTTGATCATGTAATAAAGTCTTATGGGTTTGATCAAAATGTTTTTGAAAGTTGTGTGTATAAAAAGCGTGTCGGAATCGCATTGGTATTCTTAGTCTTTGTCACGTAGATAACATTGTGATCATCGGGAACGATGTGAAGGTGTGATCAGACGTAAGGGCATGGCTTTCAAAACAGTTTGATATGAAAGACTTAGGGAAAACCGAACATATCCTTGGGATCAAGATCACTCAAGATCGCAAGAAAAGGATGATCGGGTTATCGCAAGTTTCATACATAGACAATTGCCTTGAAAACGCTTTCAAAGATGCAAGATTCCAAGAAAGGATTCGTACCTTTTCGGACTTGGAATCCATCTATCAAAGAAAATGTCCCCTAAGACGCAAAGAGAAGATAGATGATATGAAAGGCATTCCCCATTAGCTTCTACCGGAAACCTTGTGTATGCAATGTTGTGTATGAGACCGATATCCGCTTTCCGTGAGGCATGGTAGCAAGATATCAAAGTAACCCGGAAAGCGCATTGACGACGAGTTAAAAAAAACATTCGAAGTGTCCGAAAAGAACTCGGGATAGAATGTTGATTTATCGATCGATACTCCAATCCCCATCGGCCATACACCGGACTCGAATTTCCAATCGATTTAGATTCCGAAAATTATCTCCTCGGTTAGTGTGTTTCCATTTGGGAAGTGTAGCCATCAAATGGGCGAGTGTGAAGCGAAATGCATCAACGACTCAACCATGGAAGTCGGGTAAGAGTAGGCTGCTTGTGAAGCGATGAAAAGAACCTGTTTGGGCTCTAGATCTTCTTAGTGGACTTGGATGGTGTTCTGAATTTGTCTAGCAATATCTGCTAGGAGCAGTTGTAAATTCAAGAGAACCAAGAGTCCACGAGTCAAACAAACACATTAAAGGAAAGACATCTTATACGAGAAATCGTTAAGAGAGGAGATATAGATGTGGCAAAGATAGCGTCGAGGACGACTGGCAGATCCATTCACAAAGCGTCTGCCTCAAATACATTCGAGAGACATGTGAGTGGAATGGGTGTCAAGACCATTGCCAATCTGCTTTGAGTATAAGTGGGAGAAATTATTAGGTTCGTAGGTAACATTAGATGTCACGGACTACGCGAGACATGTTGTAGTATACTTAAAAGCAGACTTTGAGTATAAGTGGGAGATTGTTGGGATTATCCTGGAAAAGTATGCTTTTTACTTTGTATAATCGAACTGAATTTTCAGACTTATTTACTGAAATAAATTGTTTATCACTGATGCTTTAAATATGATTGAATGTTATATATATTTACTGCATAATTGTTCAATAATTAAATGCGTGTTACATCAGAGTTAATTTAGTGATACCAAATCACGTAAGATTAAATTAACAGGTCCTTGTAACTAAAAAAAAGTACGTAATTCACGACCTAGATGGAAATGAACAACCCATCGCGAAAGGTTGAGGTGTAAGGCTCAGATTGGTTTGTCTTGACCAAGAGATTACACTAGTGCATGACCGATCTTGTTGAATAGGACTGCCGGGGAGGATAAATTCTTCATAATCGAACAAGGAAGAATTAGACCTCGATGGTTCGTTGTTTCTAACCTTCGTCCCTTAAATAGGATCACGTGGGATTGGTAACTATTGCTTTGACTTATCATGGGTAGCGAATCAGAGAGATTCAATACTTTTTATCTTGGGCAATATTATTGGTCACATGTGATTGCTAAGATTTAATACGAAGAATCGTGTGCAAGTACGCTTGCTTGATTTGCCCCCTTGGGAGGTTTATAAGCTTTATCATACCAAATCTTGCAAGTGGAATTAGTTTCCGGTATGGATAATAATGTTGAACCGTTCCTCGACCAAGAACAAAAGATATTAATTAACGGAAAGCTATTCTAGTGGCTTGAATTAATAAATGGGCTAGATAATCTTAAACACGGGAAATAATGACCGGGAGCCATATTGATTTGTAATATGGGTTAAGATGGATAGTCTGATATTAATTATGTAATGGGATTAATTAATATTTATGGGCTTGAATTATATTGTGGCTCAATATTAGATATTCAAGATCCATTAGAAGGTCCAATCTTAATTCTCCTAAAGGCCCCCTGAGTAGCCCAACAAATAGTCAAATAACTGAAAAAGGTGATTAAAATAAAATAAATATTGTTGCTTAATTTTTTCCTCTAATTTTCGAAATTTATGGATAAAAGAGGGAGAAAGATTTTCTTTGAATTTTGTTATGGAATGAAGATATGTATTCTTGGAATACAAGATTATCTCATTAAATTCAAGAAATCTCCCACTTGGTTATCTATATAGAAAATTTCGAAATTTTGGAAATATAGTGGGCAAGAAAGATTTTCTTGATTTTCTTGAAAAGATATTATGGAAGATATGTATTTCTTGAAATACAAGAATATCTCATAAATTCAAGAAGATCCAAATCTTGGAATCTTGCTTAAATATTTTCGAAATTTGTCCATAATTGAGGAGGTGGGATTTTTTGTGGAATATTTTAATTATGGGAAAAAGAATATAAGGGATATATTCAAGATTTCTTGGTGACCAAGAAAAGTCTTTTCCCACATTGATTTTCTACTAAAATTTTCGACCACCCCTCTCCTATAAATAGGGGATGATTAGTTCATTCCCAAGTGCAATTCCATGTCTTTGGAAATATTAGCAAATCCACAAAAAGTGGTGCAACAAAGTTTATTTTTTCCTTTTGTTAATTGTTAGACAAGTGTCCTTCCACCGGTAGTTGAGCAAGGGCTAAGGAATACTTGGGAAGTCCTTTTGGTTAGTTCGTCCGATCGAAGTCACCGCCATCCCGAGAGAAATGCGTTCACGTAAACCCATAGATTCGCGTGCGTAGGTTTTACGTGGCTTTTTATATGCATGATATGTTGTTGTAATTATTATTTGAATTAATATATGATTAATTCATGCTAGTAATAATTAATGAATTAAATTTGTATTTAAATATTCACCCGAATAGATCATGCAACCCATTCCCAACACTGCCGCCTCCGGCTTCGGCGCCGCCGCTCTGACAAATACCACTCGACTCACCCTTCAGTGGAAGCCTCCTCATTCGCCGCCTTCGGTTTCATCGCCCACGCTGGCGGGCAAACTCCTCCAACATCATCGGCCCTAAACGCCATGGCCACATCCCCAGAAATCCGCTGTCAAAGGCGTCGTTGCCGATTCGTAAAACCACAACAAACCCGCAAGCTCGCGTCGGTAGGGAGCCGCCCGCGACTGCGCCGCCAAATCATCGGACGAGCAACCCCCCACAATCAACGCCGAGTCGCCTTACACCCAAAGAACGCCCGATTGTTCTCGTTCGGTTGCCCGTGAATCGGATCACGGGGGTTCTTGACGCCTCTTCCGCTCTCGCCCGCTTATCTCCGTTCTCACCCGAATCCGCCTCATCGCCTCAAATCGGCATGGCCTTAGAGTCTCTGGCGCCAAATTAAGACCCACCTCTGCAAAATCACCAACACCGAGAAGCCTCCCGGCAAGACACCAACCCAACTCCCATCGAATCGGACTCATGTTGGGGATTATCTTTGAAAAGTATGCTTTTTACTTTGTATAATCGAAACCCAATTTCGGACTTATTTCTTGAAATAAATTGTTTATCACCGATGCTTTAAGTATGATTGAATGTTATATATATTTCTTGCATAACTGTTCAATAATTAAATGACGTGTTACATCAGTAGTTAATTTAGTGATACCCGATCACGTAAGATTAAATTAACAAATCCCTTGTAACTAAAAAAGTCGCCATTCACGACCTAGATGGAAATGAACAACCATCACGAAAGGTTGAGGTGTAAGGCTCAGATTGGTTTGTCTTGACCAAGAGATTACACTAGTGCATGACCGATCTTTTTGAATAGGACCTCTGGGAGGATAAATTCTTGAATCGAACAAGGAAGAATTAGACCTCGATGGTTCGTTGTTTCTTAACCTTCGTCCCTTAAATAGGATCACGTGATTGGTAACTATTGCTTTGACTTATCATGGGTAGCGAATCGGAGAGATTCAATACTTTTTATCTTGGGCAATATTATTGGTCACATGTGATTGCTAAGATTTAATACGAAGAATCGTGTGCAAAAGCACGCTTGCTTGATTTGCCCCCTGGGAGGTTCATAAGTTTTATCATACCAAATCTTGCAAGTGGAATTAGTTTCCTAGATGGATAATAATGTTGAACCGTTCCTCGACCAAGGACAAAAGATATTAATTAACGGAAAGCTATTTCAGTGGCTTGAATTAATTAATGGACTAGATAATCTTAAACACGGGAAATAATGACCGGGAGCCATATTGACTGTAATATGGGTTAAGATGGATAGTGCAATATTAATTATGTAGTGGGATTAATTAATATTTATGGGCTTGAATTATATTGTGGCTCAATATTAGATATTCAAGATCCATTAGAAGGTCCAATCTTAATTCTCCTAAAGGCCCCCTGAGTAGCCCAACAAATAGTCCAATAACTGAAAAGGTGATTAAAATAAAATAAATATTGTTGCTTAATATTCCTCTAAATTTTCGAAAATTATGGATAAAAGAGGGAGAAAGATTTTCTTTGAATTTTGTTATGGAATGAAGATATGTATTCTTGGAATACAAGATTATCTCATTAAATTCAAGAAATCTCCCACTTGGTTATTCATAGTGAGATTTTTGAAATTTTTGGAAAATAGAGGGCAAGAAAGATTTTCTTGATTTTCTTGAAAAGATATTATGGAAGATATGTATTTCTTGAAATACAAGAATATCTCATAAATTCAAGAAGATCCAAATCTTGGATTCTTGCACTATATTTTCGAAAATAATCCATATATGAGGAGGTGGGATTTTTGTGAAATATTTTAATTATGGGAAAGAGAATATATGGGATATATTCAAGATTTCTTGGTGATCAAGAAAAGTCTTATCCCACATTGAAAAATAACACAAATTTCGTCCACCCTCTCTCCTATAAATAGGGGATGATTAGTTCATTCCCATGTACAATTCCATGTGCTGGAAATATTAGCAAATCCACATAAGTGGTGCAACAAAGTTTATTTTTTCCTTTTGTTAATTGTTCGCGAGTATCCTTCCACCGGATTGTCGAGCAAGGGCTAAGGGAATACTTGGGAAGTCCTTTTGGTTAGTCCGTCCGACCGAAGTCACTGTCATCCCGAGAGGTACGTTCACGTAAACACGTAGATTCCGCATGCGTAGGTTTTACGTGGCTTTTTATATGCATAAAATGTTGTTGCAATTATTATTTGAATTAATATAAGATTAATTCATGCTAGTAATAATTAATGAATTAAATTTGTATTTAAATATTCACCCCGAATAGATCTGTGTAAAACATTCCCCAACAAGCGGTATCGAGCCAATTTGTTTTTGACTCAATTTTTTAAATTGTAATTTAATTAAGTGGACATTAAATTTGAAATTGGATAGTAGAACCTGTTAGATCTGCTTTTGCGGTATCCAATTGTCATGGATTTTAATGTTTTATTTTGCATGCATATAAACCGTGGTTTTTTTAATTCGATTCGTTCGGATTTGTTTTTGCATTATGAGAAAATCCACGAGTAGACTAGGATTTGTTTGATTTGATCAATGTAATAGACTAGTCTAGATCTAGGTTTATTTATTTTTGTAAATAAATTGTAACCGGATCGAAAACGAAAAAAACGAAGAATTAAAGGACGAAATCCAGATCGCTGTATTGGCACGCTTGGGCGCAGGCCGGCGCAAAGCGCTTGAGACGAGGATGGGGCAGCACACACGGGCTGCGCTCGAGGGCAGCCGAGCCGAAGCGGACGGGCCTTGGGCGCCCTGTGAGACGCTGGTGTGGCTGAGGCTAAGACGAGGCCGAGGTTGTTGCGGGCGGGCGAGAGCAGGCTGTCTCTTGACTTGTACTGCGCCCGAGATCTGCCGACGCCGCCCGACACCGCCGAGGCGTGTCGAGGCATCATGGGCGCGACCCCGCCGGGCGTCTTGAGTTGTCCTAGGCAGGCGGCCGGCCGGGATCTTGGCGTGCATCCGTGCCGTTTGAGCCGCTTGTGGCGGTTTGAGACGAAGTATTTTTTCGAGACGCAGTGGGAGAAATTCGAGATGTGTTTCTTCAAGATCAAGCCAAGAAAAATCAAACCATGACAATTGGATAATTTGTGCCCAATATGTTTATTTTTCTGTTATGCTTGATTTATTTGTGCTATCTTATGCTTTATTTAATTTTTTAAATGTGTTTGCATGAGGGTTGCCAAATTGAAAAATCTCAACTCCAAAAATTACTAAGTATGTTTTAAATAATTAATTGACAATTTTATTCCGGATAATAAAATTGAATTAATTTTGACCTCCATGATTTATTTATTTGTGAATTCTTTTGGAGAAATTCCCCTACGGGGACGGTCCAAAAGATAGATTTCACATGAATGAATTCCAAACGGATGATTGTGGGTTATTACTAGTGGCGACGATGACCCTCCCCACGAGGCTCGATCAAAGCGAAATAGTAATTCTGTATTTAATCATGGTTATTACTTAGGTATAAAATTGATATGCATATACTTCCCCGAAGTCCCTGTCAATTTTATATTGGTATTAATCTAGATATTAAAGGTTTGTAAGTGTTCTTGTTTGTAACCTGCTTGAATGTGTTTAAATAATGACCCACCCCACGTGGCTTATTTAAACTGTTTTGAGATGTTGGCTGATGCATGTTCATATTTTTTTTGAGATTTTAAATATGATGGCATGTGATCAAACCTTGTGATACTTTTGTGCTTATGCATATTATTGTTTATTTCAGTTCATCATGTCGCAACCTTTTAATCCACTGCTATATACACTCAAAGAACACCAATTATCTGGAGAAAACTATAATGTTTGGAAACGAAATATGATGCATGTCCTACCTGCACAAAAACATTATTGGATTCTTGATGTACCCAAGCCACGTAAGCTTACTGATGAATCAACTAATGCGGCAAGACATGAGTATAATATTTGGGAGCAGGCCAATGAACCCATGAAACGTGTAATCTTGACTTCACTGTCTGATGATTTGAAACACGTTCATGAAGGTGTTGAGTCTGCTGCGGAAATTATGCAAAGTCTTGAAGAAATGTTTTCAACAAAAGACCGCATGATCGATCAGTTTAAAAACGCATTTACGTGGCTAAAGGCCGAAAATGGTTGAGGAACACCAGTAAGGGAGCATGTTCTCGAGTCAAAAACCATTTTCCAAAACCGGCTTATCTCGAACTAAGTATTGTGATGAGGCCCAAATCGAATTTCTATTGCTTACTCGCCAAGGAGCTTGATGAATTTTCTTTGTGGTTTTGTGATGAGTGATCACATGTTTACCATGGATGATCTTCAAGAAGCCTTGGAGAAAGTGGAGAAGCATTTAGGAAAGAAAGACGAAGCATTGGTGATCAAAAGCCTTTTCTCGAGATTTAGGCCAGTGGAAGGCAAGTCTCAAGAAAAGGAAAGTGGTCAGAACCAAAGCAAGCTCATCATTAAGAAAAGTGAGAAAAAAACGGTTAGGCTGGTTGGGTGTCAAGAAAGAACCAAAAGGAACATGTTTCAATTGCGGGGAGAAAAGGACATTGGGTCGGCTATTCCAATCCCAAAAGGAAAGGAAAGAAAGGTAATCCTCACTCACTAGTTGTTGAAACTTGTTTAGCGGCGTATGCCTCCCATTTATGGGTGGTGGATACGGGATCCACTGATCATGTTTGTTTCACGTTCAGGGGTTCAAAAGGACCCGACAACTAAGTGGAAGTGAGATCCTCATCACACTGGGCGATGCTACGAGAGTGGCAGCTGAAGCAGTGGGAGAAGTGCACCTGTCTTTTGAAGACAAAGTTTTAATTTTAAGAGATGTTCTGTACGTTCCGAGTTTTAGAAAGAATTTGATTTCAGTTTCTAAACTTTTTCATGATGGATATTCGGTTACTTTTAATAAAGTTGTTACCATTTCTCTTTATGATAAATTTATCAGTCATGGAACGTTGGCGAATAATCTCTATACAATTAATCATGCACACCACTCAAGAAATGCATCCTATAACACATCAACTATTTCCGAGAAAAGAAAACGTTCATCAGACGTGAACGAGACACTTCTTTGGCATCTAAGATTGGGTCATATAAATCCAAAGAGGATCCAAAGGTTGGTGAAAGACGGTTCACTAGAACTTCTCCAAGTTGAACCGTTTCCAACCTGCGAATCATGTTTGGAGGGTAAAATGACCAAGAGGGCATTTGGTAGGGCCAAAGAAGTGTTAGAGATCGTTCACACAGATGTATGTGGTCCAATGTCAACCAAAGCAAGAGGAGGTTATGAGTATTTTAAATCACTTTCATTGATGATTACTCAAGGTGCGGTTATATTTTCCTTATGAAGCATAAATCGAGACCTTTGAGAAATTCAAAGAATTTAAGGCTCAAGCGAGAGAATCATAGGGAAAATGTATCAAGTCTCTACGATCCGATCGTGGAGGCGAATACCTCAAATGATGAATTTTTGAACTACTTATCTCGATGAAGGGATTGTATCCACTCATCATCGCACCTTAAACCCTCAACAAAATGGGGTTGCAGAGCGAAGAAACAAAACTCTTTTGGAAATGGTTAGATCAATGATGAGTTATGCGGATCTTCCCAAGTCATTCTGGGGTCATGCCTTGGAAACAATGGCTTACATTCTGAACTTGGTGCCATCCAAATCGATTCCCAAAACTCCCAAAGAATTGTGGACCGGGCGCAAGCCTAGTATGAGACACATGAAGATTTGGGGGTGTCCGGCCTACGTGTTGGATAAGGAAGCCGGTAAATTGGATCCTCGATCAGAATTAAGGCTGTTTGTAGGATACCCCGAGGGAACAAAAGGGTGTATGTTCTATGGTCCTGAAGATCAAAAGGTGGTCATAAGCACCCACTTTAGATTTTTGGAAGAAGACTATATATGAACCAAAGAAAACCCAGAAGTGAGATTACCTTAAATGAGCTTAGAGGGCAAACCTCATTGCCAACCTATCTTAGATGATATACCAAATGATACGCTTTTCTGGCAACCGGAGAGCCTCGTCAGTAGTGGGAGGGTTGTTAGACGACCCTAAGAGATTCATGGGAATAGGAGAGTCCTCGGACTTGATTCCCCGGACAAGACGAATCGGACCCATGGACATATGACGAGGCACTCTAAGATAAGGATCTTGATTCTTGGCAAACAAAGAATGAAAGTTTAAAATGGGTTCTATGTTTCATAATAGAGTGTGGGAGCTAGTCGAACCACTTAATGGGGTCAAACCCATTGGATGCAAGTGGGTATATAAGAGGAAAAGAGGACCGGACGGGAAGGTTGAAACCTTCAAAGCAAGACTAGTGGCGAAAGGTTATACTCAGAAAGAAGGGATCGATTATGAGGAAACTTTTTCGCCAGTAGCCATGCTTAAGTCCATCCGTATTCTCTTATCGATTCTTTGTAGCATTTCGACTTTGAAATCTGGTAAATGGATGTCAAGACAGCTTTCCTTAACGGAAGTCTTGACGAAGAGATCTATATGCAACAACCCCAAGGTTTCATTGAAACAGGCCAAGAACATCTTGTTTGTAAGCTCAAGAAGTCCATTTACGGACTCAAACAGGCATCCAGAGCTTGGAACCAATGTTTTGATCATGTTATAAAGTCTTATGGGTTTGATCAAAATGAGTTTGAAAGTTGTGTGTATAAAAAGCGTGTCGAAACTGCATTGGTATTCTTAGTACTATCGTGAGATCGACATTCGATCATCGGGAACGATGTGAAGGTGTTATCAGACGTAAGGGCATGGCTTTCAAAACAGTTTGATATGAAGGACTTAGGGGAAGCCGGACACGTCCTTGGGATCAAGATCACTCGAGATCGCAAGAAAAGGATGTTAGGCTTATCGCAAGCTTCATACATAGACACTGTCTTGAAACGTTTCAGTATGCAAGATTCCAAGAAAGGATTCGTACCTTTCAGGCATGGAATCCATCTATCCAAGAAAATGTCCCCTAAGACGAAAGAGGAGATAGATGACATGAAAGGCATTCCTTATGCTTCTACCGGAAGTCTTATGTATGCAATCTTTGTATGACGAGATCGGATATCTCGCTTCTTGGTAGGCATGGTGGCAAGATATCAAAGTAACCCCGGGAAAAAGCATTGGGCGGCGATTAAAAAACATTCTACAAGTATCTGAAAAGAACTCTCGGGATAGAATGTTGGTTTATCGATCGAGAAGTCCAATCCCCATTGGTTACACGGACTCGAATTTCCAATCAGACATGGACTCCAGAAAATCTACCTCCGGTAGTGTGTTTTGCATGGGGGGAGGAGCCGTAACATGGAGAAGCGTCAAGCAGAAATGCATCGCAGATTCTACCATGGAAGCCGAATATGTAGCTGCTAGCGAGGCAGCGAAAGAAGCGGTTTGGCTCAAGCACTTCCTTGTGGACTTAGATGTGGTTCCGAATTTGCCCAATGTAATCATCATTTATTGTGACAATGCCGAGGAAGCGATTGCAAATTCAAGGAAACCAAGAGCCCACAAAGCCAACAAACACATTGAAAGGAAATACCATCTTATACGAAGTCATCGTTAAGAGAGAGATATAGATGTGGCAAAGATAGCGTCCGAGGGACAACCTAGCAGATCTATTCACAAAGAGTCTGCCTCTGAATACATTCGAGAGACATGTGGAAGGAATGGGTGTCAAGACCGTTGCCAATCTGCTTTGAGTATAAGTGGGAGAAATTATTAGGTTCGTGTAGGTGACATTAGATGTCACAGACTACGCGAGACGTGTTGTAGTATACTTAAAAGCAGACTTTGAGTATAAGTGGGAGATTGTTGGGGATTATACTGAAAAGTATGTTTTTTACTTTGTATAATCGAAACTGAATTTCCAGACTTATTTATGAAATAAATTGTTTATCAATGATGCTTTAAGTATGATTGAATGTTATATATATTTAATGCATAAACTGTTCAATAATTCGTACGTGTTACACTGTAGTTAATTTAGTGATACCCGATCACAGAAGATTAAATTAACAGTCCCTTGTAACTAAAAGTACGCCATTCACGACCTAGATGGAAATGAACAACCATCGCGAAAGGTTGAGGTGTAAGGCTCAGATTGGTTTGTCTTGACCAAGAGATTACACTAGTGCATGACTGATGCGCTGAATAGGACCCTCTGCAGGAGGATAAATTCTTCAGAACTGAACAAGGAAGAATTAGACCTCAGTGGTTCGTTGTTTCTTAACCTTCGTCCCTTAAATAGGATCACGTGAGATTGGTAACTATTGCTTTGACTTATCATGGGTAGCGAATCAGAGAGAGATTCAATACTTTTTATCTTGGGCAATATTATTGGTCACATGTGATTGCTAAGATTTAATCTGAAGAATCGTGTGTGCAAGTCGCTTGTTTGATTTGCCCCTTGGGAGGTTCATAAGTTTTATTATACCAAATCTTGCAAGTGGAATTAGTTTCCCAGATGGATAATAATGTTGAACCGTTCCTCGACCAAGGACAAAAGATATTAATTAACGGAAAGCTATTTCAGTGGCTTGAATTAATTAATGGGCTAGATAATCTTAAACACGGGAAAAAAATGACCGGAGCCATATTGACTGTAATATGGGTTAAGATGGATAGTGCAATATTAATTATGTAGTGGGATTAATTAATATTTATGGGCTTGAATTATATTGTGGCTCAATATTAGATATTCAAGATCCATTAGAAGGTCCAATCTTAATTCTCCTAAAAGGCCCCTTTGAGTAGCCCAACAAATAGTCCAATAACTGAAAAAGGTGATTAAAATAAAATAAATATTGTTGCTTAATATTCCTCTAAATTTTCGAAAATTATGGATAAAAGAGGGAGAAAGATTTTCTTTGAATTTTGTTATGGAATGAAGATATGTATTCTTGGAATACAAGATTATCTCATTAAATTCAAGAAATCTCCCACTTGGTTATTCATAGTGAGATTTTTGAAATTTTTGGAAAATAGAGGGCAAGAAAGATTTTCTTGAAAAGATATTATGGAAGATATGTATTTCTTGAAATACAAGAATATCTCATAAATTCAAGAAGATCCAAATCTTGGATTCTTGCACTATATTTTCGAAAATAATCCATATATGAGGAGGTGGGATTTTTGTGAAATATTTTAATTATGGGAAAGAGAATATATGAGATATATTCAAGATTTCTTGGTGATCAAGAAAAGTCTTATCCCACATTGAAAAATAACACAAATTTCGTCCACCCTCTCTCCTATAAATAGGGGATGATTAGTTCATTCCCATGTACAATTCCATGTGCTGGAAATATTAGCAAATCCACATAAGTGGTGCAACAAAGTTTATTTTTTCCTTTTGTTAATTGTTCGCGAGTATCCTTCCAATCGGATTGTCGAGCAAGGGCTAAGGAATACTTGGGAAGTCCTTTTGGTTAGTCCGTCCGACCGAAGTCACCATCCCGAGAGGGTGCGTTCACGTAAAAACCCGTAGATTCCGCATGCGTAGGTTTTACGTGGCTTTTTATATGCATAATATGTTGTTGCAATTATTATTTGAATTAATATAGGATTAATTCATGCTAGTAATAATTAATGAATTAAATTTGTATTTAAATATTCACCCCGAATAGATCTGTGCAAAACATTCCCCAACAACTCAACGGTGGGCGAATCCACCTCCAGGCCGCCGCGATATGCACCGCCAAAACCACCGATATCCAGCCCGCTATGGTGGCGTGGTGGAACGCCAGCGGTCAGATGGCAACGGTGCGAGCTCGGGCTTCGGTGGTGGAGTTTCAGATGACGATCAATAACTTTTTTGGACGCGTGGGGGTTGGAAGGATTCGTGGCGTATTTTCAGGAAATTGAGAAATGAGAGGTATGTGGGTTTGGTCTGATCTTATCCTTCGTTTCGGCCAGGTCATTAATTTGGGCCACAGGTGTTTTTAACACAAAAGGTTCCTGGCCCAGTTACTAATTATTGGGTTTTTTAAAAATGCTGGTTTTTTAAGTGATTTGGGCCTGAGTGAGTGTTGGGCCATTTGTTATTAAGTGGAGATTGCAGGTTTTAAAAGTACTGGGCCGGTTTTCATTAATTTTTTCGGCCCAGTTCTTTTTTGCTAAGAATAAATTTTTATTAAGATTTTATTTAAAAAACTCGGCCCAAGTAAATAACTTTGATTTCATGAATGTGAAATTTGGGTTTTTGACTTCATAAATTGGGCCCAAGTTTAATTAATTATTGGCCCAGGATATGGGCCCAAGTAGTTAGCTTATTAATTTATGGGCCTGGGCTGTTGGCTTATTAATGTATGGGCACCTTTCAGTCAATTTTTATTTTTTGGCCCCACTTTTCGCCCAAGTAAAAAAAAAAAAAAAAAAAAAAGGCCAAAGAGATTCGAAAAGGAAAATTAGACGAGCACCCGGAGTCTCGCGAGCTACTCAAAGAATCTACGGGTAGTCCTTTTACCCACCCCACCAGGTTTATTATGTTTATGTCCTCGTGGCTTTTCATTCATTCGTTTATTTTCATTTGTTTTGGCCGTGCCTACGAGAGGTCGCACCTAAGCCGGATGACCCGAACAAAGACGAACGAGCCGAAGTTTATGTTCACCTGACAAAACAACAGACTCAGATACCCATGAAAGAAAGCGAGTGATGGGCACGCAATGCAAAAAGACGACTCGTGCTTACGGATACCCGCAAAGAAAAAGAAGCGATGAGTCTTGGTCGCAGCTAAATAAGATGACCCGAGTATGAAGTGATCGCGCCTAAATAAGACGATCACGAAACAAGAAAGGGGGGTTGCATATAAGTTAACCCATTTGGTCGCAGCTAAATACGACGATCAACCTGGTTGCATCTCAATAAGATAATCAAAAAACCAAAGAAGTCAGGGTGGAACATAGACACAGATCATGTTCGAAATCATTCAGAAGAAAATGGCACTACCGGCCAAGTTACAAAAAAACCACTTGTACGATTATGCCCGCTTATTAAGCTATTGGCAATACCGCTTTTTTCGCCGATAATTATGCCCACCTATTCAAGTTGGCCGGGCAATCCGCCTTTTTAAAGATGATTATGCCCGCTTACTCGACGCAACAATCTGGCCGCCTTTCGGCGACGATTATGCCCGCCTACTCGGCACTAGCAATACCGCCTTTTCGGCGATGATTATGCCCGCCTTCTCGGTGTCGGCTTTCCGCTATCTCGGCGATGTCCAATCCGCCGTTTTAGCGAAGTATTCCCTGCCTTCTCGGCGATGAGATCGTTGGCCTCTCGGCGACGACCATCCGCCTTCTCGGCGTCGGCTTTCCGCTATCTCGGCGATGTCTAGTCCGCCGTTTTAGCGAAGTATTCTCTGCCTTCTCGACGATGAAATTGTCGACCTCTACGGCGAAGATCAGCCCACCTTCTCGGCATCGGCTTTCCGCTATCTCGGCGATGTCCAGTCTGCCGTTTTAGCAAAGTATTCTCTGCGCCTACCGGCGATTAGATAATCGTCGGCCTCTATAGTGGCGACCCATTACCCGCCTTCTCGGTGTCGGCTTTCGCAATCTCGGCAATGTCGATCCACCGTTTTAGCGAAAGTATTCTCCGCGCTTCCAGCGATGAGATAAATCGACCTTCTGGCGGACGACCAGCCGGCCTTCTCGGCGTCGGCTTTACGCTATCTCGGCGATGTCCGATCCACGTTTTAGCGAAGTATTCTCGCCTTCTTCTACCGATGATAGAGATGCGTCCTCTCTGGCGGCGACCATTTCCCTTCTCCGCACGAGCTTTCCGCTATCTCGGTATGTCGATCCGCCGTTTTAGCGAAGTATTTTTCTGCCTTCTCGTGATAGGATAAATCGGCCTCTCTGGCGGCGACCGACCCACTTCTACCGATTATCGGCTTTCGCTATCTCGGAGATGTCAATTACGCCGTTTTAGCGAAATATTCTCCGCGATTCCGGCGATGAGATCGTCGGCCTTTACGGCGATGACCAGCCACCTTCCGATTGTCGGCTTTCCGCTATCTGGGCGATGTCGATCCACCGTTTTAGCGAAGTATTCTCCCCCTACCGGCGATGAGATCGCCGGCCTCTCTGGCAACGACCAGCCCCTTTACCGGCGGTTTTCCCTATCTCGGTGATGTCTGGTCTGCGCCATTTTAGCGAAGTATTCTCCGCCTTCTCGGCGATGAGATCGTCGGCCTCTACGGTGACGACCACCCCACCTTCTTGACGTCGGCTTTCCGCTATCTCGGCGATGTCCAGTCCACCATTTTAGCGAAGTATTCTCCACCTTCTCGGCGATGAGATCGTCGGCCTCTACGGCGACGACCAGCCCGCCTTCTAGGCGTCGGCTTTCCGCTATCTAGGCGATGTCTAGTCCGCCATTTTAGCGAAGTATTCTCCGCCTTCTCGGCGATGAGATGTTGGCTCTTTGTTTCGACGTGACCGGTCCACCTCAATCAGCATTAACCTGCTTGCCTTCATCAACTTTGGCCCTCTTGTAGGACCGCACAATCAATCAGATGATTTATATTGGGTAAAGGTGCATGGCCGCTTTCGATCGTAAGTGGTCGACGGCGAAAGCAAAATTTACTTCTACTCATCGCCCAGCGGTAATAAGGCGATCCGGGCGAAGGAAAAGTCCTGGCCCCTTTCGGCCGTAAGTGGTCGACAACGAGCGCAAAACTCTCTAGCTCCCTCGGTATCTCGGCTCTCTTGACGAGCCATCTCACGAACCTACTTATCCCGCGGGATCCCATTCGGCTCTCTCTCACGAGCCATCCCTGAAGACCTGCTCATCCCGAGCAGGATCCCATTCGCCTCTCTCTGACGAGCCACCCATGAAGACCTGCTCATCTCGAGCAGGATACCATCCGACTCTCCCCAACGAGCCACCTCTGAAGTCCATTTTCCCACGGGCATAAAAAAAGACTAGACGATCGGGGGCTCCCCGGCATGAAAGCAGAAAAGACTCGTGCGACGGGGCTCCCCCCAAAGTACGAGCACAGAAAAGACTCGTGCGACGGGGCTCCCCGGCACGAAAGCACGTAAAAGCCAGATGCGACGAGGTCTCCCGGGCTGAGCACATAAAAGACTCGTGCGATGGGGCTCCCCCAATCGAGCCTGAGAAAAGACTCGTCTGGCCAGGGCTCCCCAAAGGCACTGAAGGTGAGAAAAAGACTCGTCTCGATGGGCCTCCCACGCGGCACGAAACCTGAGAAAAGACTTCGTCTGTGGGGGCTCCCCCAATCTGAAACCTGAAAAAAAGACTCAGGCGACCGGGTCCCCACGAAAGCCTGAAAAGACTTCGTCACCAGGCCTCCCCAATGTATGAGCACTGTGACTCCGTCTGTTTGGCTCCCCAACGAAAGACATAAAAGATCTTCCGCGGGCGACGGCCCCTGGCACGAAAGTACGAAAGACTCGTACAGGGGCTCTCCGGCACGACTATTAAGAAGACTGGTGACGCATTTGTGCTCTCACCTCAAGTACAGCATGTAAAAGACTCAGAAGACGGGCTCCTCCTATACGAAAGATTAGTAAAAGACCAGGATCTGACGGGCTCCCCCAAAGTCGAAAGCATAGAAAAATATTTGCCACTTAAAGGACTCGACGACGGGTCTCCGGCACGAAAGACAGAAAAGACTTCGTCTGGGGCCCCCGGCACGAAAGAGCAAAAGACTTCGACGATGGGCCCCCAACGAAAGAAAAAGACTTCGCACGACGGGCTCCCCCCACGAAAGAAAAGACTCGTTCAGACTCGCATAACCGGGGCTCACCCTCAAGCACGAGCTCACCTGTACGACTAGATCGACGACGAAGGTAAGATCCTCTATGCAGGGGCTCATTCTGAACGATCAAGATCTCCTATACAACAAAAGATAAAATTTGGTCGAGACATGAAACAAGATCAAGCTCTGAACAACGTCACAGTCCGATCTTGGGGGCTATTGTTGTGCTCAGATATATCACACGTCAGCATCACCAAATTTATCACACGTCAGCAGGACGAATTATCACAAATCAGCAGGTCCCACCGAGACCACGTGATTTGTCGTGCTTACGCATATGTTTTGTCTTGCTTTATGCACATGATTTGTCGTGCTTACGATTTGTCGTGCTTATGATTTGTCGTGCTGGTCCTCTTTATATAAAGGACCTCACCTTACATTGTAAAAAAAAGAAAACTCTGGAATGTTTCCCTCATTCCACTTATATACCTACACCCACATTTCAGGGAAGAACTACGGTTCTTCCCGCAGTGTTCTTGTTCGATTAATTATTTGTTTGGTGGTCAAATTCAACAAGCCACATCAGAATCGTTATCGTAAATTATTTGACCGTCAACAAATATTTTGACGAAGATCTTCGAATCTTCAAGGGTTGAACGAAGAACGCCTTTGAGGAGAAATGACGAATCGGAGGGGTTTAGAGCCTTGATCTAGGATTTGGAGTCGTTTCTGGACGGCTTCGTGAAGAACGCCTTGGAGCTGGTGAAGAACGCCTTCAAATCTTCAAAGTTCGCCTTTGAAGAAACGTTTGATCGGAGGGACTTCGAGTCTTAATATCTGATCGAACGTTGTTTCTGGATGCTTTGCACGAAGAACACCTTTGAAGCTGCTTCGAATCTTCAAGAACAGTTGCAGGGAGCTCTAGACTCTTCTCGTCTTGCTCGTCTGGGTGTTGATGTCCGTTGAATGAACAAGTTTTGGCCTCTATTTATAGGGTAAGGGATGACCAAATTTCCTTAAATGAGGTGCCACGTGGCAGCCTCTGATTGGTCAAAAGGTTTTAATTTGGCATAATTAACTCGAATCATTAATTTGATTGATTTGTCATTAACTCCCTTCTATTTATGACCAAATATTAGTCCGATTTGCCACATACGAGTATTCAAGTGCTCGTAAAATTTGACTGACTTGAACCGTGTATATATATATATATATTAAATATCAGTTATTTAATTATTTAATTTGAAAAATTAATTTAGTAAATTCCCAATAAATAAATAAATAATTTGATTTGATATTAATATAGAATTATACACATGTCACCATTTAATTAGGTGCAAATTTTATTTACTTACAGTAAGCAATCATTACAATAACTTAAAGAACAAATATATATATATATATACACGCAATACATCTTCACAATCACAAGCTTCCTTAGTTGTTCTCCGGCAGTGGACTGTTTGAGTTTCGGAGTCTCTGTTCATCAGATAATATTTTTGCAAACCTACGTTATGAAACAATCAAAATAAAAAATTATTAAATAGAAAACACTTAAAATAATATAATAAATTTTCTAATTATTAAAAAAGAAGTAAAATACTTAATCAAAGCATCCTGATTTTTTCCTCCATTAGGAATAGGCTCAGAATTTCCTGTCTGCGGATTAACTCTACAAACCGGACCCTTCAACAAATTTCCTCCAATTTTGACAAGTTCATCCATATTCTCCTTCGTCGTAACATCCACTGAAGCACTTGTCCCTGTTAATGTATCATCCTGTAATTAAATCAACAAATAAACAATTAATTTTATTAAATAATAATAAAATAAACGCAAATTCACCTACGAACAAGTTTCATAGTATGAAATTAGCTTCATTCAGTATTATTCAAAAATATCACTAGTTTATAATTAAGTATAGTGGTATTATTGAATGAATATATTATGATATTACTAACAAGTCTAAAAACTGAAATTAAAGAATTGTGGATATTTACCTGAATACGGAGGTAATTATCTTGGGAGCGCAGGGCCTGGAAAGTTACTGAGATGAAATAATCGACCATATCTTTACTAGCTTGGTCAAACACGTCAATTATGGGTGACGAATTGCCGTTAATTATCCAACTAATTACGCCCCATTTGGATACCGTTTCTGCGCTAAATTTTTGTTCTTGTTTAGCGGAACCGGTGCCCAGTGAGATCACCAGAAATTTACCATAATCAAGTGGTTGAATTGGGAAGAAGTAGGGGTTGTTTTTGAATATTTCTTTTGTTACTTCTCTAACTGCAACTAATGCCTGAAATAAAATTCAAACTAAATTTAGTCATTTGACTTTTGAGTTAATAAAAAGAAAGAAATAATTATTGTGGGTACAAAATGTTGAATCAAGTTATTAATAAATATTTTTTTTTTAAATTTACTAATAAATACAAAATAATTGCATATATGGGTCGAAGTTGCACAAAATGTGCAAATATACCTGCTTATGTGCAAATCTTTTTGTACCTATTATATACCTATTAGTAAGTTTTGAGTTGTCAATTGTAGTTATCAATTGGACACCCATATAAAAAATCGAAAAATATCATAGTGTGATTTAGGCCATATTCAAATTTAATCTTTTGTAGTTTTAATTATTTATTTTTTTTATCATTTTGGATCAAAATTTGAAAAAGTAAAAAAATGCACGACCAAAAAACCACACCACAATGAAAAAGTAAAAATATAAAGAGGACTAAAATTGGACAAGAGCTAAATCAAGGATTCATGATATTAAATGTTTGAAGTCTAATATTTTTTTAAAAGAGAATTTAACTATGTGAACTGATTAATTACCGGGTTGTTTGCAACTACACCACCGTCAACGAGATTGAAATCCACAGATTTGGCGGAATCATCGGTGTTCTTGAAAGAATGGGCTGGAAAATAGGTCGGCGCAGCGGAGGTGCCTATGCATATGTCTGATAATAGGGCGTTCATATAACCCAGATTTTTTACCTGCGATCAAATTAATATTTATCTTTTTATTAAAATATTATCAAATATCTTAAATGACTTTAATTATAATTAGAACGCACCAAGTACATTAAATCTTTAGACATCTAAATATGAATAAAAAAAATCCTTCAAAAATTATATCACTAGTTCACTACTACCGTACTACGGTAATTAATATATTTGAAAAAGATTAAGTTAATATGGAATATTATCTTCTTCGTAAATACTTTACATTTCATGAATCTTGTTTCGGTTAAAACTAGAACCCGAAAACTTTCTACCTGTCTAAAAAAAACTATATATCTAGTACCATGTCAATTAATCTTTTCAAGAAAACATATGAAAACTTAAAGGCCGGCCATAGATATTCCACAATATATATAGCTCATAATTCTTGCAGTAATCAAGATACAAGATTTACTCCTTCACAATTCAACCCCACAAAATACTCACACACACGCAGGAGAGAGATACAAATTACCTCGAAGGAGGAAAAAATAGTTGGCTGCATATTTTTTATATCAAATGTTGGAATGACAAGATTGGTCAACGTATTATCCAATCGAGTCTGCCCTAAATTATCCCTTATCAGCTTATGCAGATACTTCCCATTGTACTTTGGCCCTCCTAATTGGCTAATTTTGCTTCCAATCGATCCAAGTAAATTACCCCTGCACCATTTTAAATATATTTAAAAATCAAACACATCAAGAATATTTTTCCAAAAATTAAATGAAGTAATATTGAATATACATGCACCCAATGTTTTCATAACCGAACCGGTGATCGAACCGGACATACCACCGGTCAGCGGTTCAACCGGTCGGACCAGTTCAACCGGCGGTTCAACCGTTTTCTATGTTTAGTTAAAAAAACAAAATAAGTATACACCTACAAAAATTTAAATATATATTTTATAACTTTTCATATCATATTTTATAAATTTTGTCCCACCTCATACATTTATCCCACATCGAAAGTGTTGGAGAAAAATGTGGGAGGAATATAAATTTAAAATTTTAAATATTTAATATAAATTAATAATTTAATTTTAAAAAAAAAGAAGAAAAAAACCGGTTATTTCCTGTTGAACCGGGTTTTGACCGGTTCAACCCGGTTCAATCTGAAATCCGGTTATATAGTGTTTTTTAACCGGGTTACCGGCCGGTTCCCGGTTCAAGCCGGTTTTGAAAACAGTGCGCACCCCATCATTTGTGGAAATATTTGAGGCCCATTTTTGATGTAAAATGGAGTAACATCTTTAGCAGCATATAATGGGCGAAAATTAGCGTCAGGCGCCGTCAACATGGCCGTCATAAGTCCACCTGTGCTTGTTCCGGTGATTACATCAAAATAATCCGCGATTCGTGCATCTTCCCCGTCCAGTTTCTGGCCCATCATTGCAAAAAAATTGTTAACCATAATAATATATAATTCATGCAACATTTAAAACATTAATTAAATTTAATTACCTGTAGCTCGGATTCCAGAAATTCAAGAATTTTAGCAGGGATGATGCCTCGAATGCCACCTCCATCAATACTTAAAATAGTGATTAATCTTCCATTAACTGAAGGTAATATTTTTTTAGAAGAAGATGATGCCAAAAGTGTTTTAGATGCCATTTAATTTGATCGAGATATACAATTTAGAAAAAATGTAAATTAAGGTTAATCTATTTAGGTTTATTACAATGATCATGAAATGATCAAGTATTTAAAGAAATAATCTGCAGGCTGCTGGACCGCTGGTAGTATACTAATTTGAATGTCTCTAATAACTTCATGGCTGCCACGCATCCTTGAAAATTTGAAATTTCCTTTAATTAATTAAGTATTGTTTGTAGTTTGATCATGTGTATAGGCCTTGTTAATTAATTACATTTATTTTGATTGTGATTAATACTGACGACTGACAATGTTTCTTGGGGAACATGGTTTTCTATAGTTTATAATTTGCTTCATTTATATCCCGTAAATGTATTGGCAGATCAATTTTTATTTTTTTTTATCTACTTGGGTTTAATAATTAAGAGTTATTCAGCACGCCGGTACAACTTGTGATATGCATGCATTTTCTTGATCTGATCATATGACTCGAGATCGACATTGTGACCATACAAATATAAGGCCCGGCCCGAACCGTAGTACTGCAGCACATTATTATTCAAGCTTATAATCGCCAAAAAGAAAAAGAAAAAGACGACCATAGTGCAATAGGTGCAATTTTGACCAAAGGTTAACTACTGAATGTATAATGAGAAGTTTAGTTCATATGAAGAAAAATATTAATTCATACAAAAGAAAAACTAATTTATATGCTGAATAATATTATTAACATTTTTCAATATACGCTTATACTTTTCATCCTACAAATTAATACATTTCACCCTTTTTTTTTTCTATACGATCTGCGAAAGAAAGAAACCACTTAGTTGATTTTTTTTTTTGTCAAAATTGAACATTGCATGATGCTACTGTGTACCAAAGTGTTACTATATATAATATATATCTATGTGCGTGTATGAGACCCTGCAGATATATATCTGTGTGTGCCACTGTGTGTGTTTGCAGTGTCCATAAATAATTAGTAATTGAATCAAGTTATAGTTCTTATATATTTTTACATTAATATAGATTATCTTCTTCCACTTCCACTAAATGTGTGTTTGCAATTTCTGAAAAGCTATGGACAAATACTTATTTTTTAAGCTGTTAGACTCAACTTTTAAAAAAAAATAAGTATTTCTCCTTTTTCAAAGAAGTTTGCAAATAGACACTAAATGAGCTTGAGCTAGAATTTAAGTTGAGCTTTTGATTTTATCAAATGTGTAAAAAAGTTTTTCTTTGTTTTAATTTAATTTGATTTGCAATGTATGTAACTATAAAAGTTTCCACTATAGCTCCCGTAAAAATTAATCTACATTTGATGAACGCACCATTCTAATTTTTGTATATCGCGCTTAATAGAACTTGGAATGAGATCACTTATTCCATAATTGATATTCTATTTTATATTTCATAATTTGTATGGATGACACGTGGAATAATAAAAAATATCCAACGAACCACCATACTCTGGATCCATGTGTTAAAGATCCAGAAGGATGAAACACCAATAGAATACGAAAAGTGGAACAGGGGAATCGAATCGAGATAACTTACGTACGCGAGATACCTCTTGTTTGGTATTGCTATTTATAGTAAATCGTAACATCATATAAAAAAAAAAAAAAAAAGGCGAGATATATACTTTGATTAAATTTAAGTCAAGGTTAAAGAATTTGTCAAGAATTAATAATGTGGTTTCAACATCACTTTCGAGATTAGGTTGCCACTTAGGCTAGTTCCATTTCTTGACAAAGCCCCGCTTTGAGATGATCACGACAAGTAAATGGTTTCTTGTGTAGTAGATTCCAAAAAAAAATAAAAATGAAGAAAGATTGTCTCAAAAGTTGAAATATTAATACTAAACACGTATTCGATTATCAATTAATTATCATCATGGAATTTTCTTAGTATCATTTACTTGAATGAATGAATCTCAAATCCTAGAAAATTCTTATAGGTATAAAAACATTGGTTAGTACACTGTAAACTGTACAGGGTATCCCGTATACCCATTCTTTCATTTATTTGAATGAAAATCTTTTACAGATCAATAAAATAAAAATTCGAGTTTATCGTGAATTTGGTTTTTTTAGTATGCATAAAAATTATGGTGGTTATGCACAAAAAAAATATTATTATTTAAAAAATATTTTATATTATTAAATAGTGAATTTTTTTGTGCATAACAATAATAATTTTTGCACATATATAACAATAATAATAATAGAGTTCATGTATAGACTTGATTCATAGAAGTGTTACTCAGACTAAATAATAACATCTTATTTATGAAGATTTCGGAGCTTTTCAATAATAACATGATATTGCTTTAAAAAAAAATTAATAATAACATCAGGATATGTATAAGTTTTTTGTATGCATTTGTTTCTTCCATTTATATGAACATTTATTGAAAATTTAATCGTGTTAAGTGGGTCTCGAACCAAATTCGTTTTAAATAAATAAGTAAATAAGCAAATTCCACTTGCAATATCTAGAAAAAACATGTAATTGGGGAATTTATGCACCAAAAGGGATTTAGTTTTTTTTTTAGTCCAGTATCTTTGCTTCGTTTTGAAATTAATCTCGATTTTTTTTTTATTTTGATTCTGTAAGTTATTTAAAATGTTAAAATTTGTCATTTAATCTGCCGTAGCAAGTCACCAAATAGGTAACCGACAAGCAAAATACCGACAAAAAAAGTTCACCAATAGTCCGTTGGTAATCCATTAAAAAATTAAAATTTGTTATTTTTCCGTCGATAAAATACAAAAATCCTGTAGTGGTAATATATAAAAAAAAAAATTCACCTTGAATCCAAACTTACAAAAGTTTTTGTCTTTAAGATTCTAATTTTAAAAGAAGACTATTAAGAGTTGACATAACTAAATTAATTAACTAGTTTAATTGTCAATATCTGGGATATGTATATACTTAATTAAATTATCGGTGTGATAAACTCGATCGGTCCATTACATTCTGGTCAGATCTATGAGTATATATAAAAGTAAAATTGACTGTTCCCTCTTAAAAAATTGTAAAATGTGGTCATGAATATATACTTATCGATAGAAAATTTTGTTTAGTTGTGACGTTGGGGTAAAAAACATGTCGCAATAAATTAATAATATTGAATTTAGAATACCATGTTCCATATTAAAAACATTCAAAAATTCGTGAACATAATCAGATTCAAATAACAAGTGTTGTTAACTTGTCAACAAATTTGATATGTGTTGCGAGTCGTTTTATATGGAGAATATTATGTGGCTAATTCGACGACAACTCACAAACAAAATATGTACGTGTAAAATATACTGTAAATAAGAGGAATTTGTTGACCCAGTTCGTCAAGAAATGACTACTCTGGGGGCGTTCCAAGCCAGGGATGTAGTATTGCGAGTTTTACACGTACAATACATGATACATCTCATGAAGATGAATCGCTATGGATGAAGATGATTTGGAGAGTTGGTATATGAGTGCTAGGGATTTTTATGTGTATGGATGAACTCTGGAATTTTTCTAAACCTCACCCCTCTGGGAATTTTCTGAACCTTTTTCCTGAACCCGTCTCTTGTTCTTTTTTCTTCTATTTATAGTACTTTGACAAGCATGAGCTGGAGACTTCGGGCCATGCAAGAACTCATGTATTGCTGCCACGTTTCCAACTTCGTCTTCCTGGTTGATCTTTGCATTTACTTGTCTATAAGGCACTCTTTTGGTCGTCCAAATCAATCTTTTGCTCGGCTGACTGCTTTGTTCGCCCCATTAAACCATATCAATTTTATGCCGGAATATTGTCCTCATCGAGCATGTCTGAGTTCTTCAGGTTGTCTGAGTCCTCAGGTTATCTGAGCATCGAGCATGTCTGGGCCCTCAGGTTGTCTGAACCCTCAGGATGTCTGAGGATGTCTGAGCATCGAGCATACTGACCCCTCAGGTTGTCTGAGCCTTCAGGATGTCTGAGCCCTCAGGATGTCTGAGCATCGAGCATACTGACCCCTCAGGTTGTCTGAGCCTTCAAGATGTCTAAGCCTTCAGGATGTCTGAGCATCGAGCATACTGACCCCTCGTTGTCCGAGCCTTCGGATGTCCGAGCCTTGGGATGTCGAGCATCGAGCATACCGACCTTCCGGAGTTGTCCCGAACCTTCGGATATCGTGCATCGAGCATACCGACCACGAGGTCACTTGACTCGAAGCTATCGATTTCTTCTTTCTGATCGATCGTTTGGTGATCGGATCAACATCTTCGAGATCATACATGTTTGCTTTCGGTCGACCTGGCGAACATACCCATTTTGCTTTCGATGGTTTGGTTGAGCAACCTTGGTTGGTAAATGGCGAAATGGCGAACAAAACTTACTTCATAAAGCGAGCATACTCAAGATGGTTGACAAGTGATTTTGGCGAACAAACTTGTTTGTTCGCTGCTTCGCGCACACTTATCCATTGAGCGTGGTTATTTTAATAATTGAATATTACACGTGTCCTCGGCGTGTTCGATTATCTTGAGTAATTATATCGAACACAACAATACCCACCAAGGTCGCTTTGTATTCATCACAGGGGCCCTTTTTTATAATTTGATTGGGCCGATGTGAACATCGTTTTGACTTCTGTGCCGGATTTTCAAAATTAAACCCGGTATCTATAAATACCTTATTTTACCGCCTCAATCTCTTTCCCTTCTTTTCATCTTCTTGTCTTTGTCTTCGTACTCTTTTTTCGTCTGAAACCTCCGGCAAGGGCATTATCATTTCGGCGAAGGATTTTATTCAGGTAACTGTTTCATCCCCTTTTTAATTTCGATTATGGCTTCTTGTTCAAATTCATCTGCTTCAGTAGAATCAGAATCAAATCGCCATAGTTCCTCCTCCCCCTCTTTCGGTACAATCTCTCGTATCGACGCTGATGTGTCAGAGATAAATGTCTCGGGATCAAGGTCTCGTTGGCAAGTTCGGCAGCCGTTTGCCGTTCTTTCCTCCGATTTCGATGATGCCCTAAATGAATTAGATAGGGATTTAGCCCATACCGATTTTTTGGATGATTCGGATGAAGATTCTTTGCCCCAACCCCAAATTAGGTCTAGGGTTGTTAATAGGGATGATGATAATGTGAGGGAGGAGATTTTGGTAGCTGGGAATGTTACTGAGTCGAACAGAGGGTTCGACGGCGAACAGAACACGGGGTTCGATATCCCTGTTGGTCTTCCTCATAGCCCAACATATAGCGAGTATAATGCTCGTTATAATTTTGATTGGCCGAAACAACCTCATCGGACTAGGGTTGAGAATGAGTACCCGGCGAGCAAAATTGCGAGCGTGATTGATGTTGATATGCTCGCTCAACTGTATAAGAATTATGAAACCCCAAAAGACGTGTTTTTCTGGGCGCCGGGTCCCGATGAGCGAGCAGATCAACCTCCTGAGGGTTGTGTTGCTGTGAATTTAGATACGATGGAAGCAGGTCTTCGATTCCCACTCCATCCGGCTATCACTCATTTGCTCGTAGAATGGAACATTACCATTATGCAGCTGAAGCCGAATGGGTGGCACATGATTATGAGCTTCTTGACTTTGTTCGGCAAAACGAAGCCCGAATATTATCCCACAGCAGCTGAACTCTCACGCCTAGTGCATTTGACCCGTCCCAAGGGCAAACATGGATGGCTGTTCATGCAGGCAAATCCTAAGTGCAAGGTCATTGAGGATGTGCAGAACAAAATTAGTGATTGGAAGGAAAAATTCTGGTTCGTTGGGGGCGATTGGAAAATCCCGGCTTCTGGAAGCGAACCAGATGCTCGCTTAGACATCCCCACAGATTTTGGGGTTTACCGAAGTAAGTATTTTTGTGTCTTTTGCTCTTCAGCTTGAACTGATTTTAACTTATTCTCCATTTCAAGAATTCCAGCTGCGACGGACAAAGAGACCCACGACGGCTATTTTAGCAGCATCTGGCAAATAGATCTCGAGCCTCGCTCAGAACGATCTGTGAAGACTTTGAATACCGCCGAACAAAGGAAGAATGGAGGCTTGTACGTACCCCCTCATCATTTAGCTGCCGTCAATCCAGATGGTAAGGATTGTTTTTTTGCATTTGCATATGTGTTGTACTCTTTGTTCGCAACTTCTCTTTCCTTTATTAATGAATTGTTGTCTACAGCTTTCCCTGTCGTCACTGTTGTTGTGAGTACCTCCGAGCATACTGAGATGGCTCGAACAAAAAGGCCTCAAGAGCTTGCTCGAATTCAAGCTGAGCGGGATGCTCAGCGAGCAAATTGAGGGGAATCGAGCAGGGTGAGAAAGGCGAGCCGAGCAGCTGCGTCTGAACCTGGGGAGTCGAGTCAACCGAAGAGGACAACTCGTTCGACCGAGCAGGGGGCGAGCGAACAGGCTCCGTCGCCAAAAAGACCAAGGAGGGAACCTGACGAGCAGGGGGCAAGCGACCAGGCTCAGACGAGCATCGATGCTGTTGGGGAGACCCCCACTGCCGAAGCGATCAGAATGGCCGCCTCCGTGGTCGGTCCGGTCGCGCAAATAGTCGAGATGGAGGTCGGTACATCTTCTCCACCTCCTCCAGGACCTCGGACTTGGACTCCTATGAACCCTCAACTCAGGTCTCCCGGGGATAAATCATTTTTGGGATGGGGTCCTGCTCGGGCGAACAGGTATGTTTGTTCGCCTATTGAATTATCTCTTTTTTCATTGATTTTGTTCGCTTTAATCACATTTGTTTGCTCGGGTGAACATGCAGGTTGAGCAGATTGGCGCCTCTGATGCCAGAATTGAAGAATTATTACTGCTCTCCGAGTGTTCGCAATGTCTCCGGCCTTCCCGAGCATGTACAGAAAGCTTGCGAGACCCCCATTCGAGCATGGACGACTGAGCTCGAAGAGGCCACCAAAGGTCCAACACCTTTGGAAACCATGCGACTTGGCCTAGTTCATCATGGTCAATCACTGGTTCTTCTTGAGAAGGTTTATGCCGAGTCCGCCAATCTTCATGCCAATTACTTAGCTCTTATCAGAAACTTTGAAGAAAAGGTGAATGAGCTGAACAGATATCAGGATGAATTGAAGTTGGCTCAGGGGCAAATAAACTCAGCTCAGGCGGAAGCTCGCAAAGCTCAAGAGGATGTTCGCCAGGCTCGGGAAGATGCTCGCCAGGCGAAGGAGGAGCTAGGCCTTGCTCAGGAGGAGGTGGTCGGCATCAGGAGAGTTCAAGATGAGATGAATGTCGAGCTTAGCAAACTCAGATCTGGCATTGAGGCCGTGGAACGTGAGAAGGATTCGCTAGGCCAACAACTCCTTATTGCTGAAGAGACCAACACTCGTTTAGGTCTCGAAAATTCAAAGTTACACAGTGAGGAGTATGTTGATTCAATGTCGAACTTCTCTAACATATGTGCTTTTGCTGATGCCATCCGTTCTGCTCGACATACGCTTACTGCCGAACAACTTGCCCCGGTCATATCCCATTTTCAGAAGTACCTGATCGACAACCCGCCAGATCGCAACCTTCCCATATCTGATCTGAGTGATGTGTGCGACTTCTCCAATCTTCCTGAAGGGATCGAGATTGATGATCCTATATTGGACGAGGAAGATGGCTCGGATGCGGACATTGTTGATCAGGTGCAGAACGAACAGAGAGGGCCTCCCGAAACCGAGCAAAGTGCACTTCCTGGCGAGCAGAATAGGCCTGACAATGCTGGAGGAGCTATTTCTGAAGAGGCCGAACAGATGGGGCATGATTTGTTCGATACTTCACTTCCGCCCACCCCCAACAATGAATTTGTTCCTTAGTGTAATTTTTGCTTTTCTGGACAATTGTTGTGTAATTTTTTTCTTCTTCTTTCTTGCTTTAACAATTTCAATGTTGAATGGTAGAATTTGCTTATTGAACAATTTCCTCTAACCTGAACGTTGAGGATGAATGTTGTTGCTGATGAATGACTGATACTTGTGTTGCTTGATGTTTGCCTTGCTTTCTAGTTTATGCCTCTTTTCTTCTGAATGAATTCGAACATTGTGTTTGTCTATGTCCCCTCCTGACTTCTTTCGTTTTGTATTATCTTATTGAGGTGCAATCAGTTGATCGTCTTATTTAGCTGCGACCAGATGGGTTATGCAACCCCCCTTTCTTGGTTCGCGATCATCTTATTTAGGCGCGATCACTTCGTACTAGGGTCGTCTTATTTAGCTGCGACCCCGCACTCATCACTCGCTTTTCCTATGGGTATCTGTAAGTACGAGTCGTCTTTTGCGACTGCGTACCCATTACTCGCTTTTTGCTGCGGGTATCAGAGTACGAACTGGTTCGTCAGGTGAACATAGACTTCGGCTCGTTCGTCTTTGTTCGGGTCGTCCGGCTTAGGTGCGACCTCTGATAGGCTTCAACTAGAAAATCTTAACAAACAAAAATGTGTTTGCAACACATTGTATTCTATTACAACTTTTACATTTGAAGAAGACTATCTATTACACATAACTATAGACATTAGACTATGGTTTTGAATTTAAACCTTGTCTTGAGTAGACACGAGTTGGCCTCATCTCGTCCGCGGAATTGATGTTGACAAGCATGAGGCGGATCAGCCTGTCTACCCTTCTTTAAGTAACATGCTCAAGCAGCAGCAGCATAAGCGTTTGTCCCTCCTGGACAAGTTGTGATTATCTTGGGCAAACGCAGACATTTAGCATGTGGCGGCAGCACGCCGCCTATATCGGCGCGAACAAAATCCTCACCGCGCCCATTTGTCCCCTTCATAGATGCGAGCATCAAAGATCCTCATGTTTTTTTCGAAATGATACCACGACATCCCTCCCTTCGGAGGAGATTTTGGGGATGCGTTGGGGACTAGTGATTTACTACTGCATAAGCAGGTGAGTAACGTGGAGTGGCAACCATGACTCTGCCGAGCATCTTGAGTCCGTAACGAGCGTCAACCTGTGCTCGAGTGTCATATGGGGTATAGAGCTCGTACTAGGATAGATGCTCGATTCAACAGAATGATAGCTGAATCGAGTGCTTTGGATACTTCGTCTGGAGGCATACTGAACCAACTTTCTTCCGATAACTGTAGTATTTTTTTTTTTTTATATCTGTTTTTCTCCACTTTCTTCAGCTATCAATATGCCTCTATTTATAGTACTATCCCAAACAGTCTTTGGCATAGCTAGTTAGTCTTGGCCTTCTTGCTTTGAATCCTCCTTTTTGACATCCTGTCGCTTTGAATCCTCCTTTTAACATCTGTCCGATCTTTTGCCAGCTCTTATTCAAGGATTGACATCGTTCCTTTTTTGGTTGCCACCACTTCTCAACTTGTTTTGACCGCGTATCTTCTATCTTTCAATAGTCTTTGGCCATAATTTTTTCTAGAAGATTTGTGTCGAACACGGTGTGTTCTTCCTTCAGGATTGTCCTGCTCGTCTTAGCTGAATGGCTGATTATGTTCGGCCAGTTATGCTCGTTTCAGCTAAGTGGTTGATTATGTTCGGCCAGTCGTGCTAGTTTCAGCCTGAGTGGCTGAGTGTGCTTGGCCAGTTATGCTCGTCATTACTGATAATATTTTTTCAAATTTGACGCATTCCACGAGTAGGACAATGGGACTCCATCCAGGTCTTCCAAATCATATGCCCCATTTAACAAACGTTCTGTAATTCTGAATGGACCTTCCCATGCTCGGCCGAACACACCACCTAATACCCCCGTTGCTCGTCTTAAAACCAGCTCGCCCACATTGAACCTGCGTGTTCGGACTTTGGAGTTATAGAACTTTTCTAATCTCTTTTTGTACATGGCGTTCTTGAAATCAGCCTCCGTCCTTCTTTCTTCTACAAGGTTCACTTTTCGTATGCGCTGATCGATCATTGATGTGCTCTCCAAAAGTCATTGTCCGATGACTCGGAATCTTTATTTCTGCGGGTATAACAGCTTCCGCACCAAATGCCAGGGCAAACGGGGTTTCCGCAGTTGATGTTCTGAAAGTTGTTCGATAGGCCCATAATATTTCGGGCAACTCTTCAGCCCATCCTCCCCCCTTGGAATTATCAAGTCTGGCCTTGAGGGTATGCTTGATGATTTTATTAACGACTTCGACTTGTCCGTTTGACTGGGGATAATACGGAGTTGAGTATTGCTTTTTTATACCCCAGCGAGCACAATTTTGTCGGAATTCACTTCCATCGAACTGTTTGCCATTATCCATTACCAATGATTGGGGAAGCCCAAAACGACAAAGGATATTTTTCCAAACAAAGTTCCACATTCTTTGTTCGGTGATTTTAACAATAGCTTCGGCTTCCGCCCATTTAGTATAGTAATCAACGGCAACCACAACATATTTTACTCCCGACGTGCCAGTAGGAAATGGGCCGATCAAATCGATTCCCCATTTAGCAAATGGCCATGGGCTATAAACTGACACTGGTTCTTCAGGTGGGCTATGAATAAGTGGGGAATGTACTTGGTACTTGTGACACGAGAGAGCATACGCGAGCGAATCTTTTTTGAGGGTCGGCCAGTAATAACCTTATCTGATAATTTTATGTGCCAGGACGAGCCCACCTGTATGGTTTCCGCATACTCCGTCATGAATCTGCTCCAGAATTACATGATCCTCTTCAGGAGTAATACACTTCAATAGTGGAAGTGAGAAACTTCTTTTGTATAAATGCTCGTCCAAGATAGTATAACGAGCAGATTGTAATCTGAAGGAGTATCTTGTGCCTTATTCTCAGGGAGAAGTCCTTTTTGTAAGTAATTCAAGATTGGAGTCATCCAGGTTTCTTGCTCGCCTGTCACATGGGCGATCACAACTCTGGGAATTGATGGCGAACAAGTTGTGACGACCACAATGTCCGTCGTGTTCGTCACTCCTTCTGCTGTTGCCAGGCGTGCCAAGGCATCAGCGAATGAATTACCCAATCGTGTTAATTGTTCTATGAAAACTTGTTCGAATTGTTCAAGCAACTCCTTTGCTAGTTGCTGATATTGTGTCATCTGTTCGCCTCGGGCCTCATACTCGCCTGTTACTTGGTACACGATTATCTGAGAATCGCTATAAATCATCAGCCTCTGAATTCCCATTGTCATAGCCATGTGTAACCCAGCGATCAAAGCTTCGTACTCGGCTTCATTATTTGTGGCTGGGAAATCAAATCGGATGGCTGTTGTGAAAGTTTGTCGAGTTGGGCTGATGAGAACCACGCCTGCTCCGGCTCTTGAACTTGTTGATGAGCTATCTACATACATATGCCATGGTTGGTCGACAGCTCTTTCGGGCATTTGTGGATATGTCAACTCGACCATAAAATCGGCCATAGCCTGGCCCTTCATTGCTGTTCGCGGGGCGAACGTAATGCCAAATTGGCCTAACTCCACCGCCCACTTGAGTAATCTGCCCGCAGTGTCTGGACGGTGGAGGACTTGTCGCAATGTGAATGTGGTTAGTACCTCGACTGAGTGATCGAAAAAGTATGGTCGCAGTTTTCGAACACTCATAACGAGAGCATATGCTAATTTTTCCAGTGGAGGGTACCGGAGCTCGGCTTCTTTGAGCACCTGGCTTACATAGTAAATGGGCAAGTGTGTCGTCCCCTCGGCCCGAACGAGCACAGCGCTAATTGCATGTTCGGATGCAGCAAGATACAGATAAAGTTGTTCGCCTGGAACAGGCTTAGACAATGTTTGAGTATCTACAAGGTACTGCTTTAATGACTCGAATGCATTTTGGCAATGTTATGTCCACTGGAATTTCCCTTTCTTTAATGCATCAAAGAAAGGTTTGCATTTGTCCCCAGTTCGTGATATAAACCGGCTTACGGAAGCCAAACTTCCGATTAACTTTTGGACCTCTTTCACACTCCTGGGGGCCTGCATGTCGAGCATGGCTTGAATCTTTGATGGGTTCGCTTCAATCCCCCGTTAACTGACCATATGTCCTAGAAATTTTCCTGAGTGAACCCCAAAGCTGCATTTTTTTTTCGGATTTAGCTTCATGTTGTACTCCCTGAGAATATCAAACGTTTGTGCGAGGTGGGTGATGTGGTCTTCCTTGTGTTCGCTTTTTACCACAATGTCGTCAATATACACCTCAACTGTTCGGCCGATGTGCTCGTCGAACATTTTGTTCACCAATCGTTGATATGTTGCTCCAGCATTCTTTAATCCGAATGGCATGCGTTGCCAACAATACATATTCTTTTCGCTGCAGAATGCCATATTCTTTTGATCGTCCGGATGCATGGGTATTTGGTGATAGCCAGCAAAAGCATCCATGAAGGTCATGAGCTCATGCCCTGCTGTATTATCGACCAAATAATCGATATGTGGCATCGGGAAATTATCTTTCGAGCATGCCTTGTTTAAATCAGTGAAATCAATACATAGTCTCCAAGTTCCATTTGACTTGCGGACGAGCACAGGGTTCGCAAGCCATCTTGGGCATTTTACTTCTCGAATCAGTTTATTGTCGAGCAACTTTTTGATTTCACTATTCATAGCCGCATACTTTTCCGGACTGAACTTTCTGCGATTCTGGATTACTGGAGTTTGAGTTGGATCAAGGTTGAGGGAGTGACATGCATGTTTAGGATCTATGCCAACCATGTCCTCGTGCGACCAAGCGAACACATCCAGATTTGCTTGAAGATATGCGATCATTTCTGTTCTGAATGGTTCCGGTAATTCCGAACCAATGAACACTTCTAATTCTGGTCTGTTCGGGTCAATATTGACAGACTCCAGTTGTTCGACAGGTGTTGCTCGCTTTCTTTTTTTGCTTCCACCGAGGATCTTCGATCGACCCCTGGCTTTCGTCATCTACCTCCATAGGTTCAAACCTACACGAGGTTCTAGGTCCGGTAGCTCGTTTGGCGGATCAATGTTCATTAGATCTGGGAGAACTGGGACATGAGTCACCATCCCGGACTCTGTGTTCGCGCATTCTATGTTCGCGCATGGAGGTGTGCTCATCAAAGGATATTTTGGCAACGTATTTACCTGTTGGCTTGACTCTCCGATCTCCCATGTTTGCTCCATCATGTTAACGATATTTTGTTTTTTTGGTGCACATGATAGCAAACAATCTCGAGTTTTTTTCTGGTCACCTTTTACGCTACCCGTTCCATCTTGTGTTGGAAATTTAACACAATAATAATAAGTAGAACAAGCATCTTTAAATTCCTGAATAAACGGGCAACCTAGAAACCCGTTATAAGTAGACGGAGCATCGACGATTACAAAATCTAGCATTCTAGTTCGTCGGATCTCCGGATTTAGAGTTGATTCTAACTCGACTCCTAACCTAATCATACCATAGGGTCGGGTTAAAGATTCCCCAAAACCCATAATGGTGTGATCACACTGTTCAATATAACTGCTCAAGTCCCCAACTTACTTTTCCATTTGGTGCAGAGTGTTGACGAACAAAATATTCGCATACGCTCCGTTATCGACCAGGAGTCGGTGCACCTTCAACCCGAGGAGACGAGCACTGATGGTTAGAGAGTCATTGTGGGGGGTGATTATACCGTCGAGATCGTCTTCTGAAAACATGATTTGGTGAGAGGGTGGAGTGCTAGCTGATGTGCTCGCCACCTTCACCTGTTGAATGCTTTGCATGGCACACATCTCCATCTTCTTTCGTCTGTTCGATAATGTTGGTGCCTGATAACATCCACCCGCTGGACCATATTCAGGACGTATCATGTGGATCTCTTGACTTTCTCGACCTCTACCCACAGTAGGAGGCCCTCTTTTGGGTAATACAGACCTCTTACGTGATTCTTCAGGATCACTGTCAGATGTTTGTTCGACTTTACGCTTACCCCTTCGATCTTCTGTTTTTTCTGTTCGGGAGCCTCTGCTCACCGGCTTTTTTAGGAACTGGGTAAGACGATTATCTTCGTATAGCTTCCAAAGTTGACGAAGTAAATCGCGACAATCTTCTGTATTGTGCCCAATGTACTCATGATAATTACAATATTTGGAAGCATTAAGCCGATGCTTGTCCATTATGATTCTTCGAGGCCTATCTAACATGTCCCGATCTTTGATTTGGTTAAAAATTGTTTCTGCTGAAATGCCCAGAAGACTTCGTAAGGCGTTTGCTTCTTCTCTTTCTTCGAATGGTTTGAAAGACCCTGGGGGTTTATACCCCCCCTCATTCATCACTTTCTTACCAAAAACCTTCTTTGTTGTTGCTTCCTGACCCAATCGTGATTGGGCGAGCAAATCCTGCATGGCTATGATCTTGGCTGCTCGCTCTCGGAATTCGGAATATGTGTTCGGCCAATCTTGATGCATGGCTTTCCACATATCAGTATTCAGGGTCAGGTCTCCAACCACCGCGAGGATCTTGGCATCCTCTTCAACTGGGGCCCCATCATACAAACATTTATCAAATCTTCCGATGTATGCTCGATCTGACTCACCCCTTAGTTGGGAAAAATGTGACAACCTTTATTTTGGTGCTGGGCGAGCACACATGGATGAGAAATGGGACAGGAATTGCTGTCCCAACTGAGCGAAAGATGTGATGGACGCAGCAGGCAAAGTAGAGAACCATCTATGTGCCCGATCACCCAAAGTCATGGGAATGATCGGACCTTTCACAAGGTCGGTGGCGCCCATGGCGATCATAAAGTCTAAGTATTTGCTGAGATGAACATGTGGGTCAGACTCAGCATCGAACATGGGGATTGGCGGTCGGATCTTCGCCACCTTCTCTTGTATTTTGGCTGCCATGATCGTTTTCAGCAGTGGCGGCAGGTGGTATTGTGCTCGCCTCTGCGAGTCCTTTAGTTGGGCGGCGGACAACCTCGTAAGCCTTCAATGGCTTTTCTCAATTTCCGCAAATTTTGTGGAATCGGCAGCAGACTTGGATCGGGTCAGATCCCATCATGAGGACCCGAGTGGGTCATGCTCGTGATGGGGCGCCCCCCTTTCAAGTTCGTTTGACTACCCAATCGATGATGGATAGACAATTTTGTTCCAAGCCGATTTTTGTTCGGGATCGCGGACGATCATGAGGATCCGAGGGAGCGGGCATGTTCATCTATTGTTCCTTCCCGGATCCCGCCGCCTATAATTGCCGATTCGGTCTTTGGACGGAGAGCCTCAAACGCCCAAACGCCGATGGTCTCGACCCTTGAGGCTGTTCATCCGACATATCATCGGCTTTTTTTATTAGCCCGCTTCCGTGCGACTTTTATCTTAACTTACTCGCTATCGGTGTATCGAAGCATCGATCATCATCATCTTGAGTTTTTAACTTGGCGGCTCTTTTTTTTCCCTCTCTTTACGTACTCGTAAGAAAAAGTGATGGCTTTTGTTGTGGCCGCCGGATCGTTGGCAATATCTTCAAGATTGATGGTCTCCACTGTCTGATCTTTGTGAGGCTGACGCTGAGCCTCTTTCCGTTCGTGAGGTCGGCTTTGTCCCGACCTCTCTGTCTGTGTATTCCTAGATTGAGGCATTATATTTCTTTTTCGCCTCGGTAAACTACTGAGGATTGTGTATGGGTTGGTTTTTTGTCACCCTCCTTCTAGCGCCAATTGTTGCGAGTCGTTTTATATGGAGAATATTATGTGGCTAATTCGACGACAACTCACAAACAAAATATGTACGTGTAAAATATACTGTAAATAAGAGGATTTTGTTGACCCAGTTCGTCAAGAAATGACTACTCTGGGGGCGTTCCAAGCCAGGGATGTAGTATTGCGAGTTTTACACGTACAATACATGATACATCTCATGAAGATGAATCGCTATGGATGAAGATGATTTGGAGAGTTGGTATATGAGTGCTAGGGATTTTTATGTGTATGGATGAACTCTGGAAATTTTCTAAACCTCACCCCTCTGGGAATTTTCTGAACCTTTTTCCTGAACCCGTCTCTTGTACTTTTTTCTTCTATTTATAGTACTTTGACAAGCATGAGCTGGTTTGGCAAGCATGAGATGGAGACTTCGGGCCATGCAAGAACTCATGTATTGCTGCCACGTTTCCAACTTCGTCTTCCTGGTTGATCTTTGCATTTGCTTGTCTATAAGGCACTCTTTTGGTCGTCCAAATCAATCTTTTGCTCGGCTGACTGCTTTGTTCGCCCCATTAAACCATATCAATTTTATGCCAGAATATTGTCCTCATCGAGCATGTCTGAGTTCTTCAGTTTGTCTAAGTCCTCAGGTTATCTGAGCATCGAGCATGTCTGGGCCCTCAGGTTGTCTGAACCCTCAGGATGTCTGAGCATCGAGCATACTGACCCCTCAGGTTGCCTGAGCCTTCAGGATGTCTGAGCATCGAGCATACTGACCCCTCAGGTTGTCTGAGCCTTCAGGATGTCTGAGCCTCCAGGATGTCTGAGCATCGAGCATACTGACCCTTCAGGTTGTCTGAACCTTCAGGATATCTGTGCATCGAGCATACTGACCCTGAGGTCACTTGACGCAGGCTATCTGATTTCTTCTTCCCCGATCGATCGGTTTGATAGGTCGGATCGGATCTTCGGATCATACATGTTTGCTCGTTCAGTCTTGCGAACATACTTGTTTGCTCGGTAAGCTGGTTGAGCAACCTTGGTTGGTAAATGGCTAGCTGGCGAACAAAACTTACTTCATAGGCGAGCATACTCGCATGGTTGACAAGTGACGAGCTGGCGAACAAACTTGTTTGTTCGTCAAGCTTCGTGCACACTTATCCATTGAGCGTGGTTATTTTAATAATTGAATATTACACGTGTCCTCCGACGTGTTCGATTAATACTGAGTAATTATATCGAACACAACAATATGCATCCTTAGATAGCATGTGCTAATTACTTTATCTGTGTATATTATTGTATAGCAAGTTGAAGTTTAGTTATCTTTAAAAAATAGACGAACAATTTCATCTTAAAAGAAGAAGTCCATTTCTTGCATGAATAAATTAAAATCTAAGTCCAATTCTTATTTCAGTAGAGTATTCGACCGTCTAAAATAACACGTCTTAGTAAATATATTTATCCAACAACTAATAATTAATATCGGTTCAATTTTCTTGTTGATCCTGCAAAAAGATTGTTCATTGTCTTTCTAATTGTTATAGATTGTTCAATATTTCAGTTCAAACTTATTATAAACTATCCTGAGATTGTAGCTACTAGTAATTATTATTCCCTTTGTCATGTACTTAATTGAGCATTTCACTTTTTGGCTCGTGTTTTATTGAACAAATTGTTTATAATAAATGAAATGATAAAATGACTTTTAAGGCATGGTAGGATAGATGAGGGGTAACACTATCATACCCCACCTTAAAAATCTCTTTATCATTTTAAATATTAATAAACAACTCGCTCGCTAAAACACAAGTTAAATAGTAAATGTTCAAACGAGTTTGGGACAGAGGAAGTATTAGTTAATAGAAAAATTCTACTTGTTCAAAAAAAAATCATGGGTTAAGTTGTATATTATTTGTAAATCAAAACTTTTGGGGGGTCTAGGGGTGAGGGACTTGGAGTCTTTTAATATAGCTTTGTTAGGAAAGTGGATGTGGAGGTTTAAGAGTGAGAAAGGGAGTCTTTGGGTGAGGGTGTTATAGTCTAATTATGGAAATATTCGAAGTGGGGGGTATGAGTCGATGGCTAGAGGGTTGCTTGGGAGATTATCGGGGTGGTGGAGGGAGATAGTAAAAATCATTGTCGGACCGGATGGGGGCTGGTTCAACAGCGGGTTGGAGAGGGCTGTGGGACGTGGGAGTAATACTTTATTTAGGGAGGATGTGTGGGTAGGGGACGAGTCACATAGGATGAAATTTCCGAGGTTGTATGAGTTGAGTCTAGAAAAGGAGGGTGTGGTGGATCAAATGGGGGTTTGGTGTGGGGAGTATTGGGTGTGGGATTGAAAGTGGAGTCGTGATCAGTCGGATATTGAATTAAATATGTTAAGTTCTATTATTAATGTTTTACACAAGTTTGCTCCAAACTTGGGAGTGCTGGATTCGTGGAAGTGGAGGCCTATGATCTTCTCATGGCGAGGCATGATTTGGGGCAGCTTCCGGAAGACCTGAAGGTCGGTTTCCGCATTATCTGGAACAAGTTTTCCCCCCAAAAGTGGCTGGCCATGCATGGAGATTATTGTGGGATCGCCTTCCGACGAAATCCAATCTTCTACGTCGCAACATTTCACTATCTCATGGTGAATCAAGGTGCATTTTTTGCTCTTCCGAGGAAGAATCGGCAAAACATTTGTTCTTTGAGTGCTCTCGGATTTACTTGATTTGGATGGATATTTTTCAATGGCTCGACATCTCGACTGCTTTGAACTCGAATACCACAACTAATCTCTTATTCTTCGTTCATTCACTTAAGGGAAAGAGAGGTAAAAATATTGCTTCGAGTATCTGGCTAGAAGTTGTGTGGTTAATCTGGAAATGGAGGAATGGCATCGTCTTTAGAGGCGATGTTTTTTCTAGTGTAAAATTGGTTGAAGATCTAAAGATTAGGATTTGGAGTTGGCTATGTGTGAAAGATAAGGTGACCTCTAGATTTTCTTTTAGCGATTGACTCTCTAATCCTCGAATGGTTATTGAGACCTCTTTGTAAATAACTCTATTTTTTCGGGTACCTCTTATACCCGTCTGTTTTAATAAAATTTATTTTGCCTGATAAAAAAAATAGAAAAATTCTGCTTAATAAGCAAGTAAACGAACTCGCCTTATTAACAACAGAAATACATTGTCAAAGTGGCTTAGCTCATGTGGTTAGAGCACCACTATTCAAACCAAGAGGTCTTGGATTCGAGATATGCTCCCCCCCCAATGGGATTTAAGTGGGATTTTTCCACCTCTCTTGGGTATTCTTCTTAGCTAGCTTTGTGTTTTTCAGTTTGCGGTACCAGTCGATAGCAAGATCAATTTTAAGATTTTCAAAACGACGTAAATTAGCTTTGTGTTTTCTAAGTTAACACGTCAACCTAGTATATTTCCACATAAAGTGCATAAAGATTTGTGCATTTTAAATATAATCATGGTGGTTTTAAAAAAATAAAAAATTAAATATATATATATATATATATATATATAAATGTATATATACAATCTTGGTATGATGGTATCTATTAGTAGTAATTATGAATATCTACAAGCCTGAATTTCATGAGTTACTTTTCTCATATCGATCTTAATAAACATATGACTTCTGCTCCCAAATCAAATGAGGATACCCACTTGCATGTCACGGTCTCACGGTGAGACGAAATATAATTGACAAAAATTTATATGAGACGGTCTCATGCGTGAGACGGGGTATAACTTAGCACAAATTACACTAACTCTTCCCAAAGTGTTAAAGCGTTAATGCTCAAATTATACTCTATTCTCACTGTGAGACGGTCTCACGCAATTGTGCCTCGATATAATTTGAGTGTGACACTTAACACTTTGAAAAGAGTGAACGTTGATTTGTGTTAGTTCGTACCACGTCACCAGCGTTGCATACTAGTTTTTATGAATAAGGGGTAGTTCAAAACCTAGTTGATCACCTTTTGGGTTCCAAAAGCTTTTTACACGAAATCGACATCTCGTCTTCTTAACAAAGAGATCAACGTACATAAAGATTGAAATCAATAATGTAGGGATTTTTGCTGTCTATGTTACAATAAAATATCTAAAAAGTAAGAAAATAAACATAAGACAAATTAAATGTGTGCTTGAAATTGCAATGGGTTGTTTTAAAGGGGCTTTCCTTTCAGGCCCATTACCACTAACATAGCTTTCCCAAAATAAATGAAGGCAGGCCCAGAGTTAGTCAGATATGGGCCAAGTACTTGCAAATGCACACCCAAATTAGCAGTCTAGTAACATTTTTTTTCCTTTTTTTTAAATTATAAGAATAAAATAATTACCTACGGAATTTTATGTAGAGAATTTTTTATTTCAGAATAGAATTAGTTTATTACATTTTATTTCAATTATGGTATAATTCCCTTTGATAAATTAAGAAAAGAAAAGGGAAATTAATTCGATCAAGAACTTAGTAAAAATGGGTATCGACTATGGACTAATAACTAACAAGACAACTTGTAAATCCAATTAATTCCAAAAGGAGAAAAACAATAGTTAGATAAGGAAACAAAAGTTCCAATCTATAATCTCTATAATGCAAAACTTTTATAAGATGATGTCAAGTAATATAATGATGTGGCAATAATGTGTCAAAACCATATTATTCTATTTCAAATCTCTCTAATGTGTTGTTTTAATCGCAGCCATTGATTTGTCTTTCATTTTCTATAAATTGTGATATCTCTTATTCATTTTTCTCCATCCATCCATTTTCTTTCATTTTATTTTTTCATGTTTGTTTGTTTGTTTGTTTGTTTGTTTTTTTATATTGTCTTCTTTAACAATTTTATGTTCAATTTTATTTGTTATGTTTTGCAGGTTCTTATTATCATATAATGCTTGAAGAATGTTTTGTAGGTTTTTATAATTTTAATCGTCTTTTATGTAGAATTGTCTACTTACGATCTCTTCAGTGGATTAAGGTAACAGTTATACATTCTTCATGCGAAAATATTAGTTTTTTCAATCTTTTTCCGATGTTTCTTTCAGTCTCCTCCATTATTTTTAATATTATTTTTTATTTAATCAACAAATTTGCAGAATATGATTGAGGATTTTCATTGCAAGTGAATTGTTTGGATTGTTGAAGACTTCATCTATAAAGTGAACAATTAAAATTAGGACAGAGAGAGTAGTTCATACAAAAGAAAAACTAATTTATATGCTGAATAATATTATTAACATTTTTCAATATACGCTTATACTTTTCATCCTACAAATTAATACATTTCACCCTTTTTCTTTTCTATACGATCTGCGAAAGAAAATAAACCACTTAGTTGATTTTATTTTATTTTTGTCAAAATTGAACATTGCATGATGCTACTGTGTACCAAAGTGTTACTATATACAATATATATCTATGTGCGTGTATGAGAGTCTACATATATATATATTTGTGTGTGCCACTGTGTGTGTTTGCAGTGTCCTTGATAATTAGTGATTGAATCAAGTTATAGTTCTTATATATTTTTACATTAATATTGATTATCTTCTTCCACTTCCACTAAATGTGTGTTTGCAATTTCTGAAAAGCTATGGACAAACACTTATTTTTTAAGCTGTTAGACTCAATTTTTTTTTTTAAATAAGTATTTTTCCTTTTTCAAAGAAGTTTGCAAATAGACACTAAATGAGCTTGAGCTAGAATTTAAGTTGAGCTTTTGATTTTATCAAATGTGTAAACAGTTTTTCTTTGTTTTAATTTAATTTGATTTGCAATGTATGTAACTATAAAAGTTTCCACTATATATAGCTCCAGTAAAAATAAGTTGATCTTCGAAGACATCCTTTTGAAAAGGAGAAGATTGTGGAGGAGATTAAAGCCCGACTTTGGAGCTGGTGCTCGGTGAAATACACTTCCTTTTGTACTTCTCCGTTTAATGAGTGACTCTCAAATCCTAGAAAATTCTTAGAGGTATAAAAACTTTGGTTACTACACTGTAAACTATACAGGGTATCCCGTATACCATTCTTTCATTTATTTGAATGAAAATCTTTTACAGATCAAAAAAAAAATCCGAATTTATCGTGAATTTGGTTTTTTTAGTATGCATAAAAATTATGATGGTTATGCACAAAAAAATTATTATTATTTAAAAAATATTTTATATTATTAAACAGTGAATTTTTTTGTGCATAACAATAATAATTTTTGCACATAACAATAATAATAATAGAGTTCATGTATAGACTTGGTTTGTTACTCAGACTAAATAATAACATCTTATTTATGAAGATTTCGGAGCTTTTCAATAATAACATCATATTGCTTTCAAAATAATAATAATAATAATAATAATAACATCACGACATGTATAAGTTTTTTGTATGCATTTGTTTCTTCCATTTATATGAACATTTATTGAAAATTTAATCGTGTTAAGTGGGTCTCGAACCAAATTCGTTTTAAATAAATAAGCAAATTACACTTGCAATATCTAGAAAAAACATGTAAATGGGGAATTTATGCACCAAAAGGGATTTAGTTTTTTTTTAGTCCAGTATCTTTGCTTCGTTTTGAAATTAATCTCGATTTTTTTTATTTTTTGATTTTGATTCTATAAGTTATTGAAAATTTTAAAATTTATTATTTAACATGCCGTAACAAGTCACCAAATAGGTAACCGACAAGTAAAATACCGACAAAAAAAGTTCACCAATACTCCGTTGGTAATCCATTAAAAAATTAAAATTTATTATTTTTCCGTCGATAAAATACGAAAATCCTGTAGTGGTAATATATAAAAAAAAAAAAAATTCACCTTGAATCCGAACTTACAAAAGTTTTTGTCTTTAAGATTCTAATTTTAATTAACTAAATTAATTAACTAGTTTAATTGTCAATATCTGGGATATGGATATACTTAATTAAATTAGCGGTGTGATAAACTCGATTGGTCCATTACATTCTGGTCAGATCTATGACTATGAGTATATATAAAATAATAAATATTATAATTTAAAAGTAAAATTGACTGTTCCCTCTTAAAAAATTGTAAAATGTGGTCATGAATATATACTTATCGAAAGAAAATTTTGTTTAGTTATGACGTTGGGGTAAAAAACATGTCGCAATAAATTAATAATATTGAATTTAGAATACCATGTTCCATATTAAAAACATTCAAAAATTCGTGAACATAATCAGATTCAAATAACAAGTGTTGTTAACTTGTCAAAAAATTTGATATGCATCCTTAGATAGCATTTGCTAATTACTTTATCTGTGTATATTATTGTATAGCAAGTTGAAGTTTAGTTATCTTTAAAAAATAGACGAACAATTTCATCTTAAAAGAAGAAGTCCATTTCTTGCATGAATAAATTAAAATCTACGTTCAATTCTTATTTCAGTAGACTATTCGACCGTCTAAAATAACACGTCTTTGTAAATATATTTATCCAACAACTAATAATTAATATCGGTTCAATTTTCTTGTTGATAGTGCAAAAAGATTGTTCATGGTCTTTCTAATTGTTATATATTGTTCAATATTTCGGTTCAAACTTATTATAAACTATCCTGAGATTGTATCTACTAGTAATTATTACTCCCTTTGTCCTGTACTTGATTGAGCATTTCATTTTTTTGGCTCGTGTTTTATTGAATAAATTGTTTATAATAAATGAAATGATAAAGTGGTTTTTAAGGCATGTCAGGATAGATGAGGGGTAACACTATCATACACCACCATAAAAATCTCTTTATCATTTTAAATATTAATAAATAATTCGCTCGCTAAAACACAAGTTAAATAGTAAATGTCCAAACGAGTTTAGGACAGAGGAAGTATTAGTTAATAGAAAAATTCTACTTGTTCAAAAAAAAAAAAAAATGGGGTTAAGTTGAATATTATTTGTAAATCAAAACTTTTGGGGGGTCTAGGGGTGAGGGACTTGGAGTCTTTTAATATAGCTTTGTTAGGAAAGTGGATGTGGAGGTTTAAGAGTGAGAAAGTCTTTGGGTGAGGGTGTTATAGTCTAATTATGGAGATATTCGAACTAGGGGGTATGAGTCGATGGCTAGAGGGTTGCTTGGGAGATTATCGGGGTGGTGGAGGGAGATAGTAAAAATCACTGTCGGACCGGATGGGGGCTGGTTCAACAGCGGGTTGGAGAGGGCTGTGGGATGTGGGAGTAATACTTTATTTAGGGAGGATGTGGGGGTAGGGGACGAGTCACTTAGGATGAAATTCCAGGGGTTGTATGAGTTGAGTCTAGAAAAGGAGGGTGTGGTGGATCAAATGGGGGTTTGGTGTGGGGAGTATTGGGTGTGGGATTGGAAGTGGAGTCGTGATCCGTCGGATATTGTATTAAATATGTTAAGTTCTTTTATTAATGTTTTACACAGGTTTGCTCCAAACTTGGGAGTGCTAGATTCGTGGAAGTGGAGGTCATCCTCAAGCGGAAGATACACTACCAAGGATTTGGGGCAGCTTCCGGAAGACCTGAAGTGGCATGATTTGGGGCAGCTTCCGGAAGACCTGAAGGTCGGTTTCAGCATTATCTGGAACAAGTTTGCCCCCCAAAAGTGGCTGGCCATGCATGGAGATTATTGTGGGATCGCCTTCCGACGAAATCCAATCTTCTATGTCGCAACATTTCACTATCTCATGGTGAATCAAGGTGCATTTTTTGCTCTTCCGAGGAAGAATCGGCAAAATATTTGTTCTTTGAGTGCTCTCGGATTTACTTGATTTGGATGGATATTTTTCAATAGCTCGACATCTCGACTGCTTTGAACTCGAATACCACAACTAACCTCTTATTCTTCGTTCATTCACTTAAGGGAAAGAGAGGTAAAAATATTGCTTCGAGTATCTGGCAAGAAGTTGTGTGGTTAATCTGGAAATGGAGGAATGACATCGTCTTTACGATGTTTTTTCTAGTGTAAAATTGGTTGAAGATCTAAAGATTAGGATTTGGAGTTGGCTATGTGTGAAAGATAAGGTGACCTCTAGATTTTCTTTTAGCGATTGACTCTCTAATCCTCGAATGGTTATTGAGACCTCTTTGTAAATAACTCTATTTTTTCTGTACCTCTTATAAATTCGCCTCTGTTTTAATAAAATATATTTTGCCTCGATAAAAAAAAATAGAAAAATTTCGCTTAATAAGAAAGTAAACGAACTCGCCTTATTAACAACAGAAATACATTGTCAAAGTGGCTTAGCTCATGTGGTTAGAGCACCACTATTCAAACCAAGAGGTCTTGGATTCGAGACATGCTGCCCCCCCCATGGGATTTAAGTGGGATTTTTCCACCTCTCTTGGGTATTCTTCTTAGCTAGCTTTGTGTTTTTTTAGTTTATGGTACCAAATCGATAGCAAGATCAATTTTAAGATTTTCAAAACGACGTAAATTAGCTTTGTGTTTTCTAAGTTAACACGTCAACCTAGTATATTTCCACATAAAGTGCATAAAGATTTGGGCATTTTAAATATAATCATGGTGGTTTTAAAAAAATATATATATATATATATATATATATATATATATATATATATATATATATATATAAAATCTTGGTATGATGGTATCTATTAGTAGTAATTATGAATATCTACAAGCCTGAATTTCATGAGTTACTTTTCCCATATCGATCTTAATAAACATATGACTTCTGCTTCCAAATCAAATGAGGATACCCACTTGCATGTCACGGTCTCACGGTGAGACGAAATATAATTGACAAAAACTTATATGAGATGGTCTCATGCGTGAGACAGGGTATAATTTAGCACAAATTACACTAACCACTACTACACATTTGAGTTTGCACAGCTGCACTTGGACATCCCTTTTTTCAAACAGCTCTCCAAGCTATAGCTTGGAGAGCGGTTTTAATTAAAAAAAAAAAAATAGATAATTTCAAAACATTTGTCCAAGTTAACACTTAAAAGCGGTTGAGAACCGTTGTGCAGTGTTTTTAGGCAAATGGTTTGAACCGCTTTGTCGAAGGGTATAGTTTGGACGTGATTCCAAACCGTTGTCCAAGTGTTCGAATAATTAATATATATATATATATATACACCCAAATCGCGAATTGAACCAGCTGATATATATCGAAGCCCTAGCCTCCTCCTCCCTCTCCCCAAATCGAACCATCCGCGTGTATTTTCAAAGACAAAACTAACAAGAAGTAGAACAAGATTTCCTCCATCGTCCATATCTTCTCTCGCCTTTGACCTTCTTCTCCTTCAATTCTCTCCCTCTCGGTCTGCGTAGCTTTTCTTCTTTGTTGTTCCTACTCCTTGGGGATCTGGCCGGGTTTTCGATTCCGCTCACCAAAATTTCTAGGTATTTTCTCTATTTATCTCTTATTTGATGTCTTCTTCGTTTGGTTTATCCCTTTTCTGCTTTGCATGTATGTAATCTGGATGTTATTATTCAGTTCACTTTGTGTTTCTCCGCTCTATTATTCCGGGCATGGATGTGGGCTTATAAAGCGAGCAAAATTGTGTTCAAATTTCAATAGAATGGATTTGATTGGCATGGATGCGGACTATTGATTTTTCATATTTTGTTCAATGTACTGTGGAAATGATGATTGTTGCCATTTGATTATGTTTAATTTTCATGAATTGTGTAATTTCAATTGTCCTTTTTTTTGTATTTGGTGTTCTATCGGATTTCAATTGTTCAGTTTTTTTTTCGGCCGTGAAAAATGAAAAAAACATATTCACTTCTTTGGGTTGTTCTCCAATTCAATGCTGGTCTGTGCTCTGTTCCAATTGAATTTGAATCTATGCCTCCTTGCTATTATGAAAGTATAAATGAGAACAGTGTGATTGCCGAAGCTTCTTCTATTATCCTGTTCGCAGTTGAAGGTCGTATAATCTGTCTCGAGTTTTTCTCTGTTCTTGCTAATTTTTGTCTCACCATGTCACTCAGTTTGCGGTCACAACTCTTTTGCGTCTTCAAACTTCTATTGAACATTAGGTTGATAGTAAATTGTTGAATGCCCTAATTGTTGAGTGCCCCAATCTGTTGATTGCCTTATTTTTTATCAACTCTAATTATTGAATTATTAACCCCAATTATTTTATGGAGTTGGGAAAATAGGGACCATGATATTATAAGCCTGGTGCGTATTTGTGCAAATATATTATTTGAGTGACCAATGGGTTTGAGTCAGTAGTTATATTATTTGTCTTCTTGATTTTAACTGAATTAATCTTATACATGTTTGAACTTCAAAATCCGCCATATTATTTGTACAATTAATCTAGTTATTTTTATGATTGTTTGTTCTTTTCATTCTAAAGATGAGTTCCCTTTAGGTTATTATTCAAGATTTCAAATTAAAAATTGTAAATTCTATGATATCAAAAGCTTTCTTTATCGGGAATGTTGGGATTAGAAGATGATTCTCAATACTTGTAGGTTAAGTGTCACAGTGAAACTATGTAAACATCTTTTTCTTTTTTCAGGTTTGAAACTATATATATCATGTTGTATGTATTGGTGTATGTTTCTTCTGCTTTACAGGATCATGTCTTGTTTGCCATATCCCAGAGATGATGGATATTCTGATGGAGATCATGGCGCATATGATCATGGTGCATATGATCGACAACATCCTGATGACTTGAGAGAGTGTGACACTGATGCTCTCACCACCACTAGCAGCTCCGGGGAGAAGCGCACTTGGGGTATAGTCACCATGTCATCTATTAAGAGAGCTCGTAGCAAGGGGAAAACACTTCAGGTAATTTTATTACAATTGAACAGTTTAAAATCGATAAATATATTGATTGATCGTTGAACCTAATTAAATACTATGTTATTGCAGTTATCGTTCAATGAGTTTGGACAGGCAATAGGAAAAGAGAGTGAGTCATTGTCCTTCTACATTGGAGATGCAGTCAGGAGCGTGATCCCTATCGTCTTTGCCACCAAGGATCAAGCCCCCCCAAAAACCGCTTTGAAGGAAAGATTATGGGACGAACTTACGGTATGTTAATTATATATTTATTGAAAGTTGTAGTATGACCCTTAAATTTACTAAATTGTTATGTTATATCGATAGACTACATTTAGAGGTCTTGACCACACAAAGAAAGAAGCAAATATTGTCGCAAGTTTGGAGTAATGGCCAAGAATTTTTGGACTTGGTTGAGAAGTAACACACGAGATCCGAAACCGGGTCTTTACTCGGCTAGTCCGCCTCCGGCCAGACGTAATAGCCCTATGGTGGCTCCATCTTTGGGAGGAGTTTGTGAGCGAGCTATGGAGGATGATTTCAAGGTAAAATTGATCAATGTCATTTCCTCAATTTCTAATGCCCTAAGTTTTTTCAAATATTTTTATCATATTTCTATTATCTTTGTAGAATCAAAGTAATAAAAATCGCGATCAAGCCAAGTCGATGGAGGCGCGATATCATGGATCGAACAAAGGTTATGCGAATAATAAGAGAAAATATGGTGAGATCAAAATCCTAACTTTTAATTTTTTTTTATATATTCACTTTTAATATATCTAATAAAGGGACACGCTCATCACTATCGTAGAAAGAAGAAAAAAGAAGAAAAATTTGGAGAGAGTGAGCCTATTGTTACCCGCTTTAGACTTATTTCGGACTACCGTAAAGGGGTCGAGGCGGGAATATTCACGATCCCAAAGCACAACGATCATCGAAGAAGTGGTAATCTATCCATTAATTTATCTTTCAATTACAAACTATTATTTATAAACAAATAATTAAATAATAATATTTTGTTTTTGTGATTAAAGAGCGTCTATCTCAGACCATGACTCCCGATGACATCCGCATGTTCGCCTCGATGATCTGTTTGGACGGGCTATGGTCGCCAGGAGCATCCCGCCGCCACGAGTGTCGGATATGGCGTGATTTAAGACATCTTTAGCAATGGCACTTGGTCTTCAAGCCATGAATATGGTGGGTATACTAACAGAATAGGTTGCCAAGTTGTCTAAAGATGTGGAACGTTTGAGGTCCGAGAGAAGAACGAGCCACGGAATGTCGTCGAGTGGAGCAAGTTGTGAACATAGTGTCGCTAATGCTATGTTTTCAGCTAACCCTAGGGATGACTTTATTGAGGCACTTCAAAATGTCTCTCACATTTGTTTTAATTAAAGACTAGTGTATTAAAATTTTCTAACTAAATATCTTATTCGAACAGCCAACGACCTTTTGCTACCTTTATTTGGAGGATCCCGATCGGTTGGTGGCCACAGAAACGTTACAAAGCTCCCATGGAATGATTCATGGTCATCCCATCACTCCTGGTTTCGTGAGGGTCACACTCGATGTACCCATAATCGGACAAGAGGATTCAGCGGTGCCAAAACCAATCGATGAAGCCATCACATCCCGAACAAATGGTCCTGACACTTCATCGAATGGCCGAGCAACTTGGTCTCTAGCACCATGAGGGTAAAATATATGTTATTAAAGTTCAATATCTTATTTGTGGTTCTAAATAATATTGCAAATTAATTGTAAAATCTGCCGACACCACAAATGCCTCGGAAGAAATCACCACAAAAAGCTAAAGAGAAATCGAGGGGTGTCGTAGATAGTCAGAGGGGGAGAACGAGGGACTCCACTGCGCTCAGACTTGGTTATCCCATGACTGGAGACTTAGATCACGATGATCATGTACAGTCTAGGGTGCACCGGATGGTATCGTCTAATGCTTTCGAGATCGTCACAATTCCCATGCTTGCTCACTTTCATCAGAATACTTTCCAAGAATTCGTCAGTGAGGAACATGTGCGCGAAGTCTTGAATGACGAGTGGTTGAGTGCAACCACCATAGCCCTTTACCTCAGGTATGTGTTTACTAATTCTCAATATTCACTTTCTGTATAGTTTAATTTTCTTTTTAAATATTAATTAGCGTATATATGTTGGTTAAAGATATTTGGGTGAGGTATATCTCTCCAGAGATAACCGAGCAAGTGGAATGTACTCCTTCGTCTCCCCCCAAGTGTCTTGCATAATGGGTGATAGGGTACAGACCATGGATGTGTTAGTTAATCATATGCTGAATCAAACTGGGAGCGATCATCTCATTTTTTGGCCAACAAATGTGGGGTGAGTGATAAACATTTCGTTAAAATTTGTATTCATGTTTATAATATTTGCACATATATATATAAATTTGCGATTAATTTTAATATTCTCAATATATTATAGGAACCATTGGGTCTTTGGGTCGCCATACACATGAATACATTAAGTGTGTATTTTATGGACCCAAATTTCGGGATGGAGTTTATTCAAATCATACGATCTCGTTTCATATATGGAAGCGTAAGTTCATTTTTAATATTCTATACAATGATTTGTTTTACTTTTAAAATTATGCATATTTAATCTATTTTTAATTTTTAATTATAATAATAATAGTGTGATGACGATGTATCGGAGTCGCCTTCAGAGTCAAGGTTCAAGATCTAAGTTAAATAAAGTGAACTGGAATAACATTAAGGTAAATTTAATTTAGTAAATTATCAAACTAATAGAAAGAAATCATAATTGTAATACGTGATTATAATTGTTAATCAACGGTTCCGAACAACGAGATAATGACCATTGTGGACATTTTGTGTGTTGCTTTATTGAAGATATAATCCGCGCTTCTCTAACGAACATTCCTCTCAATGTAAGTCAATTTATCGATTTATTTAAATTATTATTGATTGAATAAAAATTCATACTATATTGATTGATTCGTTGTTTGCAGTTTGTCTATGAACGTGAGCTCAAGTCTTACTCTAAGAAAAAACTGGAGAAATGGAAAAACGATTGGACGGGGTACCTTTACAATCAATTCTTATATTCATACGATATTTTGTGAACGTTGTTTGAAATATTGGTAGCATGTAATTAAATTATATATTTGTGATGATATATATTTTATGTTTTTGGTGTATTGGACGTATGTTTATGATTGTATGTTTATTTATTTCATGATGTGTATGTTTATTAATTTATTTGATGTTTTGGTATATATATATGTGGTTTATGGTTTTATTATAGGATTTTTGGTTTATGGTATATGGTATTGGACGTATATATAAGTTTTGGTTTATAGTTTTATTATAGGATTTTTAAAATATAAATTAATAATTAAAAAAAAATATATTGGACAACGGTTAATAACCGCTATCTATGTAACATAATAAACGAAATTTTAAAAAAAAATTAACTTAGACAGCGGTTGATAACCGCTGTCCAACCACACTCTTGCAAAGCGGTTGAAAACCGCTGTCCAAGTGCGATTTCTTGGACAGCTGTTTTTTATCAGTTGTCCAAGCTTGGACAACTGTTACTTGGAGAGCGGTTATAACCGCTCTCCAAGGTTATTTTTCACAGCTGTCCAAGCCCAAATGTGTATTAGTGAACTCTTTCCAAAGTGTTAAAGCGTTAATGCTCAAATTATACTCTATCTCACTGTGAGATGGTCTCACGCAATTGTGCCTCAATATAATTTGAGTGTGACACTTAACACTTTGAAAAGAGTGAACGTTGATTTGTGTTAGTTTGTACCACGTCACCAGCGTTGCATACGAGTTTTTATGAATAAGGGGTAGTTCAAAACCTAGTTGATCACCTTTTGGGTTCCAAAAGCTTTTTACACGAAATCGACATCTCGTCTTCTTAACAAAGAGATCAACGTACAGAAAGATTGAAATCAATAATGTAGGGATTTTTGCTGGCTATGTTACAATAAAATATCTAAAAAGTAAGAAAATAAACATAAGACAAATTAAATGTGTGCTTGAAATTGCAATGGGTTGTTTTAAAGGGGCTTTCCTTTCAGACCCATTACCACTAACATAGCTTTCCCAAAATAAATGAAGGCAGGCCCAGAGTTAGTCAGATATGGGCCAAGTACTTGCAAATGCACACCCAAATTAGCAGTCTAGTAACATTTTTTTTTCCTTTTCTTTAAAAAATGAGAATAAAATAATTACCTACGGAATTTTATGTAGAGAATTTTTTATTTCAGAATAGAATTAGTTTATTACCTTTTATTTCAATTATGGTATAATTCCCTTTGATAAATTAAGAAAAGAAAAGGGAAATTAATTCGATCAAGAACTTAGTAAAAATGAGTATCGACTATGGACTAATAACTAACAAGACAACTTGTAAACCCAATTAATTCCAAAAGGAGAAAAACAATAGTTAGATAAGGAAACAAAAGTTTCAATCTATAATCTCTATAATGCAAAACTTCTATAAGATGATGTGTCAAGTAATATAATGATGTGGCAATGATGTGGCAAAATCATATTCTTCTATTTCAAATCTCTCTAATCTCATTCATTTAATGTGTTGTTTTAATCTCAGCCGTTGGTTTGTCTTCCATTTTCTATAAATTGTTATATCTCTTATTCATTTTTCTCCATCCATCCATTTTCTTTCATTTTATTTTTTCATGTTTGTTTGTTTGTTTGTTTTTTTATATTGTCTTCTTTAACAATTTTATGTTCAATTTTATTTGTTATGTTTTGCAGGTTCTTATTATCATATAATGCTTGAAGAATGTTTTGAAGGTTTTTATAATTTTAGTCGTCTTTTATGTAGAATTGTCTACTTACGATCTCTTCAGTGGATTAAGGCAACAGTTATACATTCTTCATGCGAAAATATTAGTTTTTTCAATTATTTTCCGATGTTTCTTTCAGTCTCCTCCATTATTTTTAATATTATTTTTTATTTAATCAACAAATTTGCAGAATATGATTGAGGATTTTCATTGCAAGTGAATTGTTTGGATAGTTGAAGACTTCATCTATAAAGACGATTTCATTGTTTAAGTTTCGAAAGAGTATTAATATATTTATTTTTTTATAATATTGCTTTTGGAGAACGGATTATACGAAATGAATTCTACAATGAAGTGGATGACATATTATCAAGGTTTGTTTAATGTTTATATTTTTTGCATATTCTATTGTAACAAATGTTCGTCTCTTAAATTATTATTTCATCGGATATGATCCTATTTTTTTCTATTGTAACAGGTGTTCATCTCTTCAATGATTATTTCTTTGAATATGATTCGAATATTGGCATAGTCAATTCATTTGTCCATGAATCTTTTTTGATAAATTCCATTATTCTATTTAATGACTTTGTCTATCTAACTATTTCAGTATTTTGTTGATTCAAAATTTCAATTTATTAAATTTACTCCACAATTAAAACAAGCAATGTGTGTACACTTAAAATAATATATTAATTAATAATTTAATGCATTAACTACAGAATCATGTGTATATTTTCATTTTAAGTTTTACTTTATACACATGTTATTACTTATTATACATTAATATCAAATTATTAATCAATGGATATATCTTCATTTAAATGATCAAACCGTACATACAAAATTAATACTTAACAAATTTTTCTAAAATTTTGTTAATTTTAATATAGAAATTATTGATTGCGTTGACAAAATTGATTCAAAACAATAAAAGTTACATAAATATTATTAATATAATCTTTAATTTCGTCAATCTAATTCAACTAATTTGAGATTGTAATTGTAGGTTTTAGATATGTAAATTTCTGGTAATTTTTCAATTTTTGATATGTAAGAATTTTAAATATGTAAATTTCAGTATTTTTTTCAATTTTTGCTATGAAATATTCAAGTTGTAACATTTTTTTACATAAAGATGAACAAGTTGCAAATGTGAAGGATTGATTTGAATCAAATTAAAAGTCCAAGAAAGAGAAAGTGACTCAAGTTGGGTTGAAGAGTGACTGATACCACTTTTTGCAGGCACAATGTACATAGGGAGTGGTGCAATTTCAATTTTTACTTTTTCTCTTTGCTTTGTAATCTGAAACGAAAACTTAAGGGCAATGTAGTAACTTAACAATTGTCTTAAAGACCTACTAATAATTATTTTAAAAGGTAAGACCTAAGAGTAATTTAGTACACCAAAATGGACCTAATAGTACTCCACTCTTAAATCATACCATTATTGGTGAAAGGTTGTTTGAAATTTAATCAATATACTTGATTTTGTTTTTTATAATATAAACTAAATATTGAGGCAGCAAAATTGTATTATGAGGACTCCAATAAATTGGCCCTCATGATTAATTATCACTTGAATGGGTAAAGTTATTTATTCTATGCGTTATTCATTCATTTTATAAAAATATAAAGTATATTTTGTGTGTGTATGATAGCCTACGTATATATATATTTTGTGTGTGCCACTGTGTGTGTTTGCAGTGTCCTTGATAATTAGTGATTGAATCAAGTTATAGTTCTTATATATTTTTACATTAATATTGATTATCTTCTTCCACTTCCACTAAATATGTGTTTGCAATTTCTGAAAAGCTATGGACAAACACTTATTTTTTAAGTAATCATTACAATAACTTAAAGAACAAATAATATATATATATATATATATATATATATATATATACTATTTCTCATGGCTCTGATACCATATTTTTATAAGGATCGTGCATCTATCTATATCAATAGTATCCTGTGGATCTTTTACAAACACAAATAGGAGATTACTGAGAAATTCCATAGTCCATGAGTTAACCCGAAAAAAAATTCAATTTTTTTTTGCCTCGAAAAACACATATGCGCCATATTCATCGGCATTACGGGACAACAAGGGCTAGCCCACATAGTTAACTCATGAATATCATTTGAAAGCTCAAACCTCACCCTGGTTAAACCAACTCTACCTTTGATATATCAAATTACAGATCATTATAGGAATATAATTCCAAATGCACATGATAGTAAGTATAATTAAGTCCGGTCATGATTCAATACAGTATTCTATTCATCCGTCCATATAGTGCAATGTATTTATCATCGAAAAGAAATTAAAATTGCGAAATTTAAATAACAATATACCTTTTAAAAGCCACAATCATAAACCAGAAAATGTACAGAAATATTACAAGGTTTACAATGTTGCACACAAGAGAGAGATATAGAGAGAGAAAGAGGGGGATTGTTCATCGGTCGATTTAGTCTAAACTCAAGCGTACCACAAAAAAAAATCGAAAATACAAGCCTATTTATAGATGAAAGAGGGACATCAAAACCCTCCTTTCTTGATCGGCCTCAAAAAAAAAATAGTGTATAAAAACAAAACCACAAAAAGACAAAAAAGTTTGAATAATGATGTATTTACTATTCATGAACATTCTTTGTCTTTGTTGATGTAAGATGTTGAAAATTTGATTTTGTCTCGATACATTGATGGTCGTTTTGTAGCCACATTTTGCGTATAAATGTGCTAGGTCCAAAATCTTCATTAAATCGCCAATAATGAAGCTTGCCTTTTTAAGAGTTTAAGAGACTCTCTCTGAAATTAGTCAATTCTTGATTACCCGTTTGATGGATTGGATAGACATTTCTTCCTTGATTTTCTTCTTAGTGAAGCTTCAAGCCATGGAATCCATACTTCCAAAACTCTAATCCTTTTCTTAAGAATTTTGATATAATTCTTATCATTAATAACATTATTCTCATTATCAATAAGAATTTGGGAAGGTATTCTCCAAATGTTATAATGTAAATCCTCTCATGTTGTTTTTTACTTGTTTATATCGAAGATAGTATAATATCTTCTTATTGAATTATTCCATGTTTGAATATCCCATCCTTCCGCTTGTAAATGATGTAAAGAAACCATCGGGGAAAAGATCCTTCCATAAAAACTTTGCTTTATTTTAATTTCCTTTGAGAGAATTCTTCAAAAGATCGAAGCTTTCTTGGATAGAAAACTCCCGATCATCTTCATTTGGATCCTTGTGCATCTTGAAGATCGGATCCGGAAATCATTTCATGAAGCGTTCTTCCGTTTCCTTGTTATCGATTTTGAATCGAAAAAAAATCAATATCTTTGAATAAATCATTTTTAATATGATCCATATAAAGATCCATAATTTTCTTTTTTAAGAAATTACCAAAATAAACTTCTTTAGAGTATTCAGAGAATGATGGAAGAGAACTACAAGTCTCCTTAACATAAATTTTTCCACAAAAAAGACAAAAAAGATTCTTCCATTTTTGATTTAATCCGATGAAATATTTTCCTCAGTATTTTCTTTGGTGACTCATTGGAGCCTTGCCTTTTAAGGGGACAATAACATTTAAGTTATTCCAAAATCGCTTGTATGGATTCTCCATAAACAAGGTGTGCCATGTTGAATAATAATGTAAACTCGTCTCCATTTTAGAACCCATGGGATTCCATCGAAAAAGATCCAAAAAAACTTTGAACATACAAAAATAGTTATACCACTTGTATTATGAGATCTTTTCCAGGAAGTCGATTTTGAATAAACAATAGTATATTCTTCCAAGAGATCTTTAACCTCTTCTTAGACAAGATATCTACGAAAAAAGTATTCCCAAAGCTTTATCTCACCATGAGAACAACCATGGTTAGGAATTTGATTCCTATCCAATATTTTCCTATTTTTTTCCACATATTTTAATTAACTAGGTATGAGAATGCTTAAATCGCGTTGGATTCTCCGTAAACGAGGTAAACAATACAACAACATTTTATAAAAACTTTGAATACAACAACATTTATAAAAACTTTGAAGGTAATCCCAATAATTGTATTGGTAAATGGTATGTGTGACATCATTGGTCATACTTAACTTTTCGTGAAAGGTGAAGTTCCCCGTTCTTGGATGGAAATAATCTTTTTGATAATAAATTTAGAGTAATTGATAGCTTTACTCTTGGGAGGAAATCTTTGAATTTCAACACTTAGGGGCGATGAGGATATTCTCATAAAATCCTCTGGTTGTAAGTCTCAACATTCGATTTGAATTTGGAAAATATTTTTCCATAAGAATCCATGTGGGACTCTTTGAATTTCTCATCATCATCTTCTATAATAAAATTAATTCTTTCTTAGAAGAATCAAAATTTATATTCTTTTTGTGCAATTGAAGAATATGATTCTTGAACACGATTTTTGAGGAATTGTCCTCTATTGGTAGATTTTTCCCCTTTGTCTCGAAATTCTTGAAACTCGCTTTTTGTACATTGTCTCGCTTTTGAAGAAAGAGCTTCTTCCATAAATATTCTAGTTGAAAAGGATTTCTTCCCATTTGTATAATCGGAGGATGGCCTCTTCCTCCCCTTCCTCTATAAGAGGAATAAGGATTCCTTCGGCATGACTCATTTACATCATGAAGAAATAAATTCACGAGTTAAAAAAATCGGAAGATGATTATCCTTCCTAACTTATAAACAATATCAAAATCAAAAATAAGCAAATCGATTGCCATCGGGCAAACATTTGTTTATAAACATTATGTTCAAAATCTTTGAAGAGCATAAAAAGTAGCGACCTATCTTTTGAAAGATAGTTCTCGGTTTTAATAGTAAATTTACGATTATATAAATCATCACGAAATTTAAGGACACATTTAACAATAGCAAAATTTCTTTAGCGATGGAGAATAATTTTTTTACGACTATTATTCCATTTACGAATAAAAAATCTAATGATATAATCCTTTTTATTATCGAGGATTAATTTGTTTAAGAATACCTCCATACCCTAAATCTGAGGCATCGGTTTCAACAATTTTTTTCCCAACGAGGATTAGCCCGACATAAGACAATGAATATTTTTTAACCTTATCTTTTCTGATACTTGACCTTAATCATTCCAAGGAAAGGATTCTTCTTAAGTCTATCATATAAAATAAGCGGAATCTTCAATAAGATTCTCAATATAAGAAGACACATAATTAAAACTTCCTAAGAATCTTTATGGCGAGTTTTATCGGTTATAATATCGAAATTTATTACCAAATTCAATACTTCTTTGAATTGGAATAATATTTCCTTTATCAATAATATGACCAAGAAATTTTATTTTGATGCGGAATAAAACCATTTTAGGTTTTGAGATGACAAGACCATTTTTAATGACCAAATTTTTTAAACATATCAAGATGTTTAAAATGTATTTCAATATCTTTAGAAAATACAAGAATGTCATCAATATAAACAATAATAAAATCACTTTATAAGGATTAAAAATGTCATTCATAATTTGATGAAATTCGGAAGGAACATTTTAAGCCCAAAAAACATAACAGATCCATTCATAATGACCAAATGGTACATTAAAAGCGATTTTATACCTATCGAGGTTGATTAATCTGAATTTGTCAAAAACACGATTTTAAATCAAATTTAGAAAAATGAGAGCATTGACTAATATGTCAAAAGATCCTTTTTATTAGGAATAGGATGTCTAATCCATTTTAAAACCTTATTAAGAGGTTTGTAATTAATAACTAAATGAATGAACTCCTCTTTCACCTTTCGAAATGTTTATTAACATAAAAGCGTTACAAGACCAAGGAGATTTAGAAGGAGTTATAAAAACTTTTTGTAATAAGGAAGATATTTCCTTTTTTACATAACTCTAAAAATATTCGAGTTCATCGACAAAGTATAGATTTAGTAGGAATTTTATTCTCTTTAAAATCATCTTCATAGGGAGAGAAAACTATATGTTTCTTTCTATCCCAAAAAAGCATTAGGAAAATCATTACAAATTTCAATGAAAAAATTATTTATTAAAAATTTGATTTTATCTTGCGGTTTAAATTATTTAATCTATTACTTATAGTAATAGAATTAAGCTCTTCTTTAAGAAAATTGATTTGACAATTTTTATTATTAATTTGATCTTGAATCAAATTAAGAACCTTATATGAATAGGTTTGGTAATAAACTTAAAAAATAATAGGTTTACTATTATAAGTACACCTTAATACCCTTTTCACCAACAAAAGTCAAAGGATATATTTTAAAAAAAGAAAAGGAAGACCAATAATCATTTGACTAGTGATGTCTTGACAATAAGAAAGTCGTTAGGAATACAACAACCATCAACACAAACATAAAGCATTTTTAAACATAATTAATCTTTAAAGATCCTCGCTTTCGTGAGAAAGTGAATGTGTAGTTTTTTTGAAAAACTTAGTAGGAATTATTCTAAGCGTATAACACTCAAATCGGCACCACTATCAATCATGGCAATAAAATCTTTCTTATAAAATTATTTATAAGAAGAAATCTTAGTATACCATACGTGATATAACCATATTAATGGTAGATAAATGATTCTTCTACTATTTTAAAATTATCATCAATATCTAAATATTGTGAAAGAGTATTATAAATTGGTTTCAAATCTTCAATTTTTTCTTTACCTTTCTCCATAAAAAGAAAAAAACGAAAAGATCGATTACTGTTTTTTTGAAATACTTTTACATCGGTTTTGAGATTATTAATCTCATGGACTAAATCATTTAAAGTTCTGGGATTATTTTTCATATTTTTTTTTAGGAAGAATCTTTCCAATTCACCCGTATTATAATAATTATTATCAATCTTTTTTAAAAGACTAGTTTTATTATTGTCTTCATTCTTAAAAAATCATGAAATTGTTCAATGATTTTATCTCTTAAACTAGAATCTTTAATATGTTTAAGAAATTCAAAAATATTATTATTAGTTAAGACAACTAATATTCATATCTTGAAATTGACTCATAAGTTTATAAAACTCATTATCAATATTATTTACATTATCGATATGATACAATTAAAACAAGGTTTTCCAAGTATACAATCATTGCATTTCTCCTTTTACGATTTAACGAAATTATCATCATCCAGAAGAGGATTCAACGATACGATCATTATAAGACTTTTACTTTCGATATCATTAAAGGACTCATGACAATCTTAAAAAGTTTCTTTTAACTCTTCATTAATATCAAGATTTTTAATCTTATCCTTTTGCATAAAGATTGATTAGCATAATGACGATCTATTACATTTTTTAAAATAATTGTATCATATCTTCTCTTTTTTTTGAAAGATTTTCTTTTACCTTTATAATTATCAAAATCTTTCTCTTTCTGTTTTGAAGAATTATGTTTTCTTCTTTTATAATTAGATTTATGTTTTAAATCTCTTTTATTAGTTTTATACAAACTATTTTTAGGATTATGATTATCTAATCCAAATTGGTCAAATTGACCTAATTGTTTTTTCTTTACTTAAGATTATCTTTTTTATTTTGGTTTTTTAATTTGAGTTCATTACAAAATTTATTCCTTCACGAACACAAACACTAATGATTTGACCAAAAGTATAAGACCTATAATGGATCGAATCAAGAATCCTTTCTAAGAGTTTTCTTATTCTTTCTAAAAATAAATTAGGAAGACCATCAACAAATTTATTTTTCCAAATATCACGATTACAATCGGGGATCTCATAATCTGAGACAAGAAAGTATCTTTGTACCATCTAAAATCGATAAGAGTTTTACACCTCATATTTAAAAGAAGGGTTCTAATATTTTTCATATTTATTGGTATATTGACCCGGTAAAAATGATCCAAAATAATAAGAATCAAAAGGAGTAAACCGCATTGGTTTTAGTTTCACCATTTTCAATTTTAATAGAATTAAAAATTTCCATTCTATTTTGAGAGTCAAATAATTATCCCACCAACCTTTAAGTTGACCAGATAAAACCGAAGTAATAAACATGCGATCTAATATCCTTTATTACCACAAGTTTGACAAGCATAACTATACATAAGCATGCGATGACATTGAGTGAAAATATGATTATCACTTCCACCATCAATATTCCATTCATAAATACCTTTTCGAAATAAAATTATTGAAAAAGTTTTTTACATTCTTCATTAAAACATCCATAGGAATGGATCTCTTATAATAATAAGTAGACATGGTAGGTCTATCGACCCATTTCATTTTATTAATCTTATCGGTTATTATTAAGACTACCATTATTGGGTTGAATAACATGATTATCGGTTAAATCATCATCTAAAATTTGAAATATTAAGATTTCTAAATTTATCATTAATAATCTTTTCTAAAATCGAAAATAGAAGCTTGGGTTTAAAATCTTTTATCTCAATAGGAGATTGAATAGAAAGAAAATTTTTTTAATAATAACATTATTATCATTTTTTGATTTATTTTGAGAATCTATTTTAGAGATAATTTTATCAACTTTATCATGTAAAAGAAATAATTTCTTCTCCAATAATAGGCGGAATAAAAGATTACAAAAATTATTTTGCTCAATCATCGATTAATATGTTTAAAAATAATTTGTAAAACATCATTTTTCAATGATTAGGAGAATGGAAGAAAATTAAATATCCTTTCTCCTTTTTCAATTTGAAAAGGAACATGGGGAGGAGTAACAATTTTTGTATACCACGAAATTATTTTATAATCTCTTTGATGGTGAAATATAATCAATATAAAAAAAGTTTTTGATAAACCAAACATAATAAAACCATTTCATTATTCTTTTCTGAAATTTATAAAAATTTAACAAAGTAATCTAAATCATCTTTTGAAAATTATTTAAAATACCAAATTCTAAACTTATCCCATTTAGGATTATTAAACTCATCATTAATATGGGCTCTAAAAGAACCTTTAGAAAAAATCTAAAAAGTTTGTAAAATCCATAAAATTAAATTTTAAAATTACAATCAAAATTGTTTAATCAAATTCATCTTTGTGAATAATATTATTTTCATTAATAATAATTTTCTCATTGTTATAATTATCATTTTTATAATGAGTATTATCTAATTATAATAAGAAGTAGAAGCTCTGGATTAAAAATTCAACTTCATAATCGAAAGATATAAAAAAGAATAGTAGACATTGATCTAGTATGAAAATTAATGTCTTCTTTGATTATTTTGAAAACCAATATTAATAATACCATCATTACTTTGAGTAATATGTTTAAAATCACTATTTATAATAGGATTTTTAGGAAATTGTTCTATTATCAATTTTAGGAAAAATAATTTCTTCCCGTTTAATGGATCTTACGGTAGTAATATTAGATTTTCCAAAATTACTTTCTATAAGAATAGTCTCATTATTATCTTTCTCAAAAATCTCTTTTACATAGGATTGAGTGTAAATAAAGGCTTATAATAAATACGATAATACATGATCGTAATTATAACCAAGTTTTAACATTTAATGTTAATTCCTATTACTATCGAGATAAAGATAGATAAATTAGGATATCGTCAAAATAAGCGGTCTAAAAAGCCAAATTCTATAATTCCCATTAAATTGTCTCAATTAAGATTTCTACCATCCTTAGAAAAGCTAAAAGCTTTAAAACCATTTAAGGTATAATGTAACTGAACTAAATATGTGAGAACTTATGAGTTTTTTTGTATAAAATATCATTTTTACTAAGCAATTTAATAACCATCTTCAAGAAGAAATAGATTAATGGTTTTAACAATTTGTTTAAAACCTATTTTTTTCAATTCTAATTTATAAACCATTTTAAAGATTTTAGGAATAGTCCATTTATTCAATAGATCAAGATTTTCGAAATATCATATTCATTGAATTCCATGATTCTTTAAGAATCAAGATGTATTGAATCATGATACCATATAAAAACTATATATACCCTTTTCTAAAAAATAAGATTGATAATAATTATTATAATATTCCCAAAATCTTGAATTGAATAAATGGACTATTCAAAAAAAATATTTAAAATAATCCTCAAAAATTTTTAAATGATTTAGTCCATGAGATTAATAATCTCAAAATCGATGTAAAATGATACTTCAAAAATGTACATATTGGTTGTGTTCAGTCGCTTTTAGATCTTACCTTAAATGGTTTAAGTGGTTACGGAGAAAGGTAAAAAAAAATTGAAGATTGTGAAACCATCATAATACTTTTTTTTGACAATATTTAGATATTGATTTTAATTTAAAATCTCATTTATCTACCATTAATAAGGTTATATTTTATAAGTGGTTTATTATAAGATTTATTTACACTCAATCCTATAAATAATTTTAATTTTATTCTTATTGATAATTTTGGAAAATCTAATTTACTACCGGAATCCAGTCATTTTTCCCGAAAAATTGATAATAGATAATTCCTATTATAAATTTTTCAAAAACTATTATTCACTTTTTCAATCAAAGAAGAGGATTTTTAAAGATTAATTATAAGTTAAAAATTCTTTATATCCTTGTGTTGATGGTTGAATTTCCCTTCCTAATTCTTCTTATTAATAAAGATATCACTATTATTAATGATTATTGGTTTGATTCCTTTTCTTTTTAAAATATATCCTTTTAGATTTTTCTAAAGGTTCTTCTACTAGAGCCCAATTAATTTTGTATTTTAAAATCATTTTTAAAAGATGATTTAGATTACTTTGTTAACCTTTTACAAATTACTTAAAATAATAAACCTATTTCCTTTTTAAGTTTTTATTATTAAACCTATTCATATTATAAAATAATTTGATTCAAGATCAAATTAATAATAAAAATTGTCAAATCATTTTTCTTAAAGAAGAGTTTAATTATATTACTATAAGTAATAGATTAAATAATTTTAAACTTTATCGCAAGATAAAAATCAATTTTTAAAAAGTAAAAATAAAAATTTTCCAATGAAATTTGTAATAATGTTATTTTCCTAACAATCTTTTGAGATAAAAAGAAACATATAGCTTTATTTCCTATGAAGATGATTTTAATGAGAATAAAAATCTTAATAAATTCAGATGATGTTTATGAACATGTTATTCAACATAATAATGGTAGTCTTAATAATTATAGTATTAAAAAATGAAACGGGTTGATAGACTTCCTTTATTACAAAAGAAGGATTATAACTCCTTTTTTCAATAATTCTTCTTCGAAAAGGTATTTATGTTAATAAACATTTTTCGTCATCGCATGAAAGAGATAGTTCCTCGCTTAGTTATTAATTACAAACCTCTTAATAAGGTTTTTTGAAAAATGGATTTTTTTATCCTATTCCTAATAAAAAAATCTTTACTCTTTTGATTCTTATTAGTCAATTTTACTTATTTTCAAAAATTTGATTTAAAATCTCTTTTTAGATAGTACAAATTCATTAATCAACCCCGATAGGGTATTTGGAAAAATAAATTTTTTTATGTACCATTTGGTCATTATGAATGGATCTTAGAAAGGATTTTTGGGCCATTAAAAATGTTCATTCCGTTTTTCAAGGAATAAATTTTTCTAATGAACTCAAATTTAAAAAACCACAATTTTAATCCTTTATAGTGATTTTATTATTATTTATAATCATAACATATTGTATTTTCTAAAGATATTGAAATACATTTTAAAACATCTTGATATGTTTAAAAATTATAAAGGTCATTAAAAAAATGGTATTGTTATCTCAAAAACCTAAAATGGTTTTATTCCTTGATATTAAAAAAATAAAATTTCTTGGTCATATTATTGATAAAGGAAAAATTATTCCAATTCAAAGAAGTATTGAATTTGGTAATAATTCTCGATATTAAATCGATAAAACTCCGCCATAAAAGATTTGGAAAACCTTAATTACGAGTTTTATAAACTTATGTCTTCTTATATTGAGAATCTTATTGAAGATTCCGCTTATTTTGAACAATTTCATGATTCTTTTAAGAATGAAGAATCCTTCTTTCTGGAATGATGATCATACTAAGGTGAATTGGAAAGATAAAAGATAAGGTTAAAAATATTCCTTGTTTAAATATTTAGTCCATGAATCCCTCAAAATGGGAAAAAAATTGTTGAAAACCGATGCCCTTCGCTATTTTTTGGTATGGAGGTATTGAAACAAATTAAATCCTCGATAATAAAAATATTGATTATATCATTAGATTTTATTACCATAAATGGAATAATAGTGGTAAAATTATTCTTATAATCGCTAAAGAAATTTTGCATTGATAGTGTATTGTTAAATGTGTCCTTAAAAAAACTTTTCAACTTTCCTGATTTATATAATTATAAATTTAGTTTGTGTTGAAACCGTTGTATTCCTAATCAACTTTTTATGCTTTAAGACATCAAAGATTTTGAACATTATTGGTTTCTAAAAAATGTTTCCTTTGATGGCAAAAATCGTTACAAGTATTATAATAGTAAACCTATTATTTTGATTTTGAAATTCTTAATTTATAAGATCAAATTAATGATAAAAATCTTCCATTTTTCTTTTAAAGAAGTGAATTTAATTTATTACTATAAAATGTGATTAAATAATTCTAAACCCGAATTGAAATTTGTAATGATTTTCCTAATGCTTTTTGGGATAGAAAGAAAAACATATAGTTTCTCTTCCCTATGAAGATGATTTTAAAGAGAATAAAATTCCTCCCGATGAACTATAAGTTAAAAAGGAAATATCTTCCTTATTACAAAAAAAGATATAACTTAAATCTCGGTCTCAGAATATTTAAGAAAATTAAAACGTTAGTTATTAATTACAAACCTCTTAAAAGGTTTTAAAATGAGACATTCCTAATAAAAAGGATCTTCTTGACGGATTAGATTCAAGAATTTTTCTCTAAATTTGATTTAAAATCGACAAAAGGCAAAAAATTCGACCAATCAACCCGAGGACAATTTTCATGTACCATTTGGTCAAGAATCATATTCTTCAATTTATGAATGACAAAAGAATTTTATTATTGTTTATATTGATGACATTCTAAGAAAAGATATTAAATACATTTTAAACATCTTGATATATTTATAAAATTTGAAAATGGTCTTGTCAATTCAAAGAAAATGGTTTTATTCCGTCCCCAAAAATAATTCTTGGTCATGGAAAAATATTTTCCAAATTCAAATGAATTTACAAAGAATAAATTCCTCGATATTATAAGTTAATAAAACCTAAATTTTATAAAAAGATTCTTAAAGATTTATTTCCTTATATTGAGAATCCCAGATTCACTATTTTATATGATAGACTTTAAGGAATGATGATCATATTCAGTCAGATTTGAAAAGAAGAGTAAATTCTTGTCAATTAATCCTCTTGTTGAAATTTATTAAAACAAATTAATCCCAAAGATTATTTCCATCCAAGAAATGGGGATAATAGTCACCTTTTCAATCGCTAAAGAAAACCAATGATGTCACACATACCATTTTACTAATACAATTATCGGGATTATTTTCAAAGTTTTTATAAAATGTTGTTTGCCCGAAATGAATTTAATAAATAGGATTTTCCGATTTAACCCCGATCCCAAAACCCCATGATGATTTATGAAATGTTTGAGGAAGGAATCCTTATTCCTTTATAGATGAAGGGGATAAAGGCCATCCTCCCATTATACAACATGGGAAGAAATCCAACTAGAATATTTCGAAGTAGCTCTTCTTCAAAAGGAGACAATGTACAAAAAGGAGTTTCAAGAATTCCAAAGGGGAAAAAATCACCAATAGGGACAATTCCTCAAAAATCGGATAAGAATCATATTCTTCAATTCACAAAAAAGAATATAAATTCTTTGAAAACTAAGAATCAAGACTAAGATAGAAATGATGAGAATTCAAAGACCCTAAGATTCTTATGGAAAAACCAAATTCAAATTGAATGTTGGAGACTTAAAATCAAGGCTCAAAAGATGTGTTTGAATTCAACAATGAAGACCTTTATTATCAAAAAGATTATTTCCATCCAAGAATTCATTCACCTTTTCAAAAAAGATGACCAATGATGTCATATACCATTTAAATACAATATCCTCCATGGGATTACACAAAGTTTTATAAAATGTTGTTGTTGGGAAATAATTTAATAAAGAGGATTTTGATTAGATCCCAAAACCCCGAATCCATGTTCGGATAAATCTTGGATGTATTGGACCAACGAGGAAGACAACCAAAAAAGTCATAAAACTTGTTGTGTTGTGGATTTGAACGAGATTCTTCCAATTATTATAAATCCACACTATAAATACAAGATCTTCCATCAAATTAAGTATGGATTTGAATGAGATTATGCAAATCCAAAAATGCCAAATTAAGTGTGGAGCCACAGAGCGTTATAGTCAAAGCATTCCCACCTAGAACACAAGTCCGTAGACATACAAATATATTCAAAGAGTGTTCTAAACCCAACCTAAGCTAACCACGATGATTATGCTTTTTTCCCAACCTTTTCATTGAGGCTAAACCATTGTAAGGGAAAATTCACCATAGTTGGAGACAACACCAAACCCAAACCCCATTTCAAGAGATAAGTAGTGGTTTTGTTATCCCGAGTGGGTGATAAGTCCCGGTTCAGGCGAGCCCGAGAGGGTTAAGTCCAATTTGAGTTAGTAAACTACGAGGTTTTTTTTAAACCACGAAAAGCTCAGGGCGAAGTTGAAAAAACTACGAAAAAAGCTCACAAGTGTTTGAAGAATTTCTTTGAGGGATGTTTGAGTCTCCTCCACTATACATTGTTGTGTTGTTTATCGCTTTATGTTCTTATCTTGTCATAATTGATTATAAGCAAGACACAACACATGAGCTCAAAAAAGAAAAAATTGAAATCACCATTCCTTCACCCCCATTATGTTTAATTTTCATGAATTGTGTAATTTCAATTGTCCTTTTTTTTGTATTTGGTGTTCTATCGATTTCAATTGTTCGGGCTTTTTTTTTTTTGGCCGTGAAAAATGAAAAAAATATTCATATTGATTCTTTGGGTTGTTCTCCAATTCAATCTTTGGTCTGCGGCTTTCGCTCCAATTGAATTTGAATCTATGCCTCCTTGTTTCTTATGAAAGTACAAATGAGAACGAAAGTGATTGCCAAGCTTCTTCTATTATCCTGCTCGCATTGAAGGTCGATAAATGCCCTCGAGTTTTTCTCTCGTTCTTGCTAATTTTTGTCTCACCATGTCACTTTCGGTTTGAGGTCACAACTCTTTTTGCGCCTTCAAACTTCTATTGAACATTAGGTTGATAGTAAATTGTTGAATGCCCTAATTGTTGAGTGCCCCAATGCTTGATTGCCTTATTTTTTATCAACTCTAATTATTGAATTATTAACCCCAATTATTTTATGGAGTTGGGGGAAATAGGGACCATGATATTATAAGCTCAGGTGCGTATTTGTGCAAATATATTATTTGAGTGACCAATGGGTTTGAGTCAATGAGTTATATTATTTGTCTTCTTGATTTTAACTGAATTAATCTTATACATGTTTGAACTTCAAAATCCGCCATATTATTTGTACAATTAATCTAGTTATTTTTATGATTGTTTGTTTTTTTCATTCTAAAGATGGGTTCCCTTTAGGTAATTATTCAAGATTTCAAATTAAAAATTGTAAATTCTATGATATCAGAAGCTTTCTTTATCAGGAATGTTGGGATTAGAAGATGATTCTCAATACTTGTAGGTTAAGTGTCACAAATGAAACTATGTAAACATCTTTTTTTTTTTTTTCAGTTTGAAACTATATATATCATGTTGTATGTATTGGTGTATGTTTTTCCGCTTTTAGATCATGTCTCGTTTGCCATATCCCTGAGATTATGGAGATGATGATGGATATTCTGATGGAGATCATGGCGCATATGATCATGGTGCATATGATCGACAACATCCTGATGACTTGAGAGAGTGTGACACTGATGCTCTCACCACCACTAGCAGCTCTGGGGAGAAGCGCACTCGGGGTATAGTCACCATGTCATCTATTAAGAGAGCTCGTAGCAAGGGGAAAACACTTCAGGTAATTTTATTACAATTAAAATGATTTAAAAATCGATAAATAAATTGATTGATCGTTGAACCTAATTAAATACTATGTTATTGCAGTTATCGTTCAATGAGTTTGGACAGGCAATAGGAAAAGAGAGTGAGTCGTTGTCCTTCTACATTGAGCCGCAATGAGCGAGCGTGATCCTATCGTCTTTGCCAACCAAGGATCGGGCGTAATTTCAAACCCGACTTTTGAAGGAAAGATTATGAGACGAACTTACGGTATGTTAATTATATATTTATTGAAAGTTGTAGTATGACCCTTAAATTTACTAAATTGTTATGTTATATGCGTATAGACTACATTTAGAAGTCTTGACCACACAAAGAAGAAGCAAATATTGTCGCAAGCTGGAGTAATGGCCAAGAATTTTTGGACTTGGTTGAGAAGTAACACACGAGATCCGGAAACTGGTCTTTACTCGGCTAGTCCGCCTCCGGCGTATCAGAATAGCCCTATGGTGGCTCCATACTGGGAGGAGTTTGTGAGCAGAGCTATGGAGGATGATTTCCAGGTAAAATTGATCAATGTCATTTCCTCAATTTCTAATGCCCTAAGTTTTTCAGTGTTTATCATATTTCTATTATACTGTAGAATCGAAGTAATAAAAATCGCGATCAAGCCAAGTCGATGGAGGCGCGATATCATGGATCGAACAAAGGTTATGCACGAATAAGAGAAAATATGGTGAGATCAAAATCCTAACTTTTAATTATTTTTTATATATTCACTTTTAATATATCTAATAAAGGGACACATTCATCACTATCGTAGAAAGAAGAAAAAAAAAAAAAAAAAAATTGGAGAGAGTGAGCTTTATTGTTACCCATTTTGACTTATTTCAGACAACCAGAAAGGGTCGAGACGGGAATATTCACTATCCCAGTGCACAACGCATCATCGAAGAAGTGGTAATCTATCCATTAATTTATCTTTCAATTACAAACTATTATTTATAAACAAATAATTAAATAATAATATTTTGTTTTTGTGATTCAGGAGCGTCTATCTCAGACCATGACGCCTGATGACATCCGCATGTTCGGCCCTGATGATCTGTTTGGACGGGCTATGGGTCGCCAGGAGCATCCCGGCCGCTTACGGAGTGTCGGATATGGCGTGACGAAGACATCTTTAGCAATGGCACCTGGTCTTCAAGCCATGAATATGGTGGGTATACTAACGGAACAGGTTGCCAAGTTGTCTAAAGATGTGGAACGTTTGAGGTCCGAGAGAAGAACGAGCCACGGAATGTCGTCGAGTGGAGCAAGTTGTGAACATAGTGTCGCTAATGCTATGTTTTCAGCTAACCCTAGGGACAACTTTATTGAGGCACTTCAAAATATCTCTCAGGTATCAGATATGCATGTCTCACATTTGTTTTAATTAAAGACTAGTGTATTAAAATTTTCTAACTAAATATCTTATTCGAACAGCCAACGACCTTTTGCTACCTTTATTTGGAGGATCCCGATCGGTTGGTGGCCACAGAAACGTTACACAGCTCCCATGGAATGATTCATGGTCATCCCATCACTCCTGGTTTCGTGAGGGTCACACTCGATGTACCCATAATCGGACAAGAGAATTCAGCGGTGCCAAAACCAATCGATGAAGCCGTCACAGTCGGAACAGCTGTCGGGTACTTCATCGAATGGCCGAGCAACTTGGTCTCTAGCACCATGAGGGTAAAATATATGTTATTAAAGTTCATTATCTTATTTGTGGTTCTAAATAATATTGCAAATTAATTGTAAAATCTGTCGACACCACAAATGCCTCGGAAGAAATCACCACAAAAGGCTAAAGAGAAATCGAGGGTGTCGAGAGAGCGATCGGAGGGGAGAACGAGGACTCCATCAAGCTCGGACTTGGTTATCCCATGACTGGAGACTTAGATCACGATGATCATGTACAGTCTAGGGTGCACCGGATGGTATCGTCTAATGCTTTCGAGATCGTCACAATTCCCATGCTTGCTCACTTTCATCAGAATACTTTCCAAGAATTAAATCGGTGAGAACATGTGTCTTAAGTCTTGAATGACGAGTGGTTGAGTGCAACCACCATAGCCCTTTACCTCGGTATGTGTTTACTAATTCTCAATATTCACTTTCAGATAGTTTAATTTTCTTTTTAAATATTAATTAGCGTATATATGTTGGTTAAAGATATTTGGGTGAGGTATATCTCTCCAGAGATAACCGAGCAAGTGGAATGTACTCCTTCGTCTCCCCCCAAGTGTCTTGCATAATGGGTGATAGGGTACAGACCATGGATGTGTTAGTTAATCATATCTTTGAATCAAACCGGGAAATGATCATCTCATTTTTTGCCAACAAATGTGGGGTGAGTGATAAACATTTCGTTAAAATTTGTATTTATGTTTATAATATTTGCACATATATATGCTAAATTTGCGCTTAATTTTAATATTCTCAATATAATATAGGAACCATTGGGTCTTTGGTCGCCATACACATGAATACATTAAGTGTGTATTTTATGGACCCACTTTCGGGATGAAGTTTATTCAAATCATACGATCTCGTTTCATATATGGAAGCGTAAGTTCATTTTTAATATTCTATACAATGATTTGTTTTACTTTTAAAATTATGCATATTTAATCTATTTTTAATTTTTAATTATAATAATAATAGTGTGATGACGATGTATCGAGTCGCCCTTGAGTCAAGGTTCAAGATCTAAGTTAAATAAAGTGAACCGGATTAACATTAAGGTAAATTTAATTTAGTAAATTATCAAACTAATAGAAAGAAATCATAATTGTAATACGTGATTATAATTGTTAATCAACGTTTAGAAGCAAATCAGATAATGATCATTGTGGACATTTTGTGTGTTGCTTTATTGAAGATATAATCCGCGCTTCTCTAACGAACATTCCTCTCAATGTAAGTCAATTTATCGATTTATTTAAATTATTATTGATTGAATAAAAATTCATACTATATTGATTGATTCGTTGTTTTGCGGTTTGTCTATGAACGTGAGCTCAAGTCTTACTCTAAGAAAAGATCGAGAAAAATGGAAAAACGATTGGATGGGGTACCTTTTACAATCAATTTTATATTCATACGATATTTTGTGACGCGTTGTTTGAAATATTGGTAGCATGTAATTAAATTATATATTTGTGATGATATATATTTTATATTTTTGGTGTATTGGACGTATGTTTATGATTGTATATTTATTTATTTCATGATGTGTATGTTTATTAATTTATTTGATGTTTTGGTATATATATATGTGGTTTATGGTTTTATTATAGGATTTTTTGGTTTATGGTATATGGTTTGGGCGATATATAAGTTTTGGTTTATAATTTTATTATAGGATTTTTAAAATATAAATTAATAATTAAAAAAAAAAAATTGGACAGCGGTTAATAACCGTTGTCTATGTAACATAATAAACGAAATTTAAAAAAAAAATTAACTTAGACAGCGGTTGATAACTGCTGTCCAAGCACACTCTTGCAAAGCGGTTGAAAACCGTTTGTCCCAAATCTTGATTTCTTGGACAACGGTTTTTATCAATTGTCCAAGCTTGGATATTTATTATTTGAGAAGCGGTTATAACCGCTCTCCAAGGTCATTTTTCACAGTTGTCCAAGCCCAAATGTGTATTAGTGAACTCTTCTCAAAGTGTTAAAGCGTTAATGCTCAAATTATACTCTATCTCACTGTGAGACGGTCTCACGCAATTGTGCCTCAATATAATTTGAGTGTGACACTTAACACTTTGAAAAGAGTGAACGTTGATTTGTGTTAATTTGTACCACGTCACCAGCGTTGCATACGAGTTTTTATGAATAAGGGGTAGTTCAAAACCTAGTTGATCACCTTTTGGGTTCCAAAAGCTTTTTACACGAAATCGACATCTCGTCTTCTTAACAAAGAGATCAACGTACAGAAAGATTGAAATCAATAATGTAGGGATTTTTGCTGGCTATGTTACAATAAAATATCTAAAAAGTAAGAAAATAAACATAAGACAAATTAAATGTGTGCTTGAAATTGCAATGGGTTGTTTTAAAGGGGCTTTCCTTTCAGGCCCATTACCACTAACATAGCTTTCCCAAAATAAATGAAGGCAGGCCCAGAGTTAGTTAGATATGGGCCAAGTACTTGCAAATGCACACCCAAATTAGCAGTCTAGTAACATTTTTTTTTCCTTTTCTTTAAAAAATGAGAATAAAATAATTACCTACGGAATTTTATGTAGAGAATTTTTTATTTCAGAATAGAATTAGTTTATTACCTTTTATTTCAATTATGGTATAATTCCCTTTGATAAATTAAGAAAAGAAAAGGGAAATTAATTCGATCAAGAACTTAGTAAAAATGGGTATCGACTATGGACTAATAACTAACAAGACAACTTGTAAACCCAATTAATTCCAAAAGGAGAAAAACAATAGTTAGATAAGGAAACAAAAGTTTCAATCTATAATCTCTATAATGCAAAACTTCTATAAGATGATGTGTCAAGTAATATAATGATGTGGCAATGATGTGGCAAAATCATATTCTTCTATTTCAAATCTCTCTAATCTCATTCATTTAATGTGTTGTTTTAATCTCAGCCGTTGATTTGTCTTCCATTTTCTATAAATTGTGATATCTCTTATTCATTTTTCTCCATCCATCCATTTTCTTTTATTTTATTTTTTCATGTTTGTTTGTTTGTTTGTTTTTTTATATTGTCTTCTTTAACAATTTTATGTTCAATTTTATTTGTTATGTTTTGCAGGTTCTTATTATCATATAATGCTTGAAGAATGTTTTGTAGGTTTTTATAATTTTAGTCGTCTTTTATGTAGAATTGTCTACTTACGATCTCTTCAGTGGATTAAGGTAACAATTATACATTCTTCATGCGAAAATATTAGTTTTTTCAATTATTTTCCGATGTTTCTTTCAGTCTCCTCCATTATTTTTAATATTATTTTTTATTTAATCAACAAATTTGCAGAATATGATTGAGGATTTTCATTGCAAGTGAATTGTTTGGATAGTTGAAGACTTCATCTATAAAGACGATTTCATTGTTTAAGTTTCGAAAGAGTATTAATATATTTATTTTTTTATCTTGGAGAATATTGCTTTTGGAGAACGGATTATACGAAATGAATTCTACAATGAAGTGGATGACATATTATCAAGTTTTGTTTAATGTTTATATTTTTTGCATATTCTATTGTAACAAATGTTCGTCTCTTAAATTATTATTTCATCGGATATGATCCTATTTTTTTCTATTGTAACAGGGTTTCATCTCTTCAATGATTATTTCTTTGAATATGATTCGAATATTGGCATAGTCAATTCATTTGTCCATGAATCTTTTTTGATAAATTCCATTATTCTATTTAATGACTTTGTCTATCTAACTATTTCAGTATTTTGTTGATTCAAAATTTCAATTTATTAAATTTACCCCACAATTAAAACAAGCAATGTGTGTACACTTAAAATAATATATTAATTAATAATTTAATGCATTAACTACAGAATCATGTGTATATTTTCATTTTAAGTTTTACTTTATACACATGTTATTACTTATTATACATTAATATCAAATTATTAATCAATGGATATATCTTCATTTAAATGATCAAACCGTACATACAAAATTAATCCTTAACAAATTTTTCTAAAATTTTGTTAATTTTAATATAGAAATTATTGATTGCGTTGACAAAATTGATTCAAAACAATAAAAGTTACATAAATATTATTAATATAATCTTTAATTTAAATCAATCTAATTCAACTAATTTGAGATTGTAATTGTAGGTTTTAGATATGTAAATTTCTGTAATTTTTCAATTTTTGATATGTAAGAATTTTAAATATGTAAATTTCAAATTTTTTTTTCAATTTTTGCTATGAAATATTCAAGTTGTAACATTTTTTTACATAAAGATGAACAAGTTGCAAATGTGAAGGATTGATTTGAATCAAATTAAAAGTCTAAGAAAGAGAAAGTGACTCAAGTTGGGTTTAAGAATGACTGATACCACTTTTTGCAGGCACAATGCACATAGGGAGTGGTGCAATTTCAATTTTTACTTTTTCTCTTTGCTTTGTAATCTGAAACGAAAACTTAAGGGCAATGTAGTAAATTAACAATTGTCTTAAAGACCTACTAGTAATTATTTTAAAAGGTAAGACCTAAGAGTAATTTAGTACACCAAAATGGACCTAATAGTACTTCACTCTTAAATCATACCATTATTGGTGAAAGGTTGTTTGAAATTTAATCAATATACTTGATTTTGTTTTTTATAATATAAACTAAATATTGAGGCAGCAAAATTGTATTATGAGGACTCCAATAAATTGGCCCTCGTGATTAATTATCACTTGAATGGGTAAAGTTATTTATTCTGTGCGTTATTCATTCATTTTATAAAAATATAAAGTATATTTTTTGTGTAAAAAATATAAAGTACAATTACAAAAAATGTAAAAAATTGTTGTTCATTTCCACACATGATGTAGAATTATTGTAAGCAATCATTACAATAACTTAAAGAATATATATATATATATATATATATATATATATATATATATATATTCTTATTGTTCTCTTCACAATCACAAGCTTCCTTAGTTGTTTGAGTTTTGAGTTTGGTCTCTGTTCATCAGATAATATTTTTGCAAACCTACGTTATGAAACAATCAAAATAAAAAATTATTAAATAGAAAACACTTAAAATAATATAATAAATTTTCTAATTATTAAAAAAGAAGTAAAATACTTAATCAAAGCATCCTGATTTTTTCCTCCATTAGGAATAGGCTCAGAATTTCCTGTCTGCGGATTAACTCTACAAACCGGACCCTTCAACAAATTTCCTCCAATTTTGACAAGTTCATCCATATTCTCCTTCGTCGTAACATCCACTGAAGCACTTGTCCCTGTTAATGTATCATCCTGTAATTAAATCAACAAATAAACAATTAATTTTATTAAATAATAATAAAATAAACGCAAATTCACCTACGAACAAGTTTCATAGTATGAAATTAGCTTCATTCAGTATTATTCAAAAATATCACTAGTTTATAATTAAGTATAGTGGTATTATTGAATGAATATGTTATGATATTACTAACAAGTCTAAAAACTGAAATTAAAGAATTGTGGATATTTACTTGAATACGGAGGTAATTATCTTGGGAGCGCAGGGCCTGGAAAGTTACTGAGATGAAATAATCGACCATATCTTTACTAGCTTGGTTAAACACGTCAATTATGGGTGTCGAATTGCCGTTAATTATCCAACTAATTACGCCCCATTTGGATACCGTTTCTGCGCTAAATTTTTGTTCTTGTTTAGCGGAACCGGTGCCCAGTGAGATCACCAGAAATTTACCATAATCAAGTGGTTGAATTGGGAAGAAGTAGGGGTTGTTTTTGAATATTTCTTTTGTTACTTCTCTAACTGCAACTAATGCCTGAAATAAAATTCAAACTAAATTTAGTCATTTGACTTTTGAGTTAATAAAAAGAAAGAAATAATTATTGTGGGTACAAAATGTTGAATCAAGTTATTAATAATATTTTTTTTTTAGATTTACTAATAAATACAAAATAATTGCATATATGGGTCGAAGTTTCACAAAATGTGCAAATATACCTGCTTATGTGCAAATCTTTTTGTACCTATGTATATACCTATTAGTAAGTTTTGAGTTGTCAATTGTAGTTATCAATTGGACACCCATATAAAAAATCGAAAAAAATCATAGTGTAATTTAGGCCGTATTCAAATTTAATCTTTTGTAGTTTTAATTTTTTTTTTTTATCATTTTGGATCAAAATTTGAAAAAGTAAAAAAATGCATGACCAAAAAACCACACCACAATGAAAAAGTAAAAATATAAAGATGACTAAAATTGGACAAGAGTTAAATCAAGGATTCATGATATTAAATGTTTGAAGTCTAATATTTTTTTAAAAGAGAATTTAACTATGTGAGCTGATTAATTACCGGGTTGTTTGCAACTACACCACCGTCAACGAGATTGAAATCCACAGATTTGCCGGAATCATCGGCGTTCTTGAAAGAATGGGCTGGAAAATAGGTCGGCGCAGCGGAGGTGCCGATGCATATGTCTGATAATAGGGCGTTCATATAACCCAGATTTTTTACCTGAGATCAAATTAATATTTATCTTTTTATTAAAATATTATCAAATATCTTAAATGACTTTAATTATAATTAGAACGCACCAAGTACATTAAATCTTTAAACATCTAAATATGAATAAAAAAATTCCTTCAAAAATTATATCACTAGTTCACTACTACGGTAATTAATATATTTGAAAAAGATTAAGTTAATATGGAATATTATCTTCTTCGTAAACACTTTACATTTCATGAATCTTGTTTCGGTTAAAACTAGAACCCGAAAACTTTCTACCTGTCTAAAAAAACCTATATATCTAGTACCATGTCAATTAATCTTTTCAAGAAAACATATGAAAACTTAAAGGCCGGCCATAGATATTCCACAAAGCTCATTATTCTTGCAGTAATCAAGATACAAGATTTACTCCTTCACAATTCAACCCCACAAAATACTCACACACACGCAGGAGAGAGATACAAATTACCTCGAAGGAGGAAAAAATAGTTGGCTGCATATTTTTGATATCAAATGTTGGAATGACAAGATTGGTCAACGCATTATCCAATCGAGTCTGCCCTAAATTATCCCTTATCAGCTTTTGCAGATACTTCCCATTGTACTTTGGCCCTCCTAATTGGCTAATTTTGCTTCCAATCGATCCAAGTAAATTACCCCTGCACCATTTTAAATATATTTAAAAATCAAACACATCAAGAATATTTTTCCAAAAATTAAATGAAGTAATATTGAATATACATGCACCCCATCATTTGTGGAAATATTTGAGGCCCATTTTTGATGTAAAATGGAGTAACATCTTTAGCAGCATATAATGGGCGAAAATTAGCGTCAGGCGCCGTCAACATGGCCGTCATAAGTCCACCTGTGCTTGTTCCGGTGATTACATCAAAATAATCCGCGATTCGTGCATCTTCCCCGTCCAGTTTCTGGCCCATCATTGCAAAAAAATTGTTAACCATAATAATATATAATTCATGCAACATTTAAAACATTAATTAAATTTAATTACCTGTAGCTCGGATTCCAGAAATTCAAGAATTTTAGCAGGGATGATGCCTCGAATGCCACCTCCATCAATACTTAAAATAGTGATTAATCTTCCATTAACTGAAGGTAATATTTTTTTAGAAGAAGATGATGCCAAAAGTGTTTTAGATGCCATTTAATTTGATCGAGATATACAATTTAGAAAAAATGTAAATTAAGGTTAATCTATTTAGGTTTATTACAATGATCATGAAATGATCAAGTATTTAAAGAAATAATCTGCAGGCTGCTGGTAGTATACTAATTTGAAAGTCTCTAATAACTTCATGGCTGCCACGCATCCTTGAAAATTTGAAATTTCCTTTAATTAATTAAGTATTGTTAGTAGTTTGATCATGTGTATAGGCCTTGTTAATTAATTACATTTATTTTGATTGTGATTAATACTGACGACTGACAATGTTTCTTGGGGAACATGGTTTTCTATAGTTTATAATTTGCTTCATTTATATCCCGTAAATGTATTGGCAGATCAATTTTTATTTTTTTTTATCTACTTGGGTTTAATAATTAAGAGTTATTCAGCACGCCGGTACAACTTGTGATATGCATGCATTTTCTTGATCTGATCATATGACTCGAGATCGACATTGTGACCATACAAATATAAGGCCCGGCCCGAACCGTAGTACTGCAGCACATTATTATTCAAGCTTATAATCGCCAAAAAAGAAAAGAAAAAGACAACCATAGTGCAATAGGTGCAATTTTGACCAAAGGTTAACTACTGAATGTATAATGAGAAGTTTAGTTCATATGAAGAAAAATATTAATTCATACAAAAGAAAAACTAATTTATATGCTGAATAATATTATTAACATTTTTCAATATACGCTTATACTTTTCATCCTACAAATTAATACATTTCACCCTTTTTTTTTTCTATACGATCTGCGAAAGAAAGAAACCACTTAGTTGATTTTTTTTTTGTCAAAATTGAACATTGCATGATGCTACTGTGTACCAAAGTGTTACTATATATAATATATATCTATGTGCGTGTATGAGACCCTGCAGATATATATCTGTGTGTGCCACTGTGTGTGTTTGCAGTGTCCATAAATAATTAGTAATTGAATCAAGTTATAGTTCTTATATATTTTTACATTAATATAGATTATCTTCTTCCACTTCCACTAAATGTGTGTTTGCAATTTCTGAAAAGCTATGGACAAATACTTATTTTTTAAGCTGTTAGACTCAACTTTAAAAAAAAAATAAGTATTTCTCCTTTTTCAAAGAAGTTTGCAAATAGACACTAAATGAGCTTGAGCTAGAATTTAAGTTGAGCTTTTGATTTTATCAAATGTGTAAAAAGTTTTTCTTTGTTTTAATTTAATTTGATTTGCAATGTATGTAACTATAAAAGTTTCCACTATAGCTCCCGTAAAAATTAATCTACATTTGATGAACGCACCATTCTAATTTTTGTATATCGCGCTTAATAGAACTTGGAATGAGATCACTTATTCCATAATTGATATTCTATTTTATATTTCATAATTTGTATGGATGACACGTGGAATAATAAAAAATATCCAACGAACCACCATACTCTGGATCCATGTGTTAAAGACCCAGAAGGATGAAACACCAATAAAATACGAAAAGTGGAACAGGGGAATCGAATCGAGATAACTTACGTACGCGAGATACCTCTTGTTTGGTATTGCTATTTATAGTAAATCGTAACATCATATAAAAAAAAATAAAAAAATAAGGCGAGATATATACTTTGATTAAATTTAAGTCAAGGTTAAAGAATTTGTCAAGAATTAATAATGTGGTTTCAACATCACTTTCGAGATTAGGTTGCCACTTAGGCTAGTTCCATTTCTTGACACAAAGCCCCGCTTTGAGATGATCACGACAAGTAAATGGTTTCTTGTGTAGTAGATTCCAAAAAAAAATAAAAATGAAGAAAGATTGTCTCAAAAGTTGAAATATTAATACTAAACACGTATTCGATTATCAATTAATTATCATCATGGAATTTTCTTAGTATCATTTACTTGAATGAATGAATCTCAAATCTAGAAAATTCTTATAGGTATAAAAACATTGGTTAGTACACTGTAAACTGTACAGGGTATCCCGTATACCAATTCTTTCATTTATTTGAATGAAAATCTTTTACAGATCAATAAAATAAAAATTCGAGTTTATCGTGAATTTAGTTTTTTTAGTATGCATAAAAATTATGGTGGTTATGCACAAAAAAATTATTATTATTTAAAAAATATTTTATATTATTAAACAGTGAATTTTTTTGTGCATAACAATAATAATTTTTGCACATATATAACAATAATAATAATAGAGTTCATGTATAGACTTGATTCATAGAAGTGTTACTCAGACTAAATAATAACATCTTATTTATGAAGATTTCGGAGCTTTTCAATAATAACATGATATTGCTTTAAAAAAAAAATTAATAATAACATCAGGATATGTATAAGTTTTTTGTATGCATTTGTTTCTTCCATTTATATGAACATTTATTGAAAATTTAATCGTGTTAAGTGGGTCTCGAACCAAATTCGTTTTAAATAAATAAGTAAATAAGCAAATTCCACTTGCAATATCTAGAAAAAACATGTAATTGGGGAATTTATGCACCAAAAGGGATTTAGTTTTTTTTTAGTCCAGTATCTTTGCTTCGTTTTGAAATTAATCTCGATTTTTTTTTATTTTGATTCTGTAAGTTATTTAAAATGTTAAAATTTGTCATTTAACCTGCCGTAGCAAGTCACCAAATAGGTAACCGACAAGCAAAATACCGACCAAAAAAGTTCACCAATAGTCCGTTGGTAATCCATTAAAAAATTAAAATTTGTTATTTTTCCGTCGATAAAATACGAAAATCCTGTAGTGGTAATATATATAAAAAAAAAATTCACCTTGAATCCGAACTTACAAAAGTTTTTGTCTTTAAGATTCTAATTTTAAAAGAAGACTATTAAGAGTTGACATAACTAAATTAATTAACTAGTTTAATTGTCAATATCTGGGATATGTATATACTTAATTAAATTATCGGTGTGATAAACTCGATCGGTCCATTACATTCTGGTCAGATCTATGAGTATATATAAAAGTAAAATTGACTGTTCCCTCTTAAAAAATTGTAAAATGTGGTCATGAATATATACTTATCGATAGAAAATTTTGTTTAGTTGTGACGTTGGGGTAAAAAACATGTCGCAATAAATTAATAATATTGAATTTAGAATACCATGTTCCATATTAAAAACATTCAAAAATTCGTGAACATAATCAGATTCAAATAACAAGTGTTGTTAACTTGTCAACAAATTTTATATGCATCCTTAGATAGCATTTGCTAATTACTTTATCTGTGTATATTATTGTATAGCAAGTTGAAGTTTAGTTATCTTTAAAAAATAGACGAACAATTTCATCTTAAAAGAAGAAGTCCATTTCTTGCATGAATAAATTAAAATCTACGTTCAATTCTTATTTCAGTAGAGTATTCGACCGTCTAAAATAACACGTCTTTGTAAATATATTTATCCAACAACTAATAATTAATATCGGTTCAATTTTCTTGTTGATCGTGCAAAAAAGATTGTTCATGGTCTTTCTAATTGTTATATATTGTTCAATATTTCGGTTCAAACTTATTATAAACTATCCTGAGATTGTATCTACTAGTAATTATTACTCCCTTAGTATATGTGTTGCGAGTCGTTTTATATGAAGAATATTATGTGGCTAATTCGACGACAACTCACAAACAAAATATGTACGTGTAAAATATACTGTAAATAAGAGGAATTTGTTGACCCAGTTCGTCAAGAAATGACTACTCTGGGGGCGTTCCAAGCCAGGGATGTAGTATTGCGAGTTTTACACGTACAATACATGATACATCTCATGAAGATGAATCGCTATGGATGAAGATGATTTGGAGAGTTGGTATATGAGTGCAAGGGATTTTTATGTGTATGGATGAACTCTGGAATTTTCTAAACCTCACCCCTCTGGGAATTTTCTGAACCTTTTTCCTGAACCCGTCTCTTGTTCTTTTTTCTTCTATTTATAGTACTTTGACAAGCATGAGCTAGTTTGGCAAGCATGAGCTGGAGACTTCGGGCCATGCAAGAACTCATGTATTGCTGCCACGTTTCCAACTTCGTCTTCCTGGTTGATCTTTGCATTTGCTTGTCTATAAGGCACTCTTTTGGTCGTCCAAATCAATCTTTTGCTCGGCTGACTGCTTTGTTCGCCCCATTAAACCATATCAATTTTATGCCGTAATATTGTCCTCATCGAGCATGTCTGAGTTCTTCAGGTTGTTTGAGTCCTCAGGTTATCTGAGCATCGAGCATGTCTGGGCCCTCAGGTTGTCTGAACCCTCAGGATGTCTGAGCCTTCAGGATGTCTGAGCATCGAGCATACTGACCCCTCAGGTTGTCTGAGCCTTCAGGATGTCTGAGCCTTCAGGATGTCTGAGCATCGAGCATACTGACCCCTCAGGTTGTCTGAGCGTTCAAGATGTCTAAGCCTTCAGGATGTCTGAGCCTTCAGGATGTCTGAGCATCGAGCATACTGACCCCTCAGGTTGTCTGAGCCTTCAGGATGTCTGAACATCAAGCATACTGACCCTTCAGGTTGTCTGAACCTTCAGGATATCTGTGCATCGAGCATACTGACCCTGAGGTCACTTGACTAAGGCTATCTGATTTCTTCTTTCTGATCGATCGGTTTTGATCGGATCGATATCTTCGGATCATACCGCTTTGCTTCGGTCGGTCGGCAAACATACATGTTTGCTTTCGGTAAAATTTGGTTGAGCAACCTTGGTTGGTAAATGGCGAAATGGGCGAACAAAACTTACTTCATAAAGCGAGCATACTTTCGCATGGTTGACAAGTGATTTATTTGGCGAACAAACTTGTTTGTTAAATCAAGCCGCGGCACACTTATCCATTGAGCGTGGTTATTTTAATAATTGAATATTACACGTGTCCTCCGACGTGTTCGATTAATACTGAGTAATTATATCGAACACAACAATACCCCCCAGCCGGGTCGCTTTGTATTCATCATGGGGGCCCGACTGTTATAATTTGATTGGGCCGACGTGAACGTCGTTTTGACTTCTGTGCCGGATTTTCAAAATTAAACCCGGTATCTATAAATACCTTATTTTACCGCCTCAATCTCTTTCCCTTCTTTTCATCTTCTTGTCTTTGTCTTCGTACTCTTTTTCGTCTGAAACCTCCGGCAAGGGCATTATCATTTCGGTGAAGGATTTTATTCAGGTAACTGTTTCATCCCCTTTTTAATTCCGATTATGGCTTCTCGTTCAAATTTCTCTGCTTCAATAGAATCAGAATCAAATCGCCATAGTTCCTCCTCCCCCTTTTTCGGTACAATCTCTCGTATCGACGCTGATGTGTCAGAGATGAATGTCTCGGGATCAAGGTCTCGTTGGCAAGTTCGGCAACCGTTTGCCGTTCTTTCCTCCGATTTCGATGATGCCCTAAATGAATTAGATAGGGATTTAGCCCGTACCGATTTTTTGGATGATTCGGATGAAGATTCTTTGCCCCAACCCCAAATTAGGTCTAGGGTTGTTAATAGGGATGATGATAATGTGAGGGAGGAGATTTTGGTAGCTGAGAATATTCTTGAAGTCGAACAATGAGGGTTCGGACGATGAAACGTAACTGGGGTTCGATATCCCTGTTGGTCTTCCTCATAGCCCAACATATAGCGAGTATAATGCTCGTTATAATTTTGATTAGCCCGAACAACCTCATAGGACTAGGGTTGAGAATGAGTACCCGACAAGCAAAATTGCGAGCGTGATTGATGTTGATATGCTCGCTCAACTGTATAAGAATTATGAAACCCCAAAAGACGTGTTTTTCTGGGCGCCGGGTCCCGATGAGCGAAAGCATATCAACCTCCCCGAGGGTTGTGTTCTTTGTGAATTTAGATACGATGGAAGCGGTCTTGATTCCCACTCCATCCAAATTTATCACTTTCGTTTGCTCGTAGAATGGAACATTACCATTACGCAGCTGAAGCCAAATGGGTGGCACATGATTATGAGCTTCTTGACTTTGTTCGGCAAAACGAAGCCCGAATATTATCCCACAGCAGCTGAACTCTCACGCCTAGTGCATTTGACCCGTCCCAAGGGCGAACATGGATGGCTGTTCATGCAGGCAAATGCTAAGTGCAAGGTCATTGAGGATGTGCCGAACAAAATTAGTGATTGGAAGGAAAAATTCTGGTTCGTTGGGGGCGATTGGAAAATCCCGGCTTCTGGAAGCGAACCAGATGCTCGCTTAGACATCCCCACAGATTTTGGGGTTTACCGAAGTAAGTATTTTTGTGTCTTTTGCTCTTCAGCTTGAACTGATTTTAACTTATTCTCCATTTCAAGAATTCCAGCTGCGACGGACAAAGAGACCCACGACGGCTATTTTAGCAGCATCTGGCAAATAGATCTTGAGCCTCGCTCAGAACGATCTGTGAAGACTTTGAATACCGCCGAACAAAGGAAGAATGGAGGCTTGTACCCACCCATCATTTTAGCTTGCCGTCAATCCAGATGGTAAGGATTGTTTTTTTGCATTTGCATATGTGTTGTACTCTTTGTTCGCAACTTCTCTTTCCTTTATTAATGAATTGTTGTCTACAGCTTTCCCTGTCGTCACTGTTGTTGTGAGTACCTCCGAGCATACTGAGATGGCTCGAACAAAAAGGCCTCAAGAGCTTGCTCGAATTCAAGCCGAGCGGGATGCTCAGCAAGCAAATCGAGGGGAATCGAGCAGGGTGAGAAAGGCGAGCCGAGCAGCTGCGTCTGAACCTGGGGAGTCGAGCCAACCGAAGAGGACAACTCGTTCGGCCGAGCAGGGGGTGAGCGAACAGGCTCCGTCGCCAAAAAGACCAAGGAGGGAACCTGACGAGCAGGGGGCAAGCGACCAGGCTCAGACGAGCATCGATGCTGTTGGGGAGACCCCCACTGCCGAAGCGATCAGAATGGCCGCCTCCGTGGTCGGTCCGGTCGCGCAAATAGTCGAGATGGAGGTCGGTACATCTTCTCCACCTCCTCCAGGACCTCGGACTTGGACTCCTATGAACCCTCAACTCAGGTCTCCCGAGGATAAATCATTTTTGGGATGGGATCCTGCTCGGGCGAACATGTATGTTTGTTCGCCTATTGAATTATCTCTTTTTTCATTGATTTTGTTCGCTTTAATCACATTTGTTTGCTCGGGTGAACATGCAGGTTGAGCAGATTGGCGCCTCTGATGCCAGAATTGAAGAATTATTACTGCTCTCCGAGTGTTCGCAATGTCCCCGGCCTTCCCGAGCATGTACAGAAAGCTTGCGAGACCCCCATTCGAGCATGGACGACTGAGCTCGAAGAGGCCACCAAAGGTCCAACACCTTTGGAAACCATGCGACTTGGCCTAGTTCATCATGGTCAATCACTGGTTCTTCTTGAGAAGGTTTATGCCGAGTCCGCCAATCTTCATGCCAATTACTTAGCTCTTATCAGAAACTTTGAAGAAAAGGTGAATGAAATTTGAGCAGATATATGAGGATGAATTGAAGTTGGCTCAGGGGCAAATAAACTCAGCTCAGGCGGAAGCTCGCAAAGCTCAAGAGGATGTTCGCCAGGCTCGGGAAGATGCTCGCCAGGCGAAGGAGGAGCTAGGCCTTGCTCAGGAGGAGGTGGTCGGCATCAGGAGAGTTCAAGATGAGATGAATGTCGAAGCCAGAAACTCGGATCCGCATTGAGGCCGTGGAACGTGAGAAGGATTCGCTAGGCCAACAACTCCTTATTGCTGAAGAGACCAACACTCGTTTAGGTCTCGAAAATTCAAAGTTACACAGTGAGGAGTATGTTGATTCAATGTCGAACTTCTCTAACATATGTGCTTTTGCTGATGCCATCCGTTCTGCTCGACATACGCTTACTGCCGAACAACTTGCCCCGGTCATATCCCATTTTCAGAAGTACCTGATCGACAACCCGCCAGATCGCAACCTTCCCATATCTGATCTGAGCGATGTGTGCGACTTCTCCAATCTTCCTGAAGGGATCGAGATTGATGATCCTATATTGGACGAGGAAGATGGCTCGGATGCGGACATTGTTGATCAGTGCGCGAATCTAACGAGAGGGCCTCCCGAAACCGAGCAAAGTGCACTTCCTGGCGAAAGCGAATAGGCGACAATCTTTGGAGGAGCTATTTCTGAAGAGGCCGAACAGATGGGGCATGATTTGTTCGATACTTCACTTCCGCCCACCCCCAACAATGAATTTGTTCCTTAGTGTAATTTTTGCTTTTCTGGACAATTGTTGGGTAATTTTTGTCTTCTTCTTTCTTGCTTTAACAATTTCAATGTTGAATGGTAGAATTTGCTTATTGAACAATTTCCTCTAACCTGATCGTTGAGGATGAATGTTGTTGCTGATGAATGATTGATACTTGTGTTGCTCGATGTTTGCCTTGCTTTCTAGTTTATGCCTCTTTTCTTCTGAATGAATTCGAACATTGTGTTTGTCTATGTCCCCTCCTGACTTCTTTCGTTTTTTATTATCTTATTGAGGTGCAATCGGTTGATCGTCTTATTTAGCTGCGACCAGATGGGTTAAGCAACCCCCCTTTCTTGGTTCGCGATCGTCTTATTTAGGCGCGATCACTTCGTACTAGGGTCGTCTTATTTAGCTGCGACCCCGCACTCATCACTTTCGCTTTTTACTGGTATCTGTAAATCACGAGTCGTCTTTTTTGCATTGCGTACCCATTACTCGCTTTTTCTTTGCGGGTATCGAGAGTCTGGCCCGTTCGTCGGTGAACATAGACTTGACTCGTTAAATCGTCTTTGTTTGGATCGTCCGGCTTAGGTGCGACCTCGATGATAAAACTTCAACTAGAAAATCTTAACAAACAAAAATGTGTTTGCAACACATTGTATTCTATTACAACTTTTACATTTGAAGAAGACTATCTATTACACATAACTATAGACATTAGACTATGGTTTTGAATTTAAACCTTGTCTTGAGTAGACACGAGTTGGCCTCATCTCGTCCGCGGAATTGATGTTGACAAGCATGAAGCGGATCAGCCTGTCTACCCTTCTTTAAGTAACATGCTCAAGCAGCAGCAGCATAAGCGTTTGTCCCTCCCCGGACAAGTTGTGATTATCTTGAGCGGGCAGACATAACGTGTGGCGAAACCACGCCGCCGCCTTTTCGCCTATATCGCGAGCAAAATCCTCAGCTCGCACCATTTTGTCCCCTTCAGTAGATGCCTGAGCATCAACATCCGCATGTTTTTTCGAGCTGATACCACGACATCCCTCCCCTTCGGGGGAGATTTTGGGGATGCGTAGGGGACTAGTGATTTACTACTGCATAAGCAGTGAGCAACGTGGAGTGGCAACCATGACTCTGCCGAGCATCTTGAGTCCGTAACGAGCGTCAACCTGTGCTCGAAGTGTCATATGGGGTATAAAGCTCGTGATTAGGGCGGATGCTTTCGATTCAATGAATGATAATTTGAATCGAGTCTTTGGATACTTCGTCTGGAGGCATACTGAACCAACTTTCTTCCGATAACTGTAGTATTTTTTTTCTTTTTATCTATTTTTTCTCCACTTTCTTCAGCTATCAATATGCCTCTATTTATAGTACTATCCCAAACAGGTGCTGGCATAGCTAGTTGGTGCTGGCCTTCTTGCTTTGAATCCTCCTTTTGACATCTGTCCGCTTTGAATCCTCCTTTTAACATCTGTCCGGTCTTTTGCCAGCTCTTATTCAAGGATTGACACGTTCCTTTTTTGGTTGCCACCACTTCTCAACTTGTTTTGACACGTATCTTCTATCTTTCAATAGTGCTGGCCATAATTTTTTCTAGAAGATTTGTGTCGAACACGGTGTGTTCTTCCTTCAGGATTGTCCTGCTCGTCTTAGCTGAATGGCTGATTATGTTCGGCCAGTTATGCTCATTTCAGCTAAGTGGCTGATTATGTTCGGCCAGTCGTGCTCGTTTTCACTTTGAGTGGTGAGTGTGTAACCGATTATGCTCGTCATTACTGATAATATTTTTTCAAATTTGACGCATTCCACGAGTAGGACAATGGGACTCCATTCAGGTCTTCCAAATCATATGCCCCATTTAACAAACGTTCTGTAATTCTGAATGGACCTTCCCATGCTCGGCCGAACACACCACCGATACCCCGTTGCTCGTCTTTTAAAACCAAATCGCCCACATTGAACCCACTGTGTTCGGACTTTGGAGTTATAGAACTTTTCTGATCTCTTTTTGTACATGGCGTTCTTGAAATCAGCCTCCGTCCTTCTTTCTTCTAAAAGGTCTGCACTCAGGGCGAGCGCCTGATCATTGATGTGCTCTCCAAAAGTCATTGTCCGATGACTCGGAATCTTTATTTCTGCGGGTATAACGACTTCGCGCCCAAATGTCGAAAAAACGGGGTTTCCGCGATTGATGTTCGAAAGTTGTTCGATAGGCCCATAATATTTGAACAACTCTTGACCCATCCTCCCCCCTTGAATTATCAAGTCCGGCCTTGAGGGGTATGTGATGATTTTATTAACGGCCGACTTGTCCGCTTTGATTAGGGGATATCTGAGTTGAGTATTGCTTTTTATACCCCAAATGAAAGCACAATTTTGTCGGAATTCACTTCCATCGAACTGTTTGCCATTATCCATTACCAATGATTGGGGAAGCCCAAAACGACAAAGGATATTTTTCCAAACAAAGTTCCACATTCTTTGTTCGGTGATTTTAACAATAGCTTCGGCTTCCGCCCATTTAGTATAGTAATCAACGGCAACCACATCATATTTTACTCCCGATGATGTGCGGTGAGAAATGGGCCGATCAAATCGATTCCCCATTTAGCAAATGGCCATGGGCTATAAACCGCAATCGGTTCTTCTTGGTGGGCTATGAATAAATAAGTGGGGAATGTACACAGCACTTGTGACACGCCACATATCTGTGAATCTTCTTTTTTTTGAGGGTCGGCCAGTAATAACCTTATCTGATAATTTTATGTGCCAGGACGAGCCCACCTGTATGGTTTCCGCATACTCCGTCATGAATCTGCTCCAGAATTACATGATCCTCTTCAGGAGTAATACACTTCAATAGTGGAACTGAGAAACTTCTTTTGTATAAATGCTCGTCCAAGATAGTATAACGAGCAGATTGTAATCTGAGGGAGTATCTTGTGCCTTATTCTCAGGGAGAAGTCCTTTTTGTAAGTAATTCAAGATTGGAGTCATCCAGGTTTCTTGCTCGCCTGTCACATGGGCGATCACAACTCTGGGAATTGATGGCGAACAAGTTGTGACGACCACAATGTCCGTCGTGTTCGTCACTCCTTCTGCTGTTGCCAGGCGTGCCAAGGCATCAGCGAATGAATTACCCAATCGTGTTAATTGTTCTATGAAAACTTGTTCGAATTGTTCAAGCAACTCCTTTGCTAGTTGCTGATATTGTGCCATCTGTTCGCCTCGGGCCTCATACTCGCCTGTTACTTGGTACACGATTATCTGAGAATCGCTATAAATCATCAGCCTCTGAATTCCCATTGTCATAGCCATGTGTAACCCAAATGATCAAAGCTTCGTACTAAAACTTCATTATTTGTGGCTGGGAAATCAAATCGGATGGCTGTTGTGAAAGTTTGTCGAGTTGGGCTGATGAGAACCACGCCTGCTCCGGCTCTTGAACTTGTTGATGAGCTATCTACATGCATATGCCATGGTTGGTCGACAGCTCTTTCGGGCATTTGTGGATATGTCAACTCGACCAAAAAATCGGCCATAGCTTTGGCCGCTTCATTCTTCGTTCGGCGGCGAAACGTAATGCCAAATTGGCCTAACTCCACCGCCCACTTGAGTAATCTGCCCGCAGTGTCTGGACGGTGGAGGACTTGTCGCAATGTGAATGTGGTTAGTACCTCGACTGAGTGATCGAAAAAGTATGGTCGCAGTTTTCGAACACTCATAACGAGAGCATATGCTAATTTTTCCAGTGGAGGGTACCGGAAGCTCGCTCTTCTTTGAGCACCGCTTACATAGTAAATGGGCAAGTGTGTCGTCCCCTCAGCCCGAACGAGCACAACGCTAATTGCATGTTCGGATGCAGCAAGATACAGATAAAGTTGTTCGCCTGGAACAGGCTTAGACAATGTTTGAGTATCTACAAGGTACTGCTTTAATGACTCGAATGCATTTTGGCAATGTTATGTCCACTGGAATTTCCCTTTCTTTAATGCATCAAAGAAAGGTTTGCATTTGTCCCCAGTTCGTGATATAAACCGGCTTACGGAAGCCAAACTTCCAATTAACTTTTGGACCTCTTTCACACTCCTGGGGGCCTGCATGTCGAGCATAGCTTGAATCTTTGATGGGTTCGCTTCAATCCCCCGTTGACTGACCATATGTCCTAGAAATTTTCCTGAGTGAACCCCAAAGCTGCATTTTTTTTTCGGATTTAGCTTCATGTTGTACTCCCTGAGAATATCAAACGTTTGTGCGAGGTGGGTGATGTGGTCTTCCTTGTGTTCGCTTTTTACCACAATGTCGTCAATATACACCTCAACTGTTCGGCCGATGTGCTCGTCGAACATTTTGTTCACTGTCGTTGATATGTTGCTCGAGCATTCTTTAATCCGAATGGCATGCGTTGCCAACAATACATATTCTTTTCGCTGCAGAATGTCGTATTCTTTTGATCGTCCGGATGCATGGGTATTTGGTGATAGCCAGCAAAAGCATCCACGAAGGTCATGAGCTCATGCCCTGCTGTATTATCGACCAAATAATCGATATTGTGGCATCGGGAAATTATCTTTCGAGCATGCCTTGTTTAAATCAGTGAAATCAATACATAGTCTCCAAGTTCCATTGGACTTGCGGACGAGCACAGGGTTCGCAAGCCATCTTGGGCATTTTACTTCTCGAATCAGTTTATTGTCGAGCAACTTTTTGATTTCACTATTCATAGCCGCATACTTTTCCGGACTGAACTTTCTGCGATTCTGGATTACTGGAGTTTGAGTTGGATCAAGGTTGAGGGAGTGACATGCATGTTTAGGATCTATGCCAACCATGTCCTCGTGCGACCAAGCGAACACATCCAGATTTGCTTGAAGATATGCGATCATTTCTGTTCGGAATGGTTCCGGTAATTCTGAACCAATGAACACTTCTAATTCTGGTCTGTTCGGGTCAATATTGACAGACTTCAGTTGTTCGACAGGTGTTGCTCGCTTTCTTTTTTTGCTTCCACCGAGGATCTTCGATCGACCCCCGACTTTCGTCATCTACCTCCATAGGTTCAAAACCTACACGAGGTTCTAGGTCCGGTAGCTCGTTTGGCGGATCAATGGTCATTAGATCTGGGAGAACTGGGACATGAGTCACCATCCCGGACTCTGTGTTCGCGCATGGAGGTGTGCTCATCAAAGGATATTTTGGCAATGTATTTGCCTGTTGGCTTGACTCTCCGATCTCCCATGTTTGCTCCATCATGTTAACGATATTTTACTTTTCTGGTGCACATGATAGCAAACAATCTCGAGTTTTTTTCTGGTCACCTTTTACGCTACCCGTTCCATCTTTTGTTGGAAATTTAACACAATAATAATAAGTAGAACAAGCATCTTTAAATTCCTGAATAAACGGGCAACCTAGAAACCCGTTATAAGTAGACGGAGCATCGACGATTACAAAATCTAGCATTCTAGTTCGTCGGATCTCCGGATTTAGAGTTGATTCTAACTCGACTCCTAACCTAATCATACCATAGGGTCGGGTTACAGATTCCCCAAAACCCATAATGGTGTGATCACACGGTTCAATATAACTGCTCAAGTCCCCAACTTACTTTTCCATTTGGTGCAGAGTGTTGACGAACAAAATATTCGCATACGCTCCGGTATCGACCAGGAGTCGGTGCACCTTCAACCCGAGGAGACGAGCACTGATGGTTAGAGAGTCATTGTGGGGGGTGATTATACCGTCAAGATCGTCTTCTGAAAACATGATTTGGTGAGAGGGTGGAGTGCTAGCTGATGTGCTCGCCACCTTCACCAGTTGAATGCTTTGCATGGCACGCATCTCCATCTTCTTTCGTCTGTTCGATAATGTTGGTGCCTGATAACATCCACCCACTGGACCATATTCAGGACGTATCATGTGGATCTCTTGACTTTCTCGACCTCTACCCACAGTAGGAGGCCCTCTTTTGGGTAATACAGACCTCTTACGTGATTCTTCAGGATCACTGTCAGATGTTTGTTCGACTTTACGCTTACCCGTTCGATCTTCTGTTTTTTCTGTTCGGGAGCCTCTGCTCGCCAACTTTTTTAGTAACTGGGTAAGACGATTATCTTCGTATAGCTTCCAAAGTTGACGAAGTAAATCGCGACAATCTTCTGTATTGTGCCCGATGTACTCATGATAATTACAATATTTGGAAGCATTAAGCCGATGCTTGTCCATTATGATTCTTCGAGGCCTATCTAACATGTCCCGATCTTTGATTTGGTTAAAAATTGTTTCTGCTGAAACGCCCAGAAGACTTCGTAAGGCGTTTGCTTCTTCTCTTTCTTCGAATGGTTTGAAAGACCCTGGGGGTTTATACCCCCCCTCATTCATCACTTTCTTACCAAAAACCTTCTTTGTTGTTGCTTCCTGACCCAATCGTGATTGGGCGAAAGCGAATCTGCATGGCTATGATCTTGGTTGCTTTCGCTCTCGAATTCGAATATGTGTTCGTCCAATCTTGATGCATGGCTTTCCACATATCAGTATTCAGGGTCAGGTCTCCGACCACCGCGAGGATCTTGACATCCTCTTCAACTGGGGCCCCATCATACAAACATTTATCAAATCTTCCGATGTATGCTCGATCTGACTCACCCCTTAGTTGGGAAAAATGTGCCAACCTTTGTTTTGGTGTTGGGCGAGCACACATGGATGAGAAATGGGACAGGAATTGCTGTCCCAACTGAGCGAAAGATGTGATGGACGCAGCGGGCAAAGTAGAGAACCATCTATGTGCCCGATCACCCAAAGTCATGGGGAATGATCGGCACTGCGTCGCGTCGGTGGCGCCCATGGCGATCATAAAGTCTGAGTATTTGCTGAGATGAACATGTGGGTCAGACTCAGCATCGAACATGGGGATTGGTGGTCGAATCTTCGCCACCTTCTCTTGTATTTCGGCTGCCATGATCGTCGGTGTTAGTGGCGAGCAGGGTATTGTGCTCGCCCTAGGGAGTCCTTTAGTTGCGGCCAGGTCGACCTGTAAGCCTTCAATGGCTTTCTGCATTTCCGCAAATTTTGTGGAACTGACAGACTTGGATCGGGGTTGTATCCCATCATGAGGACCCAGTGGGTCATGCTCGTGATGGGGCAGTCCCCCTTTCCAAGTTCGTGCTTGACTACCCAATCGATGATGGATAGACAATTTTGTTCCAGCAAATTTTTGTTCGGGATGCGGACGATCATGAGGATCTGAGGGAGCGGGCATGTTCATCGGTTGTTCCTTCCCGGGATCCTGTCGCCTATAATTGCCGATTCGGTCTTTGACGGAGAGCCTCAAACGTCCAAACGCTGATGGTCTGGACCCTTGAGGCTGTTCGTCATCCGACATATCATCTGTTTTTTTATTAGCCCGCTTCCGTGCAACTTTTATCTTAACTTACTCGCTATCAGGTGTATGCGAGCATCGATCATCATCATCTTGAGTTTTTAACTTGGCAAGCTCTTTTTCGGCCCTCTCTTTTTGTGCTCGTAGCAAGAAAGTGATGGCTTTTGTTGTGGCCGCCGGATCGTTGGCAATATCTTCAAGATTGATGGTCTCCACTGTCTGATCTTTGTGAGGCTGACGCTGAGCCTCTTTCCGTTCGTGAGGTCGGCTTTGTCCCGACCTCTCTGTCTGTGTATTCCTAGATTGAGGCATTATATTTCTTTTTTCTGCCTCAGCTAACTACGGGATTGTGTATGGGTTGGTTTTTTGTCACCCTCCTTCTAGCGCCAATTGTTGCGAGTCGTTTTATATGGAGAATATTATGTGGCTAATTCGACGACAACTCACAAACAAAATATGTACGTGTAAAATATACTGTAAATAAGAGGAATTTGTTGACCCAGTTCGTCAATAAATGACTACTCTGGGGGCGTTCCAAGCCAGGGATGTAGTATTGCGAGTTTTACACGTACAATACATGATACATCTCATGAAGATGAATCGCTATGGATGAAGATGATTTGGAGAGTTGGTATATGAGTGCTAGGGATTTTTATGTGTATGGATGAACTCTGGAATTTTTCTAAACCTCACCCCTCTGGGAATTTTCTGAACCTTTTTCCTGAACCCGTCTCTTGTTCTTTTTTCTTCTATTTATAGTACTCTGACAAGCATGAGCTGGTTTGGCAAGCATGAGATGGAGACTTCGGGTCATGCAAGAACTCATGTATTGCTGCCACGTTTCCAACTTCGTCTTCCTGGTTGATCTTTGCATTTGCTTGTCTATAAGGCACTCTTTTGGTCGTCCAAATCAATCTTTTGCTCGGCTGCCCATTAAACCATATCAATTTTATGCCGGAATATTGTCCTCATCGAGCATGTCTGAGTTCTTCAGGTTGTCTAAGTCCTCAGGTTATCTGAGCATCAAGCATGTCTGGGCCCTCAGGTTGTCTGAACCCTCAGGATGTCTGAGCATCGAGCATACTGACCCCTCAGGTTGTCTGAGCCTTCAGGATGTCTGAGCATCGAGCATACTGACCCCTCAGGTTGTCTGAGCCTTCAGGATGTCTGAGCCTTCAGGATGTCTGAGCATCGAGCATACTGACCCTTCAGGTTGTCTGAACCTTCAGGATATCTGTGCATCGAGCATACTGACCCTGAGGTCACTTGACGCAGGCTATCTGATTTCTTCTTCCTTGATCTGATCAGTTTGACTGATCAGATCAGCATCTTTTCAGGATCATACATGTTTGCTCGTTCAGTCTGGCGAACATACTTGTTTGCTCGGTAAGCTGGTTGAGCAACCTTGGTTGGTAAATGGCGAGCTGGCGAACAAAACTTACTTCAACTTACTTCATAGGCGAGCATACTCGCATGGTTGACAAGTGACGAGCTGGCGAACAAACTTGTTTGTTCGTCAAGCTTCTTGCACACTTATCCATTGAGCGTGGTTATTTTAATAATTGAATATTACACGTGTCCTCCGACGTGTTCGATTAATACTGAGTAATTATATCGAACACAACAATATGCATCCTTAGACAGCATGTGCTAATTACTTTATCTGTGTATATTATTGTATAGCAAGTTGAAGTTTAGTTATCTTTAAAAAATAGACGAACAATTTCATCTTAAAAGAAGAAGTCCATTTCTTGCATGAATAAATTAAAATCTAAGTCCAATTCTTATTTCAGTAGAGTATTCGACCGTCTAAAATAACACGTCTTAGTAAATATATTTATCCAACAACTAATAATTAATATCGGTTCAATTTTCTTGTTGATCCTGCAAAAAAGATTGTTCATTGTCTTTCTAATTGTTATAGATTGTTCAATATTTCAGTTCAAACTTATTATAAACTATCCTGAGATTGTAGCTACTAGTAATTATTATTCCCTTTGTCATGTACTTAATTGAGCATTTCACTTTTTGGCTCGTGTTTTATTGAACAAATTGTTTATAATAAATGAAATGATAAAGTGACTTTTAAGGCATGGCAGGATAGATGAGGGGTAACACTATCATACCCCACCTTAAAAATCTCTTTATCATTTTAAATATTAATAAACAACTCGCCATTAAAAACACAAGTTAAATAGTAAATGTTCAAACGAGTTTGGGACAAAGGAAGTATTAGTTAATAGAAAAATTCTACTTGTTCAAAAAAAAAATCATGGGTTAAGTTGTATATTATTTGTAAATCAAAACTTTTGGGGGGTCTAGGGGTGAGGGACTTGGAGTCTTTTAATATAGCTTTGTTAGGAAAGTGGATGTGGAGGTTTAAGAGTGAGAAAGGGAGTCTTTGGGTGAGGGTGTTATAGTCTAATTATGGAAATATTCGAAGTGGGGGGTATGAGTCGATGGCTAGAGGGTTGCTTGGGAGATTATCGGGGTGGTGGAGGGAGATAGTAAAAATCACCTTCCCGGACCGGGATGGGGGGGCTGGTTCCACAGCGGGTTGGAGAGGGTTGTGGGATGTGGGAGTAATACTTTATTTAGGGAGGATGTGTGGGTAGGGGACGAGTCACATAGGATGAAATTGCCGGGGTTGTATGAGTTGAGTCTAGAAAAGGAGGGTGTGGTGGATCAAATGGGGGTTTGGTGTGGGGAGTATTGGGTGTGGGATTGAAAGTGGAGTCGTGATCAGTCGGATATTGAATTAAATATGTTAAGTTCTATTATTAATGTTTTACACAGGTTTGCTCCAAACTTGGGAGTGCTGGATTCGTGGAAGTGGAGGCCTATGATCTTCTCATGGCGAGGCATGATTTGGGGCAGCTTCCGGAAGACCTGAAGGTCGGTTTCCGCATTATCTGGAACAAGTTTTCCCCCCAAAAGTGGCTGGCCATGCATGGAGATTATTGTGGGATCGCCTTCCGACGAAATCCAATCTTCTATGTCGCACATTTCACTATCTCATGGTGAATCAAGGTGCATTTTTTGCTCTTCCGAGGAAGAATCGGCAAAACATTTGTTCTTTGAGTGCTCTCGGATTTACTTGATTTGGATGGATATTTTTCAATGGCTCGACATCTCGACTGCTTTGAACTCGAATACCACAACTAACCTCTTATTCTTCGTTCATTCACTTAAGGGAAAGAGAGGTAAAAATATTGCTTCGAGTATCTGGCTAGAAGTTGTGTGGTTAATCTGGAAATGGAGGAATGACATCGTCTTTAGAGGCGATGTTTTTTCTAGTGTAAAATTGGTTGAAGATCTAAAGATTAGGATTTGGAGTTGGCTATGTGTGAAAGATAAGGTGACCTCTAGATTTTCTTTTAGCGATTGACTTTCTAATCCTCGAATGGTTATTGAGACCTCTTTGTAAATAACTCTATTTTTTCGGGTACCTCTTATACCCGTCTGTTTTAATAAAATTTATTTTGCCTGATAAAAAAAATAGAAAAATTCTGCTTAATAAGAAAGTAAACGAACTCGCCTTATTAACAACAGAAATACATTGTCAAAGTGGCTTAGCTCATGTGGTTAGAGCACCACTATTCAAACCAAGAGGTCTTGGATTCGAGACATCTTCTTTCCAATGGGATTTAAGTGGGATTTTTCCACCTCTTTTGGGTATTCTTCTTAGCTAGCTTTGTGTTTTTTAGTTTGCGGTACCAGTCGATAGCAAGATCAATTTTAAGATTTTCAAAACGACGTAAATTAGCTTTGTGTTTTCTAAGTTAACACGTCAACCTAGTATATTTCCTCATAAAGTGCATAAAGATTTGTGCATTTTAAATATAATCATGGTGGTTTTAAAAAAAATAAATATATATATATATATATATATATAATCTTGGTATGATGGTATCTATTAGTAGTAATTATGAATATCTACAAGCCTGAATTTCATGAGTTACTTTTCCCATATCGATCTTAATAAACATATGACTTCTGCTCCCAAATCAAATGAGGATACCCACTTGCATGTCACGGTCTCACGGTGAGACGAAATATAATTGACAAAAACTTATATGAGACGGTCTCATGCGTGAGACGGGGTATAATTTAGCCCAAATCACACTAACCACTACTACACATTTGAGCTTGCACAGCTGCACTTGGACAACCCTTTTTTCAAACAGCTCTCCAAGCTATAGCTTGAGAGAGCGGTTTTTAAAAAAAAAAATAAACGGTTCAAAACCCATTTGTCCAAGTTCTTTTAGAAAGCGGTTGAGAACCATTTGTGCAGAAGTGTTTAGACAATGATTTTGAACCCATTGTCCAAGGGTATATAGTTTGGACAAAGTAGTTCCAAACCGTTGTCCAAAATGTTCTAATAATTAATATATATATATATACACCCAAATCATAAATTGAACCAAATGATATATATCGAAGCCCTAGCCTCCTCCTCCTCTCCCCCAAATCGAACCATCCGTAGCGTGTATTTTCAAAGACAAAACTAACAAAGTAGAAACAAAGACTTACTCCATCGTCCATATCTTCTCTCTACGCCTTTGAACTTCTTCTCCTTCAATTCTCTCCCTCTCGATCTGCCCTTACTTTCTTCTTTTTGTTCCTACTCCTTGGAGATCTGGCTTTGGGTTTTGATTCCGTTCACCAAAATTTCTAGGTATTTTCTCTTTATCTCTTATTTGATGTCTTCTTCGTTTTGGTTTATCCCTTTTACTACCCTTCATGTATGTAATCTGGATGTTATTATTACGGTTCACTTTGTTTTTCTCGCCGTCTATTATTCAGGCATGGATGTGGGCTTATAGGCAGAGCAAAATTGTGTTCAACTCAATAGAATGGATTTTTGGATTGGCATGGATCTTGGACTATTGATTTTTCATATTTTGTTCAATGTCTTTGTGGAAATGATGATTGTTGCCATTTGATTATGTTTAATTTTCATGAATTGTGTAATTTCAATTGTCCTTTTTTTTGTATTTGGTGTTCTATCGGATTTTAATTGTTCAGTTTTTTTTTTTGGCCGTGAAAAATGAAAAAAAACATATTCGATTCTTTAGGTTGTTCTCCAATTCAATCTTTGGTCGTGCTTTCGTTCCAATTGAATTTGAATCTATGCCTCCTTGTCGCTACGAAAGTACAAATGAGAACGATGTGATTGCCGAAAGCTTCTTCTATTATCATGTTACAATTTTAGGTGGTATAATCATCTCGAGTTTTTCTCTGTTCTTGCTAATTTTTGTCTCACATTGTCACTTTCGGTTTATGTCACAACTCTTTTGCGTCTTCAAACTTCTATTGAACATTAGGTTGATAGTAAATTGTTGAATGCCCTAATTGTTGAGTGCCCCAATCTGTTGATTGCCTTATTTTTTATCAACTCTAATTATTGAATTATTAACCCCAATTATTTTATGGAGTTGGGGGAAATAGAGACCATGATATTATAAGCCTGGTGCGTATTTGTGCAAATATATTATTTGAGTGACCAATGGGTTTGAGTCAGTAGTTATATTATTTGTCTTCTTGATTTTAACTGAATTAATCTTATACATGTTTGAACTTCAAAATCCGTCATATTATTTGTACAATTAATCTAGTTATTTTTATGATTGTTTGTTCTTTTCATTCTAAAGATGGGTTCCCTTTTAGGTTATTATTCAAGATTTCAAATTAAAAATTGTAAATTCTATGATATCGAAGCTTTCTTTATCGGAATGTTGAGATTAGAAGATGATTCTCAATACTTGTAGGTTAAGTGTCACGGTGAAACTATGTAAACATCTTTTTTTTTTTTTTCGGTTTGAAACTATATATATCATGTTGTATGTATTGGTGTATGTTTCTTACGCTTTTACGGGATCATGTCTCGTTTGCCATATCCCGGAGATGATGGAGATGATGATGGATATTCGATGGAGATAATGGCGCGTATGATCATGGTGCATATGATCGACACATTACGATGACTTGAGAGAGTGTGACAATCGATGCTCTCACCACCACTAGCGACTCGGGGAGAAGCGCTTTCGGAATATAGTCACCATGTCATCTATTAAGAGAGCTCGTAGCAAGGAAAAACACTTGAGTAATTTTATTACAATTGAACATTTAAAATCGATAAATATATTGATTGTCGTTGAACCTAATTAAATACTATGTTATTGCGATTATCGTTCAATGAGTTTGAATGACAATAGGAAAAGAGAGTGAGTCATTGTCCTTCTACATTGGAGCCGCAATCGGGAGGCGTGATCCCTATCGTCTTTGCCACCAAGGATCGCGTAGTTTCAAACCCGACTCCTTTGAAGGAAAGATTATGGGACGAACTTACGGTATGTTAATTATATATTTATTAAAAGTTGTAGTATGACCCTTAAATTTACTAAATTGTTATGTTATATCATTATAGACTACATTTAGAGGTCTTGACCACACAAAAGAAGAAGCAAATATTATGTCGCAAGTTGGAGTAATGGCCAAGAATTTTTTGGACTTGGTTGAGAAGTAACACACGAGATCCGGAACCGGTCTTTACTCGGCTAGTCCGCCCAATGTCGAAATAGCCCTATGGTGGCTCCATCTTTGGGAGGAGTTTGTGAGCGAGCTATGGAGGATGATTTCGAATAAAATTGATCAATGTCATTTCCTCAATTTCTAATGCCCTAAGTTTTTCAGTGTTTATCATATTTCTATTATACTGTAGAATCGAAGTAATAAAAATCGCGATCAAGCCAAGTCGATGGAGGCGCGATATCATGGATCGAACAAAGGTTATGCACGAATAAGAGAAAATATGGTGAGATCAAAATCCTAACTTTTAATTATTTTTTATATATTCACTTTTAATATATCTAATAAAGGGACACATTCATCACTATCGTAGAAAGAAGAAAGAAGAAAAGCTGGAGAGAGTGAGCTCATTGTTACCCATTTCGACTTATTTTTCGCACAAACGTAAAAGGGTCGAGACGGGAATATTCACGATCCCAGTGCACAACGCATCATCGAAGAAGTGGTAATCTATCCATTAATTTATCTTTCAATTACAAACTATTATTTATAAACAAATAATTAAATAATAATATTTTGTTTTTGTGATTCAGGAGCATCTATCTCAGACCATGACGCCCGATGACATCCGCATGTTCGCCCCGATGATCTGTTTGATTTGCCTATGGGTCGCCAGGAGCATCCCGACCGCTTTTTTCGAGTGTCGGATATGGCGTGATTTAAGACATCTTTAGCAATGGCACCTGGTCTTCAAGCCATGAATATGGTGGGTATACTAACGAACGGGTTTCCAAGTTGTCTAAAGATGTGGAACGTTTGAGGTCCGAGAGAAGAATCGAGCCCGCGGAATGTCGCCGAGTGGAGCAAGTTGTGAACATAGTGTCGCTAATGCTATGTTTTCAGCTAACCCTAGGGACGACTTTATTGAGGCACTTCAAAATGTCTCTCAGGTATCAGATATGCATATCTGTTGGGAAATTTATAGTTTTGATGAAAGTTCCAAAACACATGTAATAGGACCAAAACACATTAGGTACCGATGTTTATATTACTCGCTATAGGAGACCGATTGATAATGATTGTATAGAACAACCGATGAAATAGATAGGTCACATATTGAGGGGAAACTCAATATGTATAGGTCGATTCAAGACTCAAAAGACAAATTGATATCAAGATGGGCGGAATGCAAGACAAGAAACGAAGATCGATCGATCCGATCTAGTCGATATATCTCACCAAGTCGTAAAAGCTCAAACTCGAGAATACTTGAAGATCGATGACTTCCGGAAGATCGGACGGAAGACCTACATCGGTAGAATCCGCTAGTTGAAGCTAAGTCAACCGGCACCCGAAGACTCTATCGTGGTGATCGATTCGGTGATCGATTCGGCTTCCTCACCACCAAAATCGATGTTTCACCTAATCATACGTCGTTGATCTGAACAAGAAGAATGTCAACCTTAGTTGGAAGAACAAACACTGAAAAGTGAGTCTGCTATCCAATAAAAACAAGACACGTATGATCGGAGCCGGCAATTGCGGGATTTGATGATGCTTCTCTGTAACGGCTATAAAAACACTTTTCACGCTTTCGGCCATGCCATTCCTGAAGCTCGTCACATCAAGCCTGCAAGTCTACAAATATAGCCTGAAATTCAAATTGCTCTCCAACGGCTCTTTGATTTCAAGGTCTATAAATATGGGATCACACTTCAGAGTGAAAAAAAAAACACGGAAACGCTGAACAATCAAGAAGCTCAAGCTAATATCAGACTTCCGCACAAGAAAACGAACAAGAAGATTAATTTTTATTAAGTGTTCATCCCATAAAGTTCTTAGCATAGAAATCTTTTCATCTAGTCATTAGGTCAACTTATACGCAAGAAAAGATTTCATAGTTGAACCAATACAATCTTACCCAAACCCCCAAGTTAGGTTAAGTTGTTTAGCAAGATTTCACACTAGGGTTTCTAGTTCCGATCTCTGGGATCGGTTGAGTGTGAACTCTTTAAACATCTAGTTGGTGTCTTGTGTTGGACTTACACATAAAACAAAGTCCGATTAGTTAAGTAGGTGCCCTTTGTGATAGGGAAGAGTGGGCGTAGGATCGGGTTTGTCCGAACCACTATAAATCTTGTGTGCCTTTATCGCTTTGATTAACCGATTACACAAATTCACACAACCTTTAAAAAGCGCATACATATTCCAAATTGAGATCGATTAGCACCAAGCTTCGATCTGATCAAACTTGACACTTGATCCAACCGATTAAAAGATTAACTTTGGAATCGATTTATCAAAACCGGTTTTTCACACGGGTAAAACTTAAGCTTCCGACACATCGTTAAACCGATAGTTACCGAACCGATCTGCCTTGAGCGATCGATAAGTTGGTTATCGGCCAAAATCGATTCACTCGCGACTCTGATCAAAGCTAATCGCCCTCACACACCGATCTGCACAAAAAGTTTTCGAAGTCTATTCACCCTCCCTCTAGACTTACGCCCTCACTAACCCGCTCGGGACCTACAAGTGGTATCGGAGCGGTTGGTTCTCTGATTGCCCTTGACTTTGTGTATCATCGATTCTTGAGGAAGAATCTTTGTGGTCAACCCAAATCGATCTTGAAAAACCATTTTAAAACTCATTCATTTTCCAAAATCACTCAAAGATGGATAACACCTCGGTATGTATCATGATCCGCCAAAGTTCTCAATCGATGAATATGCAGATGGGCCATATATATGTCCAACCATCTAGGTTCGATCGTTGGCGGAATGATGGAAGTCATCGAAAAAAGGACCCATCATCATATACTACGACAACCTTGCGGTTGGAGGAGATCCGCACTTTGCACCGAAGTCTTGTGCGTAAAAAGCCCGGCCTTGATGGATGCAGAGGAAAGAAAGTGGCACACTCTAATACTATCGCAAGGCATATTATCATGAAAACCATGGATAAGGTCACCAAGGAAAAGATTAAGTATCTCAAATCTGCGAAAGCAATGTGGGATACTCTGGCTGAGATATGCGAGGGAAATGAACAGATAAAAGATAGCCGTCTACAAGCCGAACTGGTGAAGTTCGAAAAACTAAAGATGCTGCCCAACGAAACCATCAACGAACTCGATGGAAGGATTACAATGTCTATAAACAAGCTTCGAGAACTTGGTAGAGAGATGTCTGATAAAGATATAAACTACAAGATCCTAAGGTCTCTCACCAAGAAGTGGGATATGAAAGTCACGGTAATCAAGGATTGCCAAGACATTTCAAAAATGAAGCCAAGTAGCTTGTTCTTGAGCCTTAAAGCTCACGAGTTCGATTTGATTGAAAGAGGACAAGCTGATGAAGATGAGGTGCCCGCTGAAGCCTCAACTTCAAAATCAGTTGCTTTTAAGGCAACCAAAGAAGAATGAATGAATACCAACGAACCTCGTTGGGAATATAATAAGTCGAGCGAAACGGACGCTCCGCTTACCGGGAAGAAGCTTGAGAAGTCGAACGTCCAACTTGGTAAGTATCGAAGATTTTATAAGGACTATCAACATAGTAGGGGAGAGATAGGAGATCGACCAACGATCTCCGAAAAGAACCGGGATCGATGATCGGAGGGATCACAGAGATGAAAGGAAAAGAGATAATCGGTGAGGAAGGAAGAGATAACCAAATGACGGAAGAAGCTCGATTACTATCGAAGCTTAAGTCACACCGATAGGTCATACAGAACGAGTGATTCACCCGGAAGGAAAGGTTCTGGCGGATCAAGCGAGCGTGCTTCAACCGCGGAGAAGCCAGTCACTATAAATACAGACCGCCCGCACTGACGCCAAGAGAAAGGGAAGAAAAGAGGAACATAAGAGAGCAACGTTATAAGGACGAGAAGAGCCATGGTTGATGATCGTCGAGAATTGACGATTCCTATCGCCCCTCGAGGACTCTGGATACTCCTCTGTAGAAGACTTCGCTTTGTCGGCCGATCTTTGTTGACTTCTATGAAAATGAAGATCGATATTCTCTTGAGGACGATGATGAGATCTGCTTTGATGGCGGGGGAGGACCAATCTGGGTAACCTCCCGAACCGCTTCGTTTACTTCTACACTGCTATCATTAGCACACTCTTTGGGGAGATTGACTGCATCTCTACGGAAGCAATTGCTTGAGGATCTCTCCAATCAAGATGAACACTTATGCTATAGTGGAAATTTGAAAATGATAAGCCGAGGACCGAAAATAATCGACTTTTGCTAAAAAAAAATGATCTCGATGTCACGGTTGAAGCTTAGAAGGCAACCGAAAATTTAAAATTCTCGAAGTTAAAGCTTCGATCGGGAAAGCGGATCAAAGATCACCGGCAATTAACAAACAAACAAGTGATGACTTCAAAATCCTGCAAAGCAAAATTCGATGAAACGTTCCAAAAGCATGAAAGTTTAAAATCATCCGAGGATAATCTGCGTAAAAAATAGAGGTTTTTTCAAAATCATCTAAAACCGTTCAAGACATGAACGCCTATTTTTCGAACAACGATTAACAAGAAGGGACTTGGCTATGAGAACCCTTCCACATCCTCAAAAGCCCCTACCGATTCATCTAAAAAAGGTGTAATCGACGAGTTTAAAAAAGATACACCAAAAGCCAAACATGTATCTAATAAGGAAAAAGACCAGGTTGAGCGGGTAAAGGCAGTGCCTAACCGAAGGGGAACGAAATGGACCCCAATCGGTAAAAGCATCGATCGAGAATCAACAGAAGAACCCGTTCTTACGAAGAGACCTCAACTCGATCAACAGATCGAGAATCGAAAAAGACAACCAGTAAAAGGAAGTCCAATCTCGAGACCCAATCAAGGTCACCGCCTAATAAGCATGCTTCGGTAAACCGCAAAAAACCACCTATGCCGAAAAGATATGAATCTTTTGATGGTAGCGATCGTATTACTACCCTATAATCGAAAATCTAGGGTCACTTTTTTGAACCACCTTTGGATAAAAAGAAGACAAAACAGAAAAGATAAATCCCAAGTCTTCTAAGTCATCCAAGGTTCACACTAATGATCATACAAATCGAAAAGCATATCTGAGAGATGTATGATTATGTTGATAGGTATGGGAGACAAATCGGGGCCTTCGATCTAACGATCACAATAAAAGTGCTCTGTTTGTATGGATCCCCAAAACTAATCCTAACCCCTCGGGACCCAATCCAAAAGGGGTACCTAAAGCTGATTTGGTTGCGAGGATCGCGTGGTCCGGCCAACAAAGGAGATGTGCAAGAAACTATCCGGTACATCGATAGTGGATGCTCAAGGCACATGACAGAAAGCAAGCACCTCCTCGGCTCTTTACACGTAACGCGAAAGGCCAGCGTGTACTCTTCGGTGATGATAACTTTGGCTATACCAAAGGATTCGAACCTTAGAGAATGATGATGTACAAATAACCGAGTCTCAGATGTCGAAGGTCCGAAGCACAACCTATTATCGGTTTCACAATTCTGCGACAACGGATTCGATCTTGAGTTCTCGACCGACCAATGCACTATCAAGAATCGAGCCACTCAATGTATTTTGCTAACTCGGTTCAAGGAAAGGGACGATCTACACAAACCGATTGGAACAGTTGTCCAAGAAATGCATGCCCGATTGTCAAGAGTTCCAAAAGTAGCGATTGGCTCGGCACAAAAGAATGAGCCATCCCCGAACTTTAAAATTCTTAATAAGATAGCAAGGATGTCTCTAGTGGAAGGACTTCGAATGAAGTATTTTCAAAAGGATCGGACATGTCTTTGCATGTCGGAAGGAAAAAAGAATCAAAGCTTCATTCAAGGAAATTCCGGACCGGCATCGATCCAATCTTTATCGCAATGCTTCATATGGATCTATTCGGACCCGATTACACCGATCTCAACGACGCAAATATACTCTGTAATCGTGGATGACTATTCCAAGTTTACACGGGTTATATTCTTACATAAGAAGAATGAGGCGACAAACGAAGATACCCGAAATGCTAAAAAAGATTACAAAATGAGAAGGGTGTCGATTGTAGTAAAAATCGGATCGGATAAAGGTCTGAAATTTACGAACTCTTTTATTCTTGATTTTTGCTCTAAGTTTGGTATATCTGACATGAAACATCACCGCAAGGACGCCACAACAAAATGGAGTAGGCGAATCGGAGGAACAGAACTCTCAAAGAAGTTCGCTTTCGCACGATGTTAAATTTGAACATGCAATATCAAGCCGTTTAAAAGCGAAGCAATCAACACCGCATGCCATACTCGTAACATATGTCTTCGACTAAGGCTCACTACAAAACGCCCCTGAACTGTGGAAGGACGAGAAAACCTCGTGTCTCTTACTTCCATGTTTTTTGGGTGTAAGTGTTTCATACACAACAATGGGAAGAGTCATTGAAAACCTTTGAAGCCAAGTCGGATGAGGGTATATTCTTAGGATATTCCTCATCTAGCAAGGCTTTCGGGTTCAAAAATGCATTTAACCCTACTTGTGGAAGAAACACCCCATGTAGTCTTTGATGAAGCATCTTACGATCAAGAGAAATCGCCTCGTAACAAGATGTACACGATCAACAAGTACCGATGCTCGGAAAATGGATCACCTAATGATCAAGGAAAAAGAATCGAAACCGTAATTCGGTATACATTCCGGATCTAGCTGATTCACCGGATCATTCGGATCCTAAGGTACGAAAAAACTGTTTGAAGAAGTTCGATCTGGTGAGATAATTATCAATCGAACCATCCGGTTCGGGGGAACACTGGTTCCCACGAACGCATATCGACACATGATGAGTCCAACATCACCGAGACTTGTTCTTATCAAGTGGATCATAACTCTGCACCACTCCCAATCGCTAGTAATGAAATTTTATCGAAATGCATTTATGTTCTCCAAACCAACGCAAATCGAGCGAAGGACTGGATAACCCGATCATCCAACCGATCGATAATCGGAGACCCATCTAATAAAGTTAAAACTAGACATCGATTGGTGAAAGTGTCATGTATTGCATTATCCGCCTATGAAGGAACCAACAACGAGAGGAAGCTCTACAAGACGCTTAATTCGGATTCTAGCCATGCAGGAGAGCTTGAAACAGTTCGAGAGAAATCAAGTTTGGGAACCGGTAGATGCACCAAGTCATCAAGACGTTATTGGCACGAAGTGGGTATTCAAGAACAAGAGATGAGAAAAACGTCATCACCGTAAATAAGGCAAGACTTGTTGCTAAGGGGTATTCACAATCGGAAGGAATTGATTATGATGAGACCTTTGCACCGATCCGCTCGTCTAGAAAGCCATTCGATTTTTTTAAGCATATGCTTCCCCCGAGAGGTTCACATTGTATCGGATGGACGTAAAAAGTGCTTTCTTAAACGGGGTACTAGCAGAGGAAGTTTATGTCGAACAACCTCCGTGCTTTGAAAAGAGCAACCAGTGTACTGCCTAAGAAAAAGCTCTCTATGGCTCAAACAGGCTCCTCGAGCTTGGTATGATACACTCTCTCCGTTCTTGATCGAAAAGTGGGTTCACTAAAGGAACGATGGACGTAACCTTATTCGAGAATAGAAGATGGAGAAGATATTCGATGGTTCGGATCTCGTGGGCGACATCATCTTGGATCTCCCAACAAAAGTCAATGTGAAAGATTCAAAGAACCGATGCAAGGGAAATTCGAGATGTCCATGATGGGTCGATGAATTACTTTCTCGGGTCTTCAAGTAAAGCAAAAGTACGAAGGGATATTCATCGCCAAAGCAAAGTACACTAGGAATTTATTGGCTAAGTTTGGAGTTCAAAATTGTAAGGAAGCCAAAATTCCTATGATGACCGGATTCAAGATGGATCCGAGATGAGGATGGTCATAAAACAAATCGGAGGAATATAGGGTTCTCATTGGATCTCTGCTATACCGATCGCCAGCGGACGGATATAACCTTCGCAAGAGGTGTATGTGCGATTTCGAGCAAATCCAATGATAAGTCACCTAGAAGCAAATAAGCGGATTCTTAAGTATCTGAAGGGACAATAAATCTTGGTTTATTTTACCCATCGATGATAATCTAGAGCTTAGTGGGTATTCCGATTACGATTATGGAGGTTGCAAGATTGACGAAAAAATCCACCTCGAACTTGTCAATTCTTAGGAAGTAAAAGCCCGATCTCGTGGTTTTCAAAAGCGGCGGACATCGCCATGCGACATCTACTCTTGAAGCGAATATATGGGCTGCGAAGTCGTTGTTCCCAACCGCTACGGCTTAGTCGGCCATGAGGGATTATAACATTGAAGCTAAGAATGTACCTATTTTTACGTGATGATAATAATACTTATTGCAATCACTTTCGAAATCTGTTTTACATACAAGATGCAAGCATGTGGATGTCGTGCACCATTTTATAAGAGATCATGTTGAAAAGAAGAATATCGAATGGAAAAGATTCATACCGATATACGTAAAGTCGATATTCTAACCAAGCCACTAATGAGATCGATTCGAGAATTATGCAATGAGCTAGGGCTTTCGGATCTTGGAGAAAATGCACCTAAAATGTTTGATGGATTGTTCTCCGAAAACACCGTGGTTAAGAGACTAACCAGGCTAAAAGGAATCAGTTGAGTTTGGTATCTCAACTGATCAGAAGATCAGTCAAGGAACTGATATGAGAAGATACCGATCAGATTTAAAGTTTATCAGATTAAATGAACTGATTGTTTAAAGGATTATCTGATTAAATCGGTTCAATTATACTTTGTAAGTCGATTAAGCTGAAATCCAACAAGATTCAAAGGAACTTCTCAGTTTTACAAGTTATCAGATTTAGGGTTTATCAGATTAAAGGAAACGCACAATTTAAAAGGAATATCTGATTAAATCAGTTGGGTTATTTTACATCTTTGTAAGTCGATTAAGCTGATATTCAACAAGCAAGATTCACAAGTGGTATTCACAAGATTAAAGCTTAAAATCGCATAAGGATACAGGAATTTTACACAACAATGGAATAATAGAACTTTTCATTGATAAAGACCCGAAGGTCAGATTACATAACAAGATACAAGTACAAAGGACCCGGAGGTCAGTACATAAGTCTTAACCAAAAACCCTAAACCTATAACCCTAAACCCTCATCCTAACCCAAGTAGAAAGCGGGAGAGAGAGATTTTTTAAATCGATGCTCTCATTTTCCCCCACTTAACAAGGGTGAGAGAGGCTTTAAAAGAAATCTTAAAGTCGCTAAATTTGAAGCTAAAAACCAAAGGAACGACAAATGACTTGATAGGATTTTTAAGCCAGGAGCCCTAAGAAAGAGTCAGTGGGCTCTCCAGCTGTTAAATGGTGAGTTAATATACGAAGATCAGTTGTTGACTGATCAAGATCGCATATCAAACTCACGTTCATTTTTCAGACTAAAAATCATTGATGGTAGTTACGTTATAACGATAGACACACAAGGTGCATACGGTTAGGAGAAGTGTCTTCTCAGTTGCAACAGCAGGCCCGCCGCCATGGTGGTAGAGAAGCTTTGCAACAATCGTATGTGAAATCTTTGATGATAACGAAAACAGTGATAAGGGACGCACAGGGTTGATTTGAGAAGCTGAAATCATTGAAAAAGGGGTAAAGGTGTTTGCCGGAAGTTTCACCGGAAATAAGGGTTCACCAGGATACATGATTCTACAAAGAAGATAAGTATGGTGATTGGGTTATGTTGTGTAAAACAATTGGTCCAATTTATAGAGGCCAAGCAAGGGTGCAAATGCAAATTCGAGTTCTCAAAACCTTTTAGAGAAATCTGCACCAAAAGGACAAATGTAGGAATCACGCCGATCGATAATTGGATAAATTTACTGGCGGATTGACATATCGAAAGATTCGCACGATAATTACGCATGTCAAATCGCGCCAACTTAGGAATAGAGACTATTATTCTAGACTAAGTTTTGGCGGTAACAATTATTCCAAGAATTGGATTGACTTGAGAAGAATCGATTAGGTCAACCAAAATCGATACATCTGTTCGATCGATGAGGAAGATCACCGAGCTTGAAACTCCAACAAATCAGATACATCGATCTATGAAAAAAAAAAAAAATAAATATAAATATCGGTTGAAGGGGAACTTCAACCGATCAAGAGGATCGGAGGAAATCGGACATATTTAAGGAAGATCACCGAGCTTGGAACTTCAACGATCGATCTGAAGTGAAGAAGATCGCCTAAAAGGATCGGTTGGGAAATTTTAAGGCTTAGGCGTAATACTAAGATCAACAAGTGAAATCAACATGGACAAGTGGTATTGACCGATTACAATATCGACCAACCGATACACTTTTCTTTTCTCTTGTTCTTTGCTTATTTATCGGATCTTATCTGATATTATTTGCCTTACTGTACCCATTATCCTTGTGACGTATTTCCTACAAATCATTTAATGCGGACGTGGGGAACATGTATTAACTGCTACTAAATGTGCTTTTAAATCCAAAAGGTTTTCGTACGTGCTTTTCCTGACCCTACGATCAAAACCGCTTAATCTGGAACGTTTAATCTTTTCAAACGGTTGATCTTCAAAATCGTGTCTTCTTCTTCCCTCCTCGTCTTTATAAAGTTCATCAAAAACATACCAGAGTTTTCCATTTCACAAACTTGCGATTTATTCTCTGAAAACTCCAAATTACTTCTCTCAGATTCAAAGTGTTTTCCTAAGTTTCAAAATCATCTTTCCGAAAAACAGAATCTGGTAATTTATGTTTATTTGATGTATTTTTTTTAAATCCATTAATCTTAAATGTTTCTATCCTGTGTTATGCTTTATTGTTTCTTAGTTTCCGCTTGTGTGATATTCCTTGTGTTAATGCACAATTTTTTAACCAAATCTATCTTATTTGTAGATGATCACTCACGGTATGGGTAAAATAATGTGCAACTATGCGGAACTGGCAACAAAGATTGTGGATGATAAGTTAAATGCAGTTCAATATCACTCGGATCCTAATCCATGGAGGTCGAGCAAATTCTGCGAAAAGCAGGCCTTGAGAAATTTTGCGCTGCTCACTGCAATCCAGTGATGCAGTATGAAGCACTAGAATTCCTAAGGAATTTAAGAGTGGATACGGATGCTCCAGGAGAAGAACTACTTTCGACAGTCACCGAAGAAGAAATCAGACTGTCGAATGAGGATATAACTCGTCTGCTTCAATTTTACCCAAAGGATTTAATCTCACCCGCCATTCTGGGAGAACGAAGATGAGTGATCGTAAAAAAGCTCTTCGCAGAAGCCGACAAACATCATACGTCGGGTTTTGTCGCCAATGCTCAAGAGGAAATACCGATTGTTGTTTGACATATTGTCAAAAAACAATTATGGGTATTGATTCAAATTTCAGATGCTATTACATCCGGCTAAACCAGCACAAAGATGGTCGCAATAATTGATAAAGCCAAGAACATCAATTGGCATGGGTTTCTGAAGGTCATTCTACTCCAAGAACATGATAAATTTGGAGTTGATGAGTGGAGGCAGGTATTTCTGAAGAAAAAGATCAGCAATCTCAACAAGGTTGCGCTTATCCTACAAGATAAAATGCCAAAGGCCAAATGGGAACAGAATGGACCGAAGTCCTATAAGGGCTTTCTCACAGCCACTTCAGTCATTTTTGGGCCACCAGACGATGATATGTGGCCAACCCCCACAAAATCAAAGAAAGGAAAAGCAAGAAAACTACACCAGATGCGGGCGAATCACCGAGCCGGGTGAAGGCCCCCCGTATGCCCACCAGATGCCCCCCGTAAGAAGAAAAGAAAACCGTGAAGGCCCAGAGAAGAAGAGGCGTAAGAGAAGGCAAGCAAGCCTCCATGACTCTGATGCTAGAAGATGAGTCAGATGAAGAAGGAGCCCCAGAACAGTCTGTTGCACCACAAAAATCAGGTGAAGCATCAGCCAGGCAGGCTTCTCAAGCTGAGAGCTCGCCAGATCATTCTGAGAGGAAGGCTCGATTTAACGATCTCCTTCTTCTCCGCCCATTCTGGTGATTCACCACTCGGACTAATGGTCACGAAAGCATGTCTCTCCTATTCTTCCACCGCCCGAACTCCTCGAAATCGCATCGGTTCATGAACTGAAAGCTTACGATGTGGAACCCGTAGCACTCGCTTCCACAAAGAATATCTACAGTCGAACCGATCACCATCTTCCGCCGACTCAAGCACAACCAGAACCTTCCACATCTCATCAAACTGAATCTGGACAGACAATTCCTGAGTCCAGATCAACAAAGATCATAACTGGGAAATTGATCAGAATGCGAATCGAAAGAGAAATTGATGAGTTGTATCCAGAACTGGTCGCCCATCCTTCCATAAGAGAGGAAGTCATGGAGATCCTCACCTGGAGAGATCTTCGACTAAAAAGCTTCTCAGACTTTATAATAATTATTGAACAGATGGGCGGTGCGGATGAGTTTGCAAACTTCGATTTCGACATGAGGAAATGCGCTAAAGTGGGATCACCACCGAGCCGATAATCGCTAAATCACAAAGCTCGATCCACGCGGTTAGTAGGGTTGCTTAAAACAGACGAAATCGAGATCGATGACAAAGCTCCCCAAACCGATGCCATCATAAAGGATCAGAGGAGAGCTGCCGATGATGATAGTGGAGCCGGTGTTTGCAGCTTCATGACCAACCACTGGAGGCACAAACAACTGAATCAGATCAAGTGACACTCAATATTCCAACATCACACGTCACTACTGATCAACTTCAGGAGATCAAATCTTGTCTCAAAGATCTCCTGAAAGAAGAAGTTGAGGGACTGATAGCTGATCAAAGGCAGATTGCCATCAAAGAAATAACAGATCAAAGGGAATTGGCTATTTCCCAGATTGGAGCAATCAAAGATCAGTTCTCCCAAACTGTGTCCACTGCGTCAGCTGATCTGATAAAGACCGTTGATACCAAACTGACTCAGGTGGATAAACAACAAGTTTCTTTTCTGATGCTCACTGACAAGCTAGAATTGACAGAAGAGAAACTTGACAAACTGATTAAAACACTCTCTACTGCCATGGAATCTGTCAAGACTGAGCTGATATCGACGATTCAAAATCTAACTGCTCAAACTCAAGGCATATCTGTTGCAGATCTCAACAAGGCGATCGCAGTCAACTTTGGTTCTCTGACCTCCCACCTCACTACTCTTTTTGATCAAACCAAAAAGGGGGAAGGACAGATTGAGAAACCATCTGACATAACAGGGTTGAGGACATCACAAACTCGGACTACTGGAAAGATGTCCAAAGAGCAAGATAGTTGAAGAAGCCCGAAAAACGCCAAGAAGAAAGAAGGGCAAAAAAAATGGCAGGCAGAAAATCTGAAGAAGAAATTCGGATTGAGAGCGAAGAAAGGAAGAAATTTGGAAAATCCGTGCGGAACCTAAGCCGCCAAAGAAGAGTTGATGAGATCATCCCAAAAACTGCTGCATCTTTAAGAGATTTGAGGAATGGAATAAGATCGAGGAGTGAATGGCTTCGGATGCCTTTGTTCTTAATCTTGTTCCACAAGAAGAATCTCTCGATGAAGAATTCCTCAACCGTTAGAAAATAAATACCCGGATTTTCCAAGTATCCGGAAAATGAGGCCAAGCTTATCAATGTAAAAATATCTACTCGCCAAGAGTATGATCTGCCGAGTACTCGAAGAAGGCGGATGGCTCATTTGATGACCGGCATTTCAAAGATTCTATTTCGACATCCTGAGCAAAACGCATATAACTGATCTTCAGCAGACTAATGATGTCAAATGGAAACTTTATCAGATTTTCAACGTTCCTCAAGATCAAAGAGAGATGCCAGAAGGATACAAGCCTAAAGAGTAAAGAATCGTAAGACTACTCAGATCATTTATTCTTATTTACAAACTTTTACGATGTAACATGTAATCAAAAATTTTAATGAGAAAAGTTTATTTTAGATCCTAAGACAAAGTCTCATTGTCTTCGATTATATGCTCTTAATCGCTTCTATTTTTATCAACTATTTTTGGTTTCTCAAAGTGTTTTGGTTTCATCAAAAAAGGAAATTGTTGGGAAATTTATAGTTTTGATGAAAGTTCCAAAAACA